>JAVANC010000027.1:387036-789263 GCA_033319125.1 Parnassius glacialis
CCTTAAAAAAGGCTAATTAGTAGATTTTGAAAAACACAGGAGAATAACAGTTTAAGTATATTATATTATATATTAATAATAATATAATATTCCACAACCATCACACAACGCCATCTAGTCCCAAGCTAAGCAGAGCTTGTGTTATGGGTACTAGACAACTGATAAACATTTTTATATATTTTTCTAAATACATAAATATTATAGATAAATTACACCCAGACACAGAACAAATGATCGTGCTCATCACACAAACATTTGTCCTGGGTGGGAATCGAACCCACGACCTCCGGCATAGCAGTCAGGGTCACTAACCACTAGAACAACAGCCTGTCAAGTATATATATATTAAGTATATTGTGTGGATTAATACCACAATTTAAAAAAAATTGTTATTGTAGTGTTTTAAATGTATTTTCACTAATCCCTAGCTACAATTGAATTTGTTAATAACACTTACGGGCTCTACCTGAAGTAAATAAATAAATAATAACTACTATTAAAAATTACATCAAATCTCACAACAAATTTCCTAGATTCAAAAAAGATCAAAATTACGTTGTAGAGTACAGTAGCTTTGCCACGCCCACAAACAACAAACAAAAGCTTCAGTATTGCGCGTGCGTTGATATTGATAGGTATTTCGCCCGCGTGAACTATTTTCGGACTGATCTGTTTTTTATATTGCGAAATTAAGTATCCGCCGTGAGTGACTTGTGTTGTGTGCGATGTCTTTTTTTTTCGTGGGTAGGAGTGAAATAAATAACACACGTTTTGATCTGTCTCGTGCAATTTATATTTTAAAAGTAGAAATTAGGATGTTTTAATGTGTTACACATATATGTAATAATCATCTTCTTACCAGCCTTGATTCTTTGATATATATTATCTTTAACTTGTTGTTTTTTTAACACTGCACTAAACTATGGAAGCCCTCAAAGGATCCCTGTAAGCCATGTCAGAACTCTTCCAACACTCGTATGAATGAGTTTTAGCAGGACTTACAAAAGACTAATCCAACTATGACCCCAAATACATCAGTACTCTCAACGGAGTTTGCAACATTCAGAAACTTCATCTTGTCCGCTCTTGAAACAGTTCAAAGACAGGTTGAATTTCTTGGGAGAGAGATCGACCGCTTGGAGATGAGACGGCGCCGTAAGATTCTGCTGCTTCATGGTATTCCCGAGGACAAGTCCGAGGATACATCTTCAATGGCTGCTAATTTTATAATGGACCAGCTCAAGATATCCAATGTGCCCAACACTTCTTTTATCAGCTGCCATCGCCTTGGACGTCCAAAAGAAAAGAAGCCAAGACCAGTTCTTGTAAAGTTCCGGGATGTCCCAGTTCGTGATCAAGTTTGGTTCTTAAAAACAAAACTGAAAGGCACAGGTGTCACTATGTCTGAATTCTTAACAAAAGATCGTCACAAGGTGTTCATGGTGGCCAGGCAGAAATTTGGCATAAGTAACTGTTGGACTAGGGATGGTTATATTCATATTATCGCTTGTGACGGCTTGCGGCATCAAGTTGAATCGCTGGCTGAGCTCGAAGTCATCCCAGTAGCACCAGCTGCTGCTTCCCAAGCACAGACGGCAGTTGCTGGAAGAAGTAGATCTCCTGACAAGGTAGTTCAACGCTCCAAGAGGGCAGCGAAGAAATGATGGTGATTTGGTCTCTAAACTTTAGTTCTCTTTAATAAACCGTATGTACCTATATCACATTATGCTTTCCATCTATATTTTAGTGTCTCTGCATTGTACTTTTTGCTAACCTGATTTCTTTTCCTTTCGTATCTGTTTATCACTCTAATCTTAAGTGTTAAATAAGATTTAAGAGTTAATTAGTAAATTAGTCGGTACAATGTATCTTCATTATATAAAATTACTATTTGATATCTATCTACGCCACTTTGAACTTTGATTTTGTGTTTTTGTTTTGATTATATTATTTTAAGTTAGATGCTAATCTATGTTAATAATAATATTATATTACATTATTTACCTATATATAGGTAGGTAATAAATAACAATGTTTTGATCACAGATTATAAACATTGAATTGAGCGTTTTAATCACAGATTATAAAGTTTCGATTTTTTTAAACTGGCTTTATGGCTCTGGGTTCTAGCCCTTCTGAGATAAAGTTTCGATTTAACACATTGAGCAAAGAGTATATAATTGCTGTAGTTTTGACTTTAAGTTTTTATGTTTAAATATATATATATATATATATATATATATATATATATACTCTCAAATGTGTGTGTTCTAATATTTTAACCACAGAACATAATTCTATTTGATGTCTGTATCGGTAATTTCAGTTTTTTTTTTATCATTGAGTACCATGTGTTATATGTATATTTCTTTCTTTATTCAATCAATTATATTATGAATCATCTATGTGTAGTATTAAATTTTTTATTTTTTTTTTATTTTAAATATTTTCACTATTTTCTATTCTGTTAATGCTGGTAGGTAATAAATGTAATTAAATGTAAATTTTTGTAGTTTCTAATTTTTATTTGTTTGTATTTATTAGTATACTTTTTTAGTTTGTAGTTATTGTTTTTTTTTTTCTTTTTGTAAAAGATAACATGTCTTTTGGTGAAAGTGATCATAATCAAAGCTCCTCTTCTTTCATTTCAGCATCCGATGTACTAAGTAATGACGACAGTTTTGAGAGCATTCCTCCATTAAAAGATACTCTTTACTCGCATTTTTCTCAAGCTCTAAGAAACTTCAATATAGTTCACATAATGCACAGAGTATTCCGGCTCATTATCCTGATATGTTAGCTAGCTTTGTAAGTGATAATGTTCATGCAATTCTTGTTTCGGAGTCATCCATCCATATCCTATTCCATTCCAGGATTCCAGTTAATACGCAACGACCGAACAGCACGGGGTGGTGGTGGTGTTGCCATTTACCTTCGTGCGCATATACCTTTTTCCATTGTTCGTTTATCATCTCAACTTCCAGCTGAGAACGAAGCGGAATACTTATTTATTGAAGTGCTTCTTTCGCACAACAAATTACTTCTCGGAGTTTCTTCTTCCACAGTTGACTATTTTACCACATTGGATAACCTTCTTGAAGAGCTAACTCCATTATATAAACATACAGTGCTAATGGGCGATTTAATACTTGCCTTCTTAAGAATGATGCCCAAACTCTTCGTCTTAAGTCCCTTATAGAAGCAGCCAATTTAAATATCCTTCCTCTTTCTGAAACTCATTATTTTCCTAACTGTGTTCCATCCCTCCTTGATTTGGTTATCGTTTCTTCTCTCGACCATGTTGATGAATTTGATCAATGTGCTGCCAACGCCTTTTTCCTATCATGACCTCCTGTTTCTATCTTATAAAATAAGACCACTGAAAGCCAAATCAAGGATACTTCCGCAGCGTAATTTTGAGGAAATGGATTTGGAAAAGCTACAAAAAGATGCTGCTAATATGGACTGGAGTGTTATAACTAAGGCTTGCTCAGTGGACGAACAGGTAGCATTGTTTAATTCATTTCTTGTTCAGCTCTATGATACACATGCTCCTGTCCGCCCAGTGCGAATACGTCATCCTCCAGCCCCATGGTTTATTGAAGATCTTAAAATATTGATAGTTAGGAAGAATAACGCAAAGTCGAGTTACAGGTCAGATCCAAAGAATGACAGGATTCGGGAAAAGAACAGACTCCTGCGGAATCAATGCATCAAGTTGTGTAGAGATTTACGACGCCGCCATATCCATAAATCAGTACAAAACGAAGATCCATGTCGTGTTTGAAACTTATTAAGGTCCATAGGAGTTGGGAAAACACGTTCATGCCCTATATCAAATAACGTCGATTTAAATTTGCTTAATCAGCATTTTTCTTCTGTTTCTTGCTTGGATAATATGGCAAAATTAACAACACTTACTCAACTTTCATCGTTTCCCACTCCTGACTTTTCCCCATTTGTATTTAGGCAATTTGCAGATTGTGATGTTAGGAAACACATTCTCTCTATCCATTCTGACGCTGTCGGAAGTGATGACGTCAGTCGTAAAATGATCATTCCCTTGTTAGATTTTTTAACACCTATTATAACCTATATCTTAAACTTTTCCATATCCTCGCCTTCTTTCCCTAACCAATGGAAGGATGCCCAAATCATACCTATAACCAAAAAAGCAAATCCTTCAAGTTTTTCTCAATATCGTCCTATTTCGATTCTTCCTTTCCTTTCCAAAGTCTTAGAACGACTAGTGCAACAACAAATTAATTCCTTTTGTTTAAGAAATAACATACTCAACCCTTTCCAATCTGGCTTTAGATCTGGTCATAGTACGACTACGGCGTTATTGAAAATCACGGACGACATTCGCCACGGTATGGAAAATCATCAAGTCACATTATTGGTGTTGCTGGATTTCAGTAATGCGTTTAATACTGTTGATCATAACATCCTGTTAGGGATTCTGCGTTCTCTTAACATATCTCCAACTGCAATTTCCTGGTTTCATAGTTATTTGAATGGGCGCCGGCAACGTATTCGTGTCCAAGATAGACTTTTTTGTGGCTTGATACAGTAGCTGGCGTTCCACAAGGTGGCGTCTTATCTCCTCTTTTATTCGCAATCTTTATTAATACGATTACATCCCAAATATCTTCTCTATACCACTTGTATGCAGATGATCTCCAAATATACTTACAAACAACCATTGAAGATCTTCCCAAAGCAGTGGAATGTATCAATAAGGATCTGACATGTATTCTCGACTGGAGTCGTTCTTATGGGTTAACAGTGAACCCTTTAAAATCCCAAGCCATAATCATTGGGAGTTCAAGAATGATTTGCAAAATAAAAAAAATGTCAACTACAACCCGTTGTATATAATGGAGTTCCCATCCCTTATAATGACCTTGTCAAAAATTTAGGTATCCTTTTGGATTCAAGTCTTTCTTGGGCTCCCCAAATTAATGCAGTGAGCCGTAAAATGTTTGCAGCTTATGCTTCACTCCGGAGGCTTAATTACTTTTTACCCATTGCCACCAAAATAACGCTTGCACAATCTTTAATACTCCCTATCCTCGACTATGTTGACATTTGTTACCTTGATATCACCGAGGAGCAACTTAACAAGCTTGAGCGCCTCCAAAATCTCTGTATTCGGTTCATATTTGGACTTCGCAAATATGACCACGTCTCAGAATACCGCACTAAGCTCAAGTGGCTCCCAATCCGTCTTCGTCGAAATACTCATATACTTTCTGCTCTCTACTGCGTCTTATTTAATATAGCTAGTCCTTCCTATCTAAAAGAACGTTTTAGATTTCTCAACTCCTATCATAATTTTTCCTTACGATCTAAAGAAAATCTTTCCCTCCAATGTCCTGTGCACTCCTCGACTTATTATGACAAATCATTATCTGTTCTTGGAGTAAGACTTTGGAACTCTGTAGCCCAGTCAATTAGAAGTGCTCAATCCTTAAATAAGTTCCAGAAACAGATTAAAGAATACTATTTGTCTCTCTAACCCCTCTCACTTCCTCCGCTTAATTATGGTCATTGATCTGCCTGAAGAATGTTGTCTTTTTAATGCATAAGTTTGTATCTTTATTTTATTTTTATTTTATTTTTATTTGTCTTTATTATTTTTTTTTATTTTTTATTTTATTTGTATTTATTTCTTCTTCTGGGTTGTCTGGAAGAGATTGCTATGTAGCAATAAGACCGCCCTTTGTATTTACCTCAATAGTTGTTATTTTTTATTTTTGATGTTATCTTTTGTTGGTGTACAAAAAAGAGTACTGTATTGTATTGTCTTACTCAAACGTGGAATATTTTAATATGTTGATGTGTCTCGGAAAATAAGACGGCAATTATGCAGAAGCACGAAGACTTTATGAGAAAGCGAATGAATATATGAAAAGCGATGTCGTTCCAACGACTTCAGATTCGTATGTACAACACTGGCAGTGTGAATGGCCGTGATCAACAACATACAAATTCAGGAAGACTGAGAATGTACGACGACGACATCGAGGAGAACATTCTCGACATGTTTGGGGAAGATCCGACGCGGAGCACTGTGCACTGATCCGCTCGGTGGCACGTGAACTAAGTGTGAACCACATGCGTGTTTGGAGAGCACTCAAAGATGATGGCCAGCACCCGTATCATTATCGTCGAGTTCAGTGTCTTCTTGCCAACGACTACGAGCCGAAAATAGATTACTGTAGATGGTTTCTCTATAAGGTTCGTATTTTCTTGACCACACAATGAGCGGTGAAAACTACGGACGCTTTTTGCGAGAAGAACTAAGTAATGAACTTGACGAAATAAATCTAGACCTCGTTCGTGGGACGTGGTTTCAACACGATGGCGCACCACCGCATTTCTCCCGTTATGTAAGAAATTTTTTGGATAATGAATTCGGTGCGAGATGGGTTGGCCGCGGTGGGCCGGTCAACTGGCCGGCGCGATCACCTTATCTCACACCTTTAGATTTTTATTTCTGGGGTGCGATTAAACAGTCTGTATTCCAGAAAACATGCGATACCGAGGCGGAAATGCGTACACGAATAGTCGCATCCTTTGAAAAAATAAAGTTCGAAATATCTGTTATGCAACGCGTGCATTCAGACATTATAATCCGGTGTCGCAAATGCATAGAGGTACAAGGCGGACATATTGTACAACATCTTCGTTGTCGTCAAGAAGACATAGTCATAAATTAGTGTTTGTGTATAATTACCACAATCGGTCGAAATACAATTTTAAAAGTTGTGATAATCGACCACTAAAGTGATTAGAGCTGACTGATGGGCCGAAGTCACAACCTTAGTGAAGTTAGTGTAGGTACGACGCGCGCGCGCGCGCGCGCCCTTTCTTTGATGTACGCCGCCGCCGGCCGCCGCTGCTTGCTGCTTCGCTTTAGTTGCTTGATACTTTCAGGCAGAGGTAATTAATTCACATAAAATTTACAAATATTATTTAATTAAAACTTAATTTGATTATTTCTATGTCGAGTTTTCTGAAGTAAAGTTACCTATTTCTATACGTTTGAACACTGATTATGATAACGCACTTAACGGGAACCACAGGGTTTTAGTTACATATTGTATATTTGTAGTACATTATAATAACTATACATCATATACACAAAACATTATAAATAAAAGTAGATATGATAATAAAATATACTAAGTAGAACACATATATAAATAATAATTTATAACCATTTTTTGAAGGACTCAAAGCGAATTCCATAATTTGATTGCTTTAACACAAAAAGAAGAATGAAAAAAATTGAGTTGCTAAGGTTATCAGATAATCTGGAATGATCTTCATCTGCGCCCATGAAATCAAATTTTTCTTTAAAATACCTCGGTGTTTTAGGATCAAATAGAATACAGAACAGTAAAGATAAAATATGAATTCCGACGAAGTCTGATATATATAGGTGGCTCCCACTTGAGCTTAGTACGGAACTCGGAATCATGATCATATTTGCGAAGGCCAAATATGAAACTACTAGTGAAATTCTGAAGACGCTGAAGTTTATTTAATTGATCCTCAGTAAGATTTGAGTATCATGGATCAGCATAATCAAGGATAGGGAGTAAAAAGGACTGCACCAGTAAAATTCTAGTGGGAATGAAGAGCGAGTTACGCAAACGTCATAAAGAAGATACTGTCATTAAACATGCAGGGACCAAGATAGATTCTGATCAATATATTATAATCCTCAGTCGTTTACAGAATTACTAAAAAGTATCAAAATACCAATAACAACAATAGGCTGAAGCTTATCTCAAAAAACGTTAGAGATAATTTAGGAGATAGAGTGCTTTTTCCAACAATAATGGCTTGGGTCTTATTGGAATTTTAATTAAGCCCGAACGAACTGCTTCAATCATGTATTGCATCAAGATTCGTATTATATTTTAAAGATGTAAGCAGTAAAGATCGGTGCTATAAAATACATAACTTGTAAAAAAAACCAAGTCTCGCAACTCAGTTCTTCTACAGTAAAAAGTTGTGAGATCCATGTAATACCAAGTTGGTTAATTTATTCAGTCCGTAGGGACTTAATCTAATACCTACCTTAAGTAGGTAAGGGTCCTTCTGTCGTAATCATCATCATCATCATCATTACAGCCCTTCACAAGTCCACTGCTGAACATAGGCCAATGCCACAAAGCACGTTCCTGAGCCACCTGCATCCATCGACTTGCTGCATGTCTTACCAGGTCGTCACTCCATCTCGTGGGGGGTCGCCCTACACTTCGCCTACCGGTACGAGGCTGCCACTCAAGAACCTTTCTTCCCCATCGGTTGTCGGTTCTTCGAGCTATATGGCCGGCCCATTGCCACTTCAGTTTACTAATCCGTTGGGCTATGTCAGTTACTCTGGTTCTACTGCGGATATACTCATTCCTAAGTTTATCACGCAGAGAAACTCCGAGCATAGCCCTCTCCATAGCTCGCTGAGCGACCTAGAGCTTCCTCATACGGCCAGCTGTGAAGGACCACGTCTCAGTTCCGTAAGTCATCACTGGCAACACGCACTGGTTGTACAATCTCGTTTTAAGGTTTTGAGGTATGTCTGACGAGAAGATGTGTCGTAGCTTCCCGAACGCTGCCAAGCCGAGTTGAATCCGTCGATTGACCGTTCGATCGAAGTTGGACTTACCTAGTCGGACTATTTGTCCCAGGTAAACATACTCGTCAACAACTTCGAGCTTAGTGCTCCCAACAACTACCGGCATAGGTGTGACATAGACATGAAACATTATCTTTGTTTTGTCCATGTTTATCTTAAGACCTATCCGTTGGGAGAAACTATTGATGTCATTGAGCATAGTGCTTAGGTCCTCCAGCGATTCTGCCATAAGGACTATATCGTCGGCAAATTGAAGGTGAGTGATGTAATCGCCAATGATGATAATACCGTATCCTTTCCAGTCCAGAAGCTTGAAAACGTCTTCCAATGCAGCGGTGAAGAGTTTCGGGGATATAACATCACCCTGTCTTACACCTCTCTGCAATTGGATAGGTTTCGTACTCTGATTCTGTATTCGGATAGCCATCGTAGCTCTACTGTACAAACACTTTAGCACTTCAATATACCGACAGTCAACTTGGCACCGCTGAAGGGATTGCAGCACCGCCCAAATTTCGACGGAATCAAAGGCTTTCTCAGAGTCCACATACGCCAGACATAGTGGCAAATTGTACTCCTCGGACTGCTGTACAACTTGCAGAAGGGTATGTATGTGGTCTGTGGTGCTAAAACCTTTTTGGAAACCGGCTTGTTGGAGAGGCTGGAAGTCGTCAAGCCTGCGCGCGAGACGATTTGTAATGACTCGAAAACAGCACGTAGACGCGGCTCAGAAGGGAAATCGGTCTGTAGTTCTTCAAGAGAGCGTTGTCACCTTACTTAAGGAACAAGACCACCGCACTTCTGCTCCACGCCTCCGGTGTAATGCCACCATGGAGGACGGAATTAAAGAGCTTCTGAAGGACTTCAAGTACCGTTCTTCCACCCGCTTTCAGAAGCTCCGCTGTAATTCCATCCTCGCCTGGGGCCTTGCCGTTTTTAAGGTGCTGGGGAGCCATTCTAATCTCGCTCAGACTGACCTGTCGTAAAGTATTACGTAATTAGCTAACCTAACAACATCTTATAGTGACTTTATCAATATTAAAAAGCTTTTACTTTTTAAATAAATTGACTTGGCAATCGCACTAAACAATCTAATTTATGTTATATGTATTACTTGAGAGACACATTGTGTTTTCATGAAATGAAATATACCGAGTTTATACAATGTCTACTTGATTTCTGAAAATTCAGGCTTCTACTTTTATCCACAACGAAATGATAGGGATTCGAGAATGGCCTGAACTGCTTCGAGAAAAGGATGGTACAGCCGTGCCGCTTTTTTGCTCGACTTGGCGATATTGGATATTGCATATAACATTTCGCTAATTTTACATAAATATAATATCAATATAAAAATTTTGTAAGCAAAAAAGGAAAATGGTATCAAATTGTTATATTTATAATGTATACCTATGGGTTTGGTTTTAATAACATGATTAAGAAATTAAAAATAACGACCTTGTACATAAATCCATAAGAAATTTCTAAAATATTTTAGAACGCTTAAAAATATAAACAACATAAATAAACAAATTATAAATATAACCATTATGACACCACAATTTTCAAAAATCTAAATTAAGCAAATAATCAAATAAAGAAGGTTGGTCAAATCGTACGAGACGATGAAACTATGGCGTCACTATATGCAATATTTATGAAAAATATCCTTATTTTTTAAGGTTCTAAAAAAAAACAAAAAATACATCTCTAAGTAGCCACAAAAAAAATATCCTTTTATTTTTGTTTTTGTAACTGTTGAAGTGTAGGACGACCCCTCACGAGATGGAGTGACGACCTGGTAAGACATGCAGGAAGTCGATGGATGCAGGTAACTCAGGAACGTGCTTTGTGGCATTCCTTGGGGGAGGCCTATGTTCAGCAGTGGACTTATGAAAGGCTGTAATGATGAATGATGAATGATTGTAACTTTTCGGAAATTATTTAAAATAATGGTTTCTGAACGCACCTAATGATGATTCATTTCTCGTATGAAAGGACTTTGTATTCAAAGACTAATTATTTATTCACGTTTTTCTGAATAGTTGTTAATTGTAATTCAATTCAATTTGTATGTAGGTATCAAATCAACTAGTATACTGATTTATTATGTACTGGATTCATGGCATAAAAATGATTATGTAGCTTCATAGTAAGCTAAGCGTTTTGTTCAATTACGTACAATGGAACATCATTTGTCATTGTCAACTCATAATTTATATAATCTGTGGTCATCAATCGTCATTGATTGTTGCCCGGCAATCATCTATTTATCTATATATCTTATTTGCTTCACTCATTGTTGTGGATTGTGGTACGCACTGTACTATTTTAGATTTCCTTCTGTTGTTTTGACCTCGGCATTGTTTTACGGACTGATAACTACTTACCACTTATATTCTGTGCTTTTATTTCTGGAAACGGATTTTGCATCTTGCATATTTGTGAGAGACATCATGCAGACTACAGCTACACAACAACGACAACTGGCCCTGCGATTGCTATGTGTTAATTGTAACATATGCATTGATATACTTCATCGCCATCTCGGTTTTGAGCTTGATACCAGAGTAATTTCTAAGATCCGCGAGTAGAATTCTTCAATAATAGTATATATTTATATACCTACTAATTTTGTTACACTAACCTAAACCATCACACACAATCGTACATCATAATACAAATCTAATTCTTATTTTAGATCACTGAAGAAGATTACATATGTGATGCTAACCTCAAAACTATTCTGGACGTTATTATAAAAAATTGTGCCCATTTAGATATGATTTTCAAACAAGATGGTGTTTACAACATTAAAACAAACCAATCTAGCTATAGTTTGTTTTGAAACATGAAAAATAAAAGTCAAGTCCAGCTCCTATAGAAATTTGGCCATTGTTCTTTAAGCCAGCTTAGAGCCACGCGGCAGCTTTTTCTGTGCGTTTCGCTTGGTGAGTGCAGGTGGCCGGAGGCCCTTTTTACTGGAAATGAGGCATTCCATCTTAGTCCTCACGGGTGATGACAACGCATCTACATTTTGATTTGTAATAGAGGATAGATGTAGATGTCTATGGGCCGCAGCAACCACTTACCATCAGGTGGACTGTGTGCTCGTTTGTCACCCTTATCCTATAAAAAAAAAAGCATTAACAACACTGATGCACAAAGCACTAATCCATCGGAATAAATTCTAGACAAGATCTCCTTAAAATGAAACTGTCTCAAAAATAATAATACTTTTAATAAAATGAAACTCGATTTCAATGTATAAAAAAATTCACTTATTATTATTGCTTCTGAAGTGAGAACTTAAAGTTTACTATGTTCTGGCTCCGACTCCAAAAGTTATTAATCGTCTTAATATTTTTAGCCGGTTTTTCTTTTATGTTATTCAATTATTGGACCCTTTTTTTAATTAGAGTAGTAGTTCTGGTTCCTAAGTTGAATCTGTTATTCAACTTAGGAACTATATTGTTGTAATAATAATTTCATACGCTATTTTCCACTATTAGGGTTCGAATTTTTGCTTCAGTTTTGAATCATTGAGGTAATGGCTATTTAAGAATAGAAGAATCATTGAAATCAGTTCGAAAAATGCAGTGGAATCGAGAAACTGCACTGTTTATATAAAATTAGCTAAAAACGTTCGTTCTTTTTTTGTTGTAAACTTCCAAAGCGATCCGACGTTTGGACTGTACGCTGAGTGGATAAATTCTCTGAAAGTTTTAAATTTTCACAATAAAGTAGCGTTAAACAATTGCTTTTACGTGGATCAGTATCAACTAAGTTTATATTACAAGATTATTTTCACGATTTACCTCGAACGAGATTCTAAACTAATTCGATTTTCTTAAAAAATACTTTTTTTTTAAATTACGAGTACATTAACCTCGATCAACATATTTGCGACCTTTGAGCATTATATCCCTAGAAATAGTATTTTTGAAATATTGAGTTCGATATTAAAGTGCCATCTATTCAAATATCCTTATATGTGGTAGAGTCATACTGCAGCTATAATATGGTTGTAGCAAGAATGGGTCGGCTCGATCGGAGGATGATTACGCTCTTGCATACCAGTGTAAAATAGTAGCTCTAGGATGTTGCATTTCATATGGTAAGTGTAGACAACTGGGGACTTTTTACTGCAAGTGATTAGTTCCATCTTAAACCTCAGCAGTGAAAAACGTATCTGCATTTTGATACTTAATCGTGGATAGATGTAGCTGTTTATGGATCAATGCATCCACTTACTATCAAGTGGAATGTGAGATCGCTTGTCACCTTTTTGTATAAAAATACATGAAATATTTAGATCAGCGACGGAGAGTAACAGCATCCGAGGTGCGAGACTTCTCGTGCCATGCTTGACGAATTAGGTAAATTCTTCATGCAACAGGAGAGGTTATAAGAAAAATCATCATAGATGCATTAATAAAAATGTTATATTTGTGAGCTGTGATTGATGTGCTTAGCTTTATGGTCTTTGCCAGTGTCAAGAAATTTGAAATAACTGTTTAAATTATTAATAAACATTACTATAAATTTTTTTACAATATTTATTTTGAATGTATTGCATTAAACATCTTTTAGAAATTTTTATAATGAATTAAACCAACAGATAGTCAACTATGATAGTATTTCAAGGCGCCAAAATCAACATTTGCAGTTATAGTTAGAATTCGTAGACATTTAATATACTAACACAAGACTTTCAAGTAGTCGCTTTGAATTAAATACAATAAGACAAGACCTAAAGTCCGCTTGTAGTTTAGTTTTCAGTCTGCCAGAACTGTGAAACGTCTCCACGCACTATAGAAATGGTAGATAGAGACCTTAAAATTTACATCGCAATTTTAATATTAATTTCAAATTTCACTGTTATTAATGTTGTAAGAAAGCATTTTTAATCAACGAACCTTACATTTTCCGTTGTGATTGCATCCTGTGTACGTTGAAATAAATTATTTTTCTCATTTGTCTACGTAGGCCTAAGTTAGAAACTACTAGCGGATTAAAGGTAACGGCATAACTGCGACCTGCTTTTATTCGATGCCATGGGACAAGCGCCAAATATGTTTGGCATAATGTCGTTTGGTTAAAAATGGTGGTTAAAAATAAATGTCGTTTGGTATAACACGTTCAGCTTTCGTCTTTCTTTGTAAAGGTCTTCTACGTCGCAGGTCTAAGACCGATCAATTTTTATAGAAATATAGTGACGCATACGTTTAAAACGTATAGATATAAAAACGTAATGTTAATTTTTATTTATTTATTTGAAACTGAAAATGATACTGTCAATAATTTGTCATAGACTGGCGCTAAATTCGCTAAATTGTTTTTTTTTTTATTACAAAAAGGCACTTTACAGAATAACATTACTATTTACTACAAAAATGTTCGAGGTCTAAGATCAAAAACAATTGATCTATTTAACAACATAGTCTGTAATTCATACGATATTATAATTATGACGAAAACGTGGTTAAATAGGAGTGTTTTCGATTCTGAAATTTTTGATGACCGTTATAATGTTTATTAACGTGATTGGAAGAGTAGTGGTATTCACGCTTCAATGAATGGCAGGGGTGTACTTAGAGCCGTATATTAGTAAATTAATTCGGAGCGGCTCTTTAGTTTCGAGTCCAAATGCGAGGATCTTTAGGGTCTGCGTAAAAGTAGAAAACGTCCAAGGCAAGTCTGAAAAACTTTATATATGTGCTTTGTTTATCGCCCCTAGTCCAAAAACACATTTTTCAGTGTTTTATTAATAACTCGAGTCGAGTATTGGAATCACTCTATGAAAATATAATTGTTTGCTGGAGACTTTAATCTAAGTAGTATAACAATGGTCTTTAGAGCCCCACGGACATCTTTGTGCAAAATACTCCAACAGCTTTATACAGAATCTCTTAACAGAATTTCTCTCGTGTATTGAATTGAACTAATGTAATCAAATTAAGAACTCAAACAATAAAATGCTCGGTCTTGTCTTGTCTAATATTAACATTGTTGATATCCTGTAATATCCTGATCTTTTGATATATGTTGATCCCCTTCATTCGCCATAATTTTTTTCAATAGCTTTTACAGATCCGGCACCACGAGTCCCTAATAACTCATTTACTAAATTTTGCTTTCACAAGGCTGATTATGAAAATATAAGGAAGGATCTAAATGAAATTGACTGAAGGGAAATGTTGGGTGAATGTCTTTGTGTTGATGATATGGTTTCTGTATTTTATAACGAAACTCGTATTTTCATACGAAAATATGTACCTAAGGCTAAGCCGCGTAGTCATAAATACCAAGATTGGGTTACACCGTGTCTGATAAAATGTATTAAAGAAAAATATAAATATAGGATGAAAGTTCGCCAGAATAACTCTCTTTTGACTTACTGAAAAGAAGATGTGAGGAGATGCTATCATACTGCTACGCTAAGTATATAGAACGACTTGAACACTCTTTAATAAAGTCAACCCCAAAACTAATTTGGTCATTCCTAAAACAAAAGAAAGTCAAAAATTCGTATCCTTCTAAAATTAAAGACGATAATAAATTTGTTTCCAATGGAACAGACATTTTTAATGTTTTCGCAAGTCATTTATCTCGGTATACAGTCGCAATAATAATTTTCAAAACTTTGATACTAGTCCTAATCTTATGAACCCTTGTTGCAATGTGTACCTTGACTAAATATCTTATACGGTGGACCAGGTTTACAATATTTTAAAAAGACTTGACTTTAGGAAAGGAGTTGGAGCAGATAGCATTCCATTAATATTTGTACGTAATTACGCTAACGCATTGGCCTTGCCTATTGTACTGATAGTCAACAGATCTCTTAGGACTAGTACATATCCAACCTTATGGAAGGAGCCTCTGTGTTTCCTTTGTTCAAAACCGGAGGCAAAGGGGAAGTTAAAAATTATAGAACTATTTCCATTATTTTCGTTATTGCAAAAGTGTTTGAGCAACATATATGTCCCGTTATTTCATAGAATTTAAACAATTTGTTACATCTGAACAGCATGGGTTTGCGAAACCTCGATCAACAGTTACCAACTAAGTTTCCTTTGTGGAAGATATTACTGAATCTCTTAGTTTTGGCAAATCCGTTGATGCAATTTACATAGATTTCAGTAAAGCCTTTGACAAGGTTGATCACTCTATTTTCCTTGAGAAACTCAAAAGGATAGAAATAGCAAACACTTTGCTGGACTGGTTTAAGTCATATCTTGCCCATCGGTCGTCAACTGTTGTTGTAGATGGTTATGCTTCTAAGCCGTTTTTCGCCTATACTGGCGTACCTCAAGGATCTCATCTAAGGCCTTTTTTGTTTCACATTTTCGTCAACGACGTAAGTAATTGCTTTAAGAATATTAAGTTTTATTTATTTGCTGACAAACTGAAGATCTTTAGACCTGTCTCCTCAAATTCTGATGCAAAATCCTTTAAGGAGGGAGGGAGACTTAAATAATCTGACATTATGGTGTCGTAACAACGGTATGACACTTAATACTGACAAGTGTCATGTTATAATTTTTTCTAGATATAAAACATCTCTAGCAACAAAATATTACATTGATGGTCGAATTCTGTCTGAAGTTCCTCACATACGCGATTTAGGAGTTACGCTTGACAATAAGCTTCGTTATAATATCCACATATTTAATGTTGTCAACAAGGGTTTTAGGACTCTTGGTTTCCTCTTTTGTAACTGTAAGAAATTCAAGGATGCTCGCACTAAAATAATTATTTACTCATCTTTGGTACAAAGTATCTTGGAATACTCCAGCGTAATATGGAATCCCCACTTTAGTATTTACTCACATCGAATCGAAAGTGTTCGAGACGGCCAAAAAGACTTTAAACGAAAAAGTGATTAAAGAATATTGATTTGTTTAAAAAGTAAAAATACGGAAAAAATCTATTAAATAACGTGTTAATATAGTTTTACCATGTATTTACAACTCTCAATATTTTTGTATAGAAGGTCGGTTTAATAATAGTTAATATAAACAACTTTATTTTGTTTAAGAAAAACCGACCAATCACAGCGCGCCGCGCTATAGAACTTTCTGGAAATTTAAATTAACTGTGTAATAGTTTATGCAAAAAATTAATGAGAATATTTTTATATCCGAAAAGAGTTGTAAATATGATATTTAGTTAGCATATGTTGAATAAATCATTATAATAAAGAAATATTTCGTATAATTAAGCACGATTTAAAAGTTATAGGATAATTAAAGAATTAATATGCCCAATTAGTGTAAAAGTTTAGGACATTTTACTTAATAACTTTGTTGAATGTAAATATATTAATTATCCTTTATCACGTACTAATGAAGACCAAAAGTGTCTATTTAATGATGTATAGCATGTTAAAATTAAGATTAGTATTATATAGAAAATATTGCAATTTGTGCCATTTGCATAAAGAAAAATGTTTGAAAATAAAGAGGCAAATGGGAAATGGCAAGCGGCTCACTATAGAGTATAGCCGAAGTCTACCTTATGGGGGCGAAACATTGTAATATTGTAGTAGGAAGAACTACCAGTGCCCAGCAGTAGTATCCGGTAGTAGTTGCAGTGACTAGCAGAAATATATAGTGAAAGTGTTTAGCTAGCCGAAAAAAGTGGCAACTGAAAATTCGGTGTTGCATATAGTAAAAAAGTGTTAGCTAGCGGAAAAAGGTCGTAACTGAAAATTCGGTGCGGCATATAGTGAAAAAGTGTTAGCTAGCGGAAAAAGGTCACAACTGAAAATTCGGTGTGACATATAGTGAAAAGTGTTAGCTAGACGGAAAAAGTGATAACTGATATTCGCAGTTACACAAGTGTTAAATTCAACTAATTTTAGTTGATTAATAGCTGCTAGTCAGTAGTGTTAAAGAACCAACTACTCCGGACAGATATTTTTATACTACCGCTCATTTGAATTAAATATTTTAAAATATATAGTGAACAACCTATAGTGAACAACCATAGTTGACCAACCGTTTTTAAATAATAGTGATAAATAAATAATAGTTGTAAAATCTCGCGATAAATTAATTAGTCGAACCGCTGGCCACTCCCTTGCTATTTTAATTTATAATCGTGCATTTTAATTTTGAACCTCAGTCCACAGTTTATCCGCAGCAACCGCAGAGACGGCAGTGAAAGACGGCAGTGGGGGGATTCCGGAACCTACAGGTGTAGGACGTGAGCGACTCGCGGAGTATCTTCGACAACATTTACTCCGAAGAGTTACGCCCGTCCGGCACATTTTATGGTCCTTCGAGCCGGATCCTTTCGCCTGTACTGCCGACCGGACCATTTTATGGTCCTTTGAGCCGAATCATCCGTATACACCGGACCACATTTGCTGGTCATTCGAACGGGATTCGTCAATCCGTTAGTATTTCGGAACCGGGTACATAGTCACTACCGTTTTAAAAGTTGCTGAATTTTCAGAATCAAGATGCCGATCACGCGTTCGCAAGGAAGGGGAACCATGGCGTGGACTGTCGGTCTGGATGATGGACCGTCGGACAATACCGACACCGTCCGCCACCAGATGCCACCACGCTCACCATCCACAACAGAAGGCGCTGAGGCGCCAGCTTGCCCCCGCGATGGGGGGGTACTCCTGCCAGTGCCAGCCGCCGTTAAAGCTGGTACACCGAAGCAGAGGGAACAGATAGAAGGCAACGATGACATTCGCTGTGCATCACCGCCAACAGCCCGGGTATATTCCCGCGCCGAAGAGCCACTCAGGGGCCACGCCGACAGAAGTACAAGGTCAAAAAAGACCATCCGGCCCAATAAAAAAGTTTTGAAGGCTCGTGAGGAAGTGCTGAGAATAAAATTGGAACTCGCACAGATCTCATTACAGATGGCTGAAGAAGATGATGAATCGGACGACTATGATGAGGATGGTCACTCCAAAAGTGAGTATGTCCGATCTTGGCTCGAAAATTCTGTAGCCAAGCAAAAGCCAACGCAAGGCGCAACCACCGGTGGGGAGGCCCCACTTAATAAAAACATCACAAAGCCACCCCCGGAGGTTGTCGACCTCAGTGAGCCGTCGATGAAGCTCACAAACAAGGATTCGAAGGTTGGTGAAGAAAGGGAGCTCCTACCTGTTGTATCAGAGCTCACCTACCAGGATCCCAATGCAGAAAATATACCGAAGAGTCCCGTACCTCAGAAGACTTGCCAGGACTCCAAGGTTGATGAAGACAGGGGGCTCCTACCTGCTGTATCAGAGCCCACCTACCAGGATCCCTATCCAGAAGAAGCAACCAAGAATCCCATAACAAAAAGGCCTAACCAGGCACCTGTCAGCAATGAAGACAGGGTGCTCTGACCATTCATATCGGAGCTCACGTCCGCTATAGCCGCACTCGCTGACAAACCAAAACCAGAGAGTGCATCGTCGAATACTTTCGCAGCATCAAAAGCGATAATGACGCTGCCGAGCTTTAGCGGAGCACATACCGAATGGCTTTCGTTCCGTGCCATTTATGAAACAACCCGAGGCTACTTCAATGACATAGAAAATACTGCAAGACTACGAAGAAGTCTACAAGGAAGAGCCTTGGAAACAGTCAGTTCAGAACTCATCGGGCATGCTAAACCAGATGAGATTATGCGAGAACTGGAGCTACAATTCGGGCGTCCAGATTCAATCGCGCAAGCCGAAACCGAAAAATTACGGGGATTACCACGCTGTACAGAGGCACCCAGAGATATTTGTACATTCGCGAGCAAAGTGAGGGGAAGCGTCGTCACTCTTCGAGCACTCAAACGAGACCATTACCTCGTTAACGCAGAGCTGCTACGACACCTCACAGACAAACTGCCAAACTCTATACGCGCGCAGTGGTATAGAATTTATACAGAAAAGTACGACTCGAGACCAGACCTCGGTTCCTTCAGTGAATTTATAACCGAGCAAGCTCGCTTCTGCAGTGCATTTGCGCCTCCTGAAATCATAAACGGAGCGCAGAATAATCGTCCAGTACATAGGACGCACACGGCTACCACTAAGCCATCTCCGAAATGCAGTGTGTGCGAAAAAGAGGGTCATAACGGATCCGACTGCAACAAGTTTAAAGAAGCAGATATTGATAAAAGATGGCAACTCGCCAAGCAAAGGAATTTATGTTTCCGGTGTCTACGTTATAGAAGTCAGACACACAGATGCAAAACCACAAAGTGTGGAATAAAAGGATGCAACGCGACACACAATCGACTTCTTCATCATAATAAAAAAGAGAAGACAGAGGTCACACTAAAAGAACCTCAAGAAACAGTTGCAAACTCATTCGCTGTATCAAAGCATCAAGCTTACTTGAAGATAATTCCAGTTCGAGTAATTGGACCGGCGGGAGCAATAAACACACACGCTCTGCTGGATGATGGGTCGACAGTCTCATTAATGGATCAAGAGATTGCCAATCAAATTGGAGCTACAGGGCGGTTGGACCCATTCAAGATCACAGCTATCGGGAACACTACCCTCGATTCGCCGGACTCCCAAAGAGTCAAAGTTTCACTGAAGAGTCTTCATAGAAAAAGGGTGCCATTCAGAGCACGCACGGTCGCCAGCCTAAACTTGGGGCCGCAGACTGTGCGTGCAACAGACATAGAAAAATGTAAGCATTTGAAAGACTTAAAGAATCAATTGATATATGATTCAGGCAACCCCAGGATCCTGATAGGACAAGACAACTGGAGACTCTTAATAGCCACTCAAGTCCGCAGAGGTCCACCGCACCAGCCAATTGCCTCGCTCACAGAACTGGGATGGGTGCTACACGGGGCGCACACTAAAGCCCCGCATCAGCGCGTCCACACGGCCAACGAGCTGTACACGAGCGAGGAGAACATAAATGACCAACTCCGCGAATACTTCGCGCTGGAATCTCTAATGATAAATCCGAGAAGACCAGATTCCGATCCAGAGAAGCAAGCCGAAGAAATACTAAATAACAGCACCCGTCTGTTGGAAGACGGGCACATAGAAACAGCGCTTCTCTGGAGAAAGAAAGACATCGAAATGCCTGGAAATTATGAAACGGCGATAAACAGGCTCGTTTCTATCGAGAAAAAACTAGATCGAAACGAAGAGCTAAAGCAGAAGTATAACGAAGAAATGAATTCCCTAATACAAAAGGGCTACGCCGAAATAGCACCAAAGAATAGTACACCAGGAAAGACATGGTATCTACCCCATTTCGATGTCCATAACCCGAGGAAACCAGAAAAATTTCGCATAGTACACGATGCCGCAGCCAAAACAAAAGGAATGGCATTGAATGACTTCCTGCTCACGGGTCCAGACCTACTACAGTCATTACCAGGAGTCATGATGCGTTTTCGCCGACACAATGTTGCTGTCTCCGCGGACATAGCAGAAATGTTCATGCAAATCAAAGTGAGACCCGAAGACAGGGATGCCTTGAGATATCTCTGGAGAGGAGATCGACGCGATGAGGCTCCACAAGAATACAGAATGACGTCGATCATTTTCGGTGCAGCTAGTTCACCCTGCACAGCCATATTCGCAAAAAACTGGAACGCTAAAAAGTATATAGAAAAATATCCAGAAGCCGTAGAAGCTATCATCCAAAACCACTACATGGATGATTATCTGGATAGTTTCCAGTCCCTGGAAGATGCAATGCGAATATCGAAGGAAGTACGCGATATACACAAAAACGCGCACTTCACATTAAGGAAATGGGTTTCCAATGCGCCAGAAATTGTAAATGAGTTAGAACCTGACAACGAAACGACTGAGTCAGTCAACCTGGGCAACAAGGAAACCGAAGAAAAAATACTCGGTTTAATCTGGAAACCGAGTACCGATCAGCTGAGCTTCAATCTAAAGCTCGCTCGACTTCCAATCAATTTGCTGCAAAAGAAACCAACAAAGAGGGAAGCGCTGAAAATAGTGATGTCGCTGTATGACCCGCTCGGCCTCGCCTCCCCAGTTACCATACGAGCAAAACAAATACTGCAGGAAGCATGGAGACGAGGAACAGACTGGGACCAGGAGTTGGACGAAGACCTGAGTAACCATTGGTCCACATGGATCCAACACCTGGAACGACTCAAAACAGTAAGCATACCAAGATGCTACCCGGGATACAGCGACGCACGCTCCCTCCAAGTGCACGTATTTACCGATGCCAGTGAGAGCGCCTACGCAACGGCAGTCTACTGGAGAGCAATGACACCCGATGGGCAAATACACGTGAGCCTCGTCATGGCCAAGGCGAAGGTAGCTCCGCTCAAGGTAACATCCATACCTCGCCTTGAGTTGCAAGCCGCCGTGATGGGAAGTCGCGTAGCTGCTGCTGTCATTCAGGAACATCGCGTAAAGCCCGAAGCTGTCACTTATTGGACTGACAGCAAAACTGTCCTCACCTGGATAAAGAAAGGGTCCAGGAGCTACAAACCTTTTGTGGCACATCGAATAGCAGCAATCGAGGACAATAGTAAAGTGGACGACTGGCGCTGGGTACCCACAAAATTGAATATAGCTGACACCGCTACGAGGGACGTACCACCTAACTTCGACTCTAACCACGAGTGGTACAGTGGCCCATCATTTCTATACAAAGAACCGTCAGCATGGCCAACCGAAAAACCCACGTCATCCGAACCTACTGGTGAAGAAAGATCCCTCACCATCACAGAAAGGTATAGAGCTCCGCTATACAGAGAAGCCATTCCCGATCCGACGAAATTTTCGAAATGGGAACGCTTAGTGCGAGCTACGGCCAGAGTGCTTCAATTCATAACACTCTGCCGCAAAACCACCGACAGGACCTTTTACAAAAGGACGAAAAGAAATAGAGAGGAAGACCCCGACTGGAGGAGATTGAAATGTAATCCACGACGTCTCGCGCAGCCTCCCAGTCAGGTGAAAAATAAAGATGTAAACAAATACATCACACTGGAGGCCGAATATATAAGAAAGGCCGAAAAGCTCCT
Organism: Parnassius glacialis; assembly: GCA_033319125.1. Classification (NCBI taxonomy): domain Eukaryota; kingdom Metazoa; phylum Arthropoda; class Insecta; order Lepidoptera; family Papilionidae; genus Parnassius; species Parnassius glacialis. The sequence goes on from JAVANC010000027.1 coordinate 409,688, forward strand.
GATACATGTCATCCAGGAAGACTCCTTCACACAAGAGATAGCCGATCTCCGTAACGATAAGAGGGTCGCCCATGATAGCCGCCTACGACCGCTTCAAATACAATTGAAAGACGGGATCATTGCGCTACGAAGTCGCATAGCCGCTGTAAAAGGAGTCTCTGAAGATATGAAAGGGCCGGCTATATTGGATGGTGATCATCACATCACCCAATTATATATTGATTGGACGCATCGTAGCCTGCATCATTGCGGGACCGAACCTACCATCAACGAGGTTCGACAGCATTACTGGGTAATCAGACTAAGACCCACTACTAAAAGAATAGTAAGCCAATGCGTTCAGTGCCGCATAAGAAAGGCACAACCATCCATGCCAGCCACCGGTGATCATCCCAGCACGCGTCTCGCACATCACCAGAGACCGTTCACGTTCACCGGCCTGGATTATTTTGGACCACTCTCCGTAACAGTGGGACGTCAGCATCAGAAGAGATACGTGGCTCTCTTCACCTGCCTTACATCACGAGCTGTACATTTGGAAATTGTGGCAGATCTCAGCGCAGCCTCTGCCATACTGGCATTAAGAAGATTTGCAGCGCGCCGAGGATGTCCCACCGAGATTTACTCTGACAACGGCACCAATATGCACGGTGCCGACAAGGAGCTTCGAGAGGCTTTCCGAGAAGAAGCCAGCCGACGAGGCATAGTATGGCGATTTATAACCCCCTCCGCGCCTTTTATGGAAGGGGTGTGTGAACGTCTTGTTCGATGCGTGAAGACGGCACTATACACCGTCCTTCATGAGAGACATCCGCACGAAGATGTCTTGACCACGCTGCTCTGCGAGGTGGAGTACACAGTAAACAGCAGACCATTGACTCACATCTCAGTAGACAGCAAAGACAACGAGTCCATCACTCCAAATCACCTCCTATTGGGAGGATCTGCGAGACTGCCAACACCTGGAGTTTTTAGTGAAAAAGATGCGAACAGCAAAAAACACTGGCGACGCTCCCAGATACTCGCTGACATGTTCTGGCAGCGTTGGGTCAAAGAATATCTGCCGGAACTTCAAAACCGGCGGGAGGCCTATGGTCAAGGCCCCGATCTCCAGGTGGGCGATCCAGTCCTCATAGCCGACAGCCAGTTACCTCGTAACACCTGGCCACGAGGAAGGATTGAAAACATTTACCCCGGTGCGGACGGACAGATCGCACTGTGGAGGTACGCACAGCAAACGGACTAATCAAGAGGCCAACCAGGAAACTCGTGCCTCTGCCGAAGTAGAGGCAACGTCTCTCACCGAAATTTATGCAGCGACGCTGCGACGAGTCTTCGCGACGCTGCACGGCGGGAGAAATGTTCGAGACGGCCAAAAAGACTTTAAACGAAAAAGTGATTAAAGAATATTGATTTGTTTAAAAAGTAAAAATACGGAAAAAATCTATTAAATAACGTGTTAATATAGTTTTACCATGTATTTACAACTCTCAATATGTTTGTATAGAAGGTCGGTTTAATAATAGTTAATATAAACAACTTTATTTTGTTTAAGAAAAACCGACCAATCACAGCGCGCCGCGCTATAGAACTTTCTGGAAATTTAAATTAACTGCGTAATAGTTTATGCAAAAAATTAATGAGAATATTTTTATATCCGAAAAGAGTTGTAAATATGATATTTAGTTAGCATATGTTGAATAGATCATTATAATAAAGAAATATTTCGTATAATTAAGCACGATTTAAAAGTTATAGGATAATTAAAGAATTAATATGCCCAATTAGTGTAAAAGTTTAGGACATTTTACTTAATAACTTTGTTGAATGTAAATATATTAATTATCCTTTATCACGTACTAATGAAGACCAAAAGTGTCTACTTAATGATGTATAGCATGTTAAAATTAAGATTAGTATTATATAGAAAATATTGCAATTTGTGCCATTTGCATAAAGAAAAATGTTTGAAAATAAAGAGGCAAATGGGAAATGGCAAGCGGCTCACTATAGAGTATAGCCGAAGTCTACCTTATGGGGGCGAAACATTGTAATATTGTAGTAGGAAGAACTACCAGTGCCCAGCAGTAGTATCCGGTAGTAGTTGCAGTGACTAGCAGAAATATATAGTGAAAGTGTTTAGCTAGCCGAAAAAAGTGGCAACTGAAAATTCGGTGTTGCATATAGTAAAAAAGTGTTAGCTAGCGGAAAAAGGTCGTAACTGAAAATTCGGTGCGGCATATAGTGAAAAAGTGTTAGCTAGCGGAAAAAGGTCACAACTGAAAATTCGGTGTGACATATAGTGAAAAGTGTTAGCTAGACGGAAAAAGTGATAACTGATATTCGCAGTTACACAAGTGTTAAATTCAACTAATTTTAGTTGATTAATAGCTGCTAGTCAGTAGTGTTAAAGAACCAACTACTCCGGACAGATATTTTTATACTACCGCTCATTTGAATTAAATATTTTAAAATATATAGTGAACAACCTATAGTGAACAACCATAGTTGACCAACCGTTTTTAAATAATAGTGATAAATAAATAATAGTTGTAAAATCTCGCGATAAATTAATTAGTCGAACCGCTGGCCACTCCCTTGCTATTTTAATTTATAATCGTGCATTTTAATTTTGAACCTCAGTCCACAGTTTATCCGCAGCAACCGCAGAGACGGCAGTGAAAGACGGCAGTGGGGGGATTCCGGAACCTACAGGTGTAGGACGTGAGCGACTCGCGGAGTATCTTCGACAACATTTACTCCGAAGAGTTACGCCCGTCCGGCACATTTTATGGTCCTTCGAGCCGGATCCTTTCGCCTGTACTGCCGACCGGACCATTTTATGGTCCTTTGAGCCGAATCATCCGTATACACCGGACCACATTTGCTGGTCATTCGAACGGGATTCGTCAATCCGTTAGTATTTCGGAACCGGGTACATAGTCACTACCGTTTTAAAAGTTGCTGAATTTTCAGAATCAAGATGCCGATCACGCGTTCGCAAGGAAGGGGAACCATGGCGTGGACTGTCGGTCTGGATGATGGACCGTCGGACAATACCGACACCGTCCGCCACCAGATGCCACCACGCTCACCATCCACAACAGAAGGCGCTGAGGCGCCAGCTTGCCCCCGCGATGGGGGGGTACTCCTGCCAGTGCCAGCCGCCGTTAAAGCTGGTACACCGAAGCAGAGGGAACAGATAGAAGGCAACGATGACATTCGCTGTGCATCACCGCCAACAGCCCGGGTATATTCCCGCGCCGAAGAGCCACTCAGGGGCCACGCCGACAGAAGTACAAGGTCAAAAAAGACCATCCGGCCCAATAAAAAAGTTTTGAAAGCTCGTGAGGAAGTGCTGAGAATAAAATTGGAACTCGCACAGATCTCATTACAGATGGCTGAAGAAGATGATGAATCGGACGACTATGATGAGGATGGTCACTCCAAAAGTGAGTATGTCCGATCTTGGCTCGAAAATTCTGTAGCCAAGCAAAAGCCAACGCAAGGCGCAACCACCGGTGGGGAGGCCCCACTTAATAAAAACATCACAAAGCCACCCCCGGAGGTTGTCGACCTCAGTGAGCCGTCGATGAAGCTCACAAACAAGGATTCGAAGGTTGATGAAGAAAGGGAGCTCCTACCTGTTGTATCAGAGCTCACCTACCAGGATCCCAATGCAGAAAATATACCGAAGAGTCCCGTACCTCAGAAGACTTGCCAGGACTCCAAGGTTGATGAAGACAGGGGGCTCCTACCTGCTGTATCAGAGCCCACCTACCAGGATCCCTATCCAGAAGAAGCAACCAAGAATCCCATAACAAAAAGGCCTAACCAGGCACCTGTCAGCAATGAAGACATGGTGCTCCGACCATTCATATCGGAGCTCACGTCCGCTATAGCCGCACTCGCTGACAAACCAAAACCAGAGAGTGCATCGTCGAATACTTTCGCAGCATCAAAAGCGATAATGACGCTGCCGAGCTTTAGCGGAGCACATACCGAATGGCTTTCGTTCCGTGCCATTTATGAAACAACCCGAGGCTACTTCAATGACATAGAAAATACTGCAAGACTACGAAGAAGTCTACAAGGAAGAGCCTTGGAAACAGTCAGTTCAGAACTCATCGAGCATGCTAAACCAGATGAGATTATGCGAGAACTGGAGCTACAATTCGGGCGTCCAGATTCAATCGCGCAAGCCGAAACCGAAAAATTACGGGGATTACCACGCTGTACAGAGGCACCCAGAGATATTTGTACATTCGCGAGCAAAGTGAGGGGAAGCGTCGTCACTCTTCGAGCACTCAAACGAGACCATTACCTCGTTAACGCAGAGCTGCTACGACACCTCACAGACAAACTGCCAAACTCTATACGCGCGCAGTGGTATAGAATTTATACAGAAAAGTACGACTCGAGACCAGACCTCGGTTCCTTCAGTGAATTTATAACCGAGCAAGCTCGCTTCTGCAGTGCATTTGCGCCTCCTGAAATCATAAACGGAGCGCAGAATAATCGTCCAGTACATAGGACGCACACGGCTACCACTAAGCCATCTCCGAAATGCAGTGTGTGCGAAAAAGAGGGTCATAACGGATCCGACTGCAACAAGTTTAAAGAAGCAGATATTGATAAAAGATGGCAACTCGCCAAGCAAAGGAATTTATGTTTCCGGTGTCTACGTTATAGAAGTCAGACACACAGATGCAAAACCACAAAGTGTGGAATAAAAGGATGCAACGCGACACACAATCGACTTCTTCATCATAATAAAAAAGAGAAGACAGAGGTCACACTAAAAGAACCTCAAGAAACAGTTGCAAACTCATTCGCTGTATCAAAGCATCAAGCTTACTTGAAGATAATTCCAGTTAGAGTAATTGGACCGGCGGGAGCAATAAACACACACGCTCTGCTGGATGATGGGTCGACAGTCTCATTAATGGATCAAGAGATTGCCAATCAAATTGGAGCTACAGGGCGGTTGGACCCATTCAAGATCACAGCTATCGGGAACACTACCCTCGATTCGCCGGACTCCCAAAGAGTCAAAGTTTCACTGAAGAGTCTTCATAGAAAAAGGGTGCCATTCAGAGCACGCACGGTCGCCAGCCTAAACTTGGGGCCGCAGACTGTGCGTGCAACAGACATAGAAAAATGTAAGCATTTGAAAGACTTAAAGAATCAATTGATATATGATTCAGGCAACCCCAGGATCCTGATAGGACAAGACAACTGGAGACTCTTAATAGCCACTCAAGTCCGCAGAGGTCCACCGCACCAGCCAATCGCCTCGCTCACAGAACTGGGATGGGTGCTACACGGGGCGCACACTAAAGCCACAGCGTACGTTTACAGCGCGTCCACACGGCCAACGAGCTGTACACGAGCGAGGAGAACATAAATGACCAACTCCGCGAATACTTCGCGCTGGAATCTCTAATGATAAATCCGAGAAGACCAGATTCCGATCCAGAGAAGCAAGCCGAAGAAATACTAAATAACAGCACCCGTCTGTTGGAAGACGGGCACATAGAAACAGCGCTTCTCTGGAGAAAGAAAGACATCGAAATGCCTGGAAATTATGAAACGGCGATAAACAGGCTCGTTTCTATCGAGAAAAAACTAGATCGAAACGAAGAGCTAAAGCAGAAGTATAACGAAGAAATGAATTCCCTAATACAAAAGGGCTACGCCGAAATAGCACCAAAGAATAGTACACCAGGAAAGACATGGTATCTACCCCATTTCGATGTCCATAACCCGAGGAAACCAGAAAAGTTTCGCATAGTACACGATGCCGCAGCCAAAACAAAAGGAATGGCATTGAATGACTTCCTGCTCACGGGTCCAGACCTACTACAGTCATTACCAGGAGTCATGATGCGTTTTCGCCGACACAATGTTGCTGTCTCCGCGGACATAGCAGAAATGTTCATGCAAATCAAAGTGAGACCCGAAGACAGGGATGCCTTGAGATATCTCTGGAGAGGAGATCGACGCGATGAGGCTCCACAAGAATACAGAATGACGTCGATCATTTTCGGTGCAGCTAGTTCACCCTGCACAGCCATATTCGCAAAAAACTGGAACGCTAAAAAGTATATAGAAAAATATCCAGAAGCCGTAGAAGCTATCATCCAAAACCACTACATGGATGATTATCTGGATAGTTTCCAGTCCCTGGAAGATGCAATGCGAATATCGAAGGAAGTACGCGATATACACAAAAACGCGCACTTCACATTAAGGAAATGGGTTTCCAATGCGCCAGAAATTGTAAATGAGTTAGAACCTGACAACGAAACGACTGAGTCAGTCAACCTGGGCAACAAGGGAACCGAAGAAAAAATACTCGGTTTAATCTGGAAACCGAGTACCGATCAGCTGAGCTTCAATCTAAAGCTCGCTCGACTTCCAATCAATTTGCTGCAAAAGAAACCAACAAAGAGGGAAGCGCTGAAAATAGTGATGTCGCTGTATGACCCGCTCGGCCTCGCCTCCCCAGTTACCATACGAGCAAAACAAATACTGCAGGAAGCATGGAGACGAGGAACAGACTGGGACCAGGAGTTGGACGAAGACCTGAGTAACCATTGGTCCACATGGATCCAACACCTGGAACGACTCAAAACAGTAAGCATACCAAGATGCTACCCGGGATACAGCGACGCACGCTCCCTCCAAGTGCACGTATTTACCGATGCCAGTGAGAGCGCCTACGCAACGGCAGTCTACTGGAGAGCAATGACACCCGATGGGCAAATACACGTGAGCCTCGTCATGGCCAAGGCAAAGGTAGCTCCGCTCAAGGTAACATCCATACCTCGCCTTGAGTTGCAAGCCGCCGTGATGGAAAGTCGCGTAGCTGCTGCTGTCATTCAGGAACATCGCGTAAAGCCCGAAGCTGTCACTTATTGGACTGACAGCAAAACTGTCCTCACCTGGATAAAGAAAGGGTCCAGGAGCTACAAACCTTTTGTGGCACATCGAATAGCAGCAATCGAGGACAATAGTAAAGTGGACGACTGGCGCTGGGTACCCACAAAATTGAATATAGCTGACACCGCTACGAGGGACGTACCACCTAACTTCGACTCTAACCACGAGTGGTACAGTGGCCCATCATTTCTATACAAAGAACCGTCAGCATGGCCAACCGAAAAACCCACGTCATCCGAACCTACTGGTGAAGAAAGATCCCTCACCATCACAGAAAGGTATAGAGCTCCGCTATACAGAGAAGCCATTCCCGATCCGACGAAATTTTCGAAATGGGAACGCTTAGTGCGAGCTACGGCCAGAGTGCTTCAATTCATAACACTCTGCCGCAAAACCACCGACAGGACCTTTTACAAAAGGACGAAAAGAAATAGAGAGGAAGACCCCGACTGGAGGAGATTGAAATGTAATCCACGACGTCTCGCGCAGCCTCCCAGTCAGGTGAAAAATAAAGATGTAAACAAATACATCACACTGGAGGCCGAATATATAAGAAAGGCCGAAAAGCTCCTGATACATGTCATCCAGGAAGACTCCTTCACACAAGAGATAGCCGATCTCCGTAACGATAAGAGGGTCGCCCATGATAGCCGCCTACGACCGCTTCAAATACAATTGAAAGACGGGATCATTGCGCTACGAAGTCGCATAGCCGCTGTAAAAGGAGTCTCTGAAGATATGAAAGGGCCGGCTATATTGGATGGTGATCATCACATCACCCAATTATATATTGATTGGACGCATCGTAGCCTGCATCATTGCGGGACCGAACCTACCATCAACGAGGTTCGACAGCATTACTGGGTAATCAGACTAAGACCCACTACTAAAAGAATAGTAAGCCAATGCGTTCAGTGCCGCATAAGAAAGGCACAACCATCCATGCCAGCCACCGGTGATCATCCCAGCACGCGTCTCGCACATCACCAGAGACCGTTCACGTTCACCGGCCTGGATTATTTTGGACCACTCTCCGTAACAGTGGGACGTCAGCATCAGAAGAGATACGTGGCTCTCTTCACCTGCCTTACATCACGAGCTGTACATTTGGAAATTGTGGCAGATCTCAGCGCAGCCTCTGCCATACTGGCATTAAGAAGATTTGCAGCGCGCCGAGGATGTCCCACCGAGATTTACTCTGACAACGGCACCAATATGCACGGTGCCGACAAGGAGCTTCGAGAGGCTTTCCGAGAAGAAGCCAGCCGACGAGGCATAGTATGGCGATTTATAACCCCCTCCGCGCCTTTTATGGAAGGGGTGTGTGAACGTCTTGTTCGATGCGTGAAGACGGCACTATACACCGTCCTTCATGAGAGACATCCGCACGAAGATGTCTTGACCACGCTGCTCTGCGAGGTGGAGTACACAGTAAACAGCAGACCATTGACTCACATCTCAGTAGACAGCAAAGACAACGAGTCCATCACTCCAAATCACCTCCTATTGGGAGGATCTGCGAGACTGCCAACACCTGGAGTTTTTAGTGAAAAAGATGCGAACAGCAAAAAACACTGGCGACGCTCCCAGATACTCGCTGACATGTTCTGGCAGCGTTGGGTCAAAGAATATCTGCCGGAACTTCAAAACCGGCGGGAGGCCTATGGTCAAGGCCCCGATCTCCAGGTGGGCGATCCAGTCCTCATAGCCGACAGCCAGTTACCTCGTAACACCTGGCCACGAGGAAGGATTGAAAACATTTACCCCGGTGCGGACGGACAGATCGCACTGTGGAGGTACGCACAGCAAACGGACTAATCAAGAGGCCAACCAGGAAACTCGTGCCTCTGCCGAAGTAGAGGCAACGTCTCTCACCGAAATTTATGCAGCGACGCTGCGACGAGTCTTCGCGACGCTGCACGGCGGGAGAAATGTTCGAGACGGCCAAAAAGACTTTAAACGAAAAAGTGATTAAAGAATATTGATTTGTTTAAAAAGTAAAAATACGGAAAAAATCTATTAAATAACGTGTTAATATAGTTTTACCATGTATTTACAACTCTCAATATGTTTGTATAGAAGGTCGGTTTAATAATAGTTAATATAAACAACTTTATTTTGTTTAAGAAAAACCGACCAATCACAGCGCGCCGCGCTATAGAACTTTCTGGAAATTTAAATTAACTGCGTAATAGTTTATGCAAAAAATTAATGAGAATATTTTTATATCCGAAAAGAGTTGTAAATATGATATTTAGTTAGCATATGTTGAATAGATCATTATAATAAAGAAATATTTCGTATAATTAAGCACGATTTAAAAGTTATAGGATAATTAAAGAATTAATATGCCCAATTAGTGTAAAAGTTTAGGACATTTTACTTAATAACTTTGTTGAATGTAAATATATTAATTATCCTTTATCAAGTACTAATGAAGACCAAAAGTGTCTATTTAATTATGTATAGCATGTTAAAATTTAGATTAGTATTATATAGAAAATATTGCAATTTGTGCCATTTGCATAAAGAAAAATGTTTGAAAATAAAGAGGCAAATGGGAAATGGCAAGCGGCTCACTATAGAGTATAGCCGAAGTCTACCTTATGGGGGCGAAACATTGTAATATTGTAGTAGGAAGAACTACCAGTGCCCAGCAGTAGTATCCGGTAGTAGTTGCAGTGACTAGCAGAAATATATAGTGAAAGTGTTTAGCTAGCCGAAAAAAGTGGCAACTGAAAATTCGGTGTTGCATATAGTAAAAAAGTGTTAGCTAGCGGAAAAAGGTCGTAACTGAAAATTCGGTGCGGCATATAGTGAAAAAGTGTTAGCTAGCGGAAAAAGGTCACAACTGAAAATTCGGTGTGACATATAGTGAAAAGTGTTAGCTAGACGGAAAAAGTGATAACTGATATTCGCAGTTACACAAGTGTTAAATTCAACTAATTTTAGTTGATTAATAGCTGCTAGTCAGTAGTGTTAAAGAACCAACTACTCCGGACAGATATTTTTATACTACCGCTCATTTGAATTAAATATTTTAAAATATATAGTGAACAACCTATAGTGAACAACCATAGTTGACCAACCGTTTTTAAATAATAGTGATAAATAAATAATAGTTGTAAAATCTCGCGATAAATTAATTAGTCGAACCGCTGGCCACTCCCTTGCTATTTTAATTTATAATCGTGCATTTTAATTTTGAACCTCAGTCCACAGTTTATCCGCAGCAACCGCAGAGACGGCAGTGAAAGACGACAGTGGGGGGATTCCGGAACCTACAGGTGTAGGACGTGAGCGACTCGCGGAGTATCTTCGACAACATTTACTCCGAAGAGTTACGCCCGTCCGGCACATTTTATGGTCCTTCGAGCCGGATCCTTTCGCCTGTACTGCCGACCGGACCATTTTATGGTCCTTTGAGCCGAATCATCCGTATACACCGGACCACATTTGCTGGTCATTCGAACGGGATTCGTCAATCCGTTAGTATTTCGGAACCGGGTACATAGTCACTACCGTTTTAAAAGTTGCTGAATTTTCAGAATCAAGATGCCGATCACGCGTTCGCAAGGAAGGGGAACCATGGCGTGGACTGTCGGTCTGGATGATGGACCGTCGGACAATACCGACACCGTCCGCCACCAGATGCCACCACGCTCACCATCCACAACAGAAGGCGCTGAGGCGCCAGCTTGCCCCCGCGATGGGGGGGTACTCCTGCCAGTGCCAGCCGCCGTTAAAGCTGGTACACCGAAGCAGAGGGAACAGATAGAAGGCAACGATGACATTCGCTGTGCATCACCGCCAACAGCCCGGGTATATTCCCGCGCCGAAGAGCCACTCAGGGGCCACGCCGACAGAAGTACAAGGTCAAAAAAGACCATCCGGCCCAATAAAAAAGTTTTGAAGGCTCGTGAGGAAGTGCTGAGAATAAAATTGGAACTCGCACAGATCTCATTACAGATGGCTGAAGAAGATGATGAATCGGACGACTATGATGAGGATGGTCACTCCAAAAGTGAGTATGTCCGATCTTGGCTCGAAAATTCTGTAGCCAAGCAAAAGCCAACGCAAGGCGCAACCACCGGTGGGGAGGCCCCACTTAATAAAAACATCACAAAGCCACCCCCGGAGGTTGTCGACCTCAGTGAGCCGTCGAAGAAGCTCACAAACAAGGATTCGAAGGTTAATAAAGAAAGGGAGCTCCTACCTGTTGTATCAGAGCTCACCTACCAGGATCCCAATGCAGAAAATATACCGAAGAGTCCCGTACCTCAGAAGACTTGCCAGGACTTCAAGGTTGATGAAGACAGGGGGCTCCTACCTGCTGTATCAGAGCCCACCTACCAGGATCCCTATCCAGAAGAAGCAACCAAGAATCCCATAACAAAAAGGCCTAACCAGGCACCTGTCAGCAATGAAGACAGGGTGCTCCGACCATTCATATCGGAGCTCACGTCCGCTATAGCCGCACTCGCTGACAAACCAAAACCAGAGAGTGCATCGTCGAATACTTTCGCAGCATCAAAAGCGATAATGACGCTGCCGAGCTTTAGCGGAGCACATACCGAATGGCTTTCGTTCCGTGCCATTTATGAAACAACCCGAGGCTACTTCAATAACATAGAAAATACTGCAAGACTACGAAGAAGTCTACAAGGAAGAGCCTTGGAAACAGTCAGTTCAGAACTCATCGGGCATGCTAAACCAGATGAGATTATGCGAGAACTGGAGCTACAATTCGGGCGTCCAGATTCAATCGCGCAAGCCGAAACCGAAAAATTACGGGGATTACCACGCTGTACAGAGGCACCCAGAGATATTTGTACATTCGCGAGCAAAGTGAGGGGAAGCGTCGTCACTCTTCGAGCACTCAAACGAGACCATTACCTCGTTAACGCAGAGCTGCTACGACACCTCACAGACAAACTGCCAAACTCTATACGCGCGCAGTGGTATAGAATTTATACAGAAAAGTACGACTCGAGACCAGACCTCGGTTCCTTCAGTGAATTTATAACCGAGCAAGCTCGCTTCTGCAGTGCATTTGCGCCTCCTGAAATCATAAACGGAGCGCAGAATAATCGTCCAGTACATAGGACGCACACGGCTACCACTAAGCCATCTCCGAAATGCAGTGTGTGCGAAAAAGAGGGTCATAACGGATCCGACTGCAACAAGTTTAAAGAAGCAGATATTGATAAAAGATGGCAACTCGCCAAGCAAAGGAATTTATGTTTCCGGTGTCTACGTTATAGAAGTCAGACACACAGATGCAAAACCACAAAGTGTGGAATAAAAGGATGCAACGCGACACACAATCGACTTCTTCATCATAATAAAAAAGAGAAGACAGAGGTCACACTAAAAGAACCTCAAGAAACAGTTGCAAACTCATTCGCTGTATCAAAGCATCAAGCTTACTTGAAGATAATTCCAGTTCGAGTAATTGGACCGGCGGGAGCAATAAACACACACGCTCTGCTGGATGATGGGTCGACAGTCTCATTAATGGATCAAGAGATTGCCAATCAAATTGGAGCTACAGGGCGGTTGGACCCATTCAAGATCACAGCTATCGGGAACACTACCCTCGATTCGCCGGACTCCCAAAGAGTCAAAGTTTCACTGAAGAGTCTTCATAGAAAAAGGGTGCCATTCAGAGCACGCACGGTCGCCAGCCTAAACTTGGGGCCGCAGACTGTGCGTGCAACAGACATAGAAAAATGTAAGCATTTGAAAGACTTAAAGAATCAATTGATATATGATTCAGGCAACCCCAGGATCCTGATAGGACAAGACAACTGGAGACTCTTAATAGCCACTCAAGTCCGCAGAGGTCCACCGCACCAGCCAATCGCCTCGCTCACAGAACTGGGATGGGTGCTACACGGGGCGCACACTAAAGCCCCGCATCAGCGCGTCCACACGGCCAACGAGCTGTACACGAGCGAGGAGAACATAAATGACCAACTCCGCGAATACTTCGCGCTGGAATCTCTAATGATAAATCCGAGAAGACCAGATTCCGATCCAGAGAAGCAAGCCGAAGAAATACTAAATAACAGCACCCGTCTGTTGGAAGACGGGCACATAGAAACAGCGCTTCTCTGGAGAAAGAAAGACATCGAAATGCCTGGAAATTATGAAACGGCGATAAACAGGCTCGTTTCTATCGAGAAAAAACTAGATCGAAACGAAGAGCTAAAGCAGAAGTATAACGAAGAAATGAATTCCCTAATACAAAAGGGCTACGCCGAAATAGCACCAAAGAATAGTACACCAGGAAAGACATGGTATCTACCCCATTTCGATGTCCATAACCCGAGGAAACCAGAAAAATTTCGCATAGTACACGATGCCGCAGCCAAAACAAAAGGAATGGCATTGAATGACTTCCTGCTCACGGGTCCAGACCTACTACAGTCATTACCAGGAGTCATGATGCGTTTTCGCCGACACAATGTTGCTGTCTCCGCGGACATAGCAGAAATGTTCATGCAAATCAAAGTGAGACCCGAAGACAGGGATGCCTTGAGATATCTCTGGAGAGGAGATCGACGCGATGAGGCTCCACAAGAATACAGAATGACGTCGATCATTTTCGGTGCAGCTAGTTCACCCTGCACAGCCATATTCGCAAAAAACTGGAACGCTAAAAAGTATATAGAAAAATATCCAGAAGCCGTAGAAGCTATCATCCAAAACCACTACATGGATGATTATCTGGATAGTTTCCAGTCCCTGGAAGATGCAATGCGAATATCGAAGGAAGTACGCGATATACACAAAAACGCGCACTTCACATTAAGGAAATGGGTTTCCAATGCGCCAGAAATTGTAAATGAGTTAGAACCTGACAACGAAACGACTGAGTCAGTCAACCTGGGCAACAAGGGAACCGAAGAAAAAATACTCGGTTTAATCTGGAAACCGAGTACCGATCAGCTGAGCTTCAATCTAAAGCTCGCTCGACTTCCAATCAATTTGCTGCAAAAGAAACCAACAAAGAGGGAAGCGCTGAAAATAGTGATGTCGCTGTATGACCCGCTCGGCCTCGCCTCCCCAGTTACCATACGAGCAAAACAAATACTGCAGGAAGCATGGAGACGAGGAACAGACTGGGACCAGGAGTTGGACGAAGACCTGAGTAACCATTGGTCCACATGGATCCAACACCTGGAACGACTCAAAACAGTAAGCATACCAAGATGCTACCCGGGATACAGCGACGCACGCTCCCTCCAAGTGCACGTATTTACCGATGCCAGTGAGAGCGCCTACGCAACGGCAGTCTACTGGAGAGCAATGACACCCGATGGGCAAATACACGTGAGCCTCGTCATGGCCAAGGCGAAGGTAGCTCCGCTCAAGGTAACATCCATACCTCGCCTTGAGTTGCAAGCCGCCGTGATGGGAAGTCGCGTAGCTGCTGCTGTCATTCAGGAACATCGCGTAAAGCCCGAAGCTGTCACTTATTGGACTGACAGCAAAACTGTCCTCACCTGGATAAAGAAAGGGTCCAGGAGCTACAAACCTTTTGTGGCACATCGAATAGCAGCAATCGAGGACAATAGTAAAGTGGACGACTGGCGCTGGGTACCCACAAAATTGAATATAGCTGACACCGCTACGAGGGACGTACCACCTAACTTCGACTCTAACCACGAGTGGTACAGTGGCCCATCATTTCTATACAAAGAACCGTCAGCATGGCCAACCGAAAAACCCACGTCATCCGAACCTACTGGTGAAGAAAGATCCCTCACCATCACAGAAAGGTATAGAGCTCCGCTATACAGAGAAGCCATTCCCGATCCGACGAAATTTTCGAAATGGGAACGCTTAGTGCGAGCTACGGCCAGAGTGCTTCAATTCATAACACTCTGCCGCAAAACCACCGACAGGACCTTTTACAAAAGGACGAAAAGAAATAGAGAGGAAGACCCCGACTGGAGGAGATTGAAATGTAATCCACGACGTCTCGCGCAGCCTCCCAGTCAGGTGAAAAATAAAGATGTAAACAAATACATCACACTGGAGGCCGAATATATAAGAAAGGCCGAAAAGCTCCTGATACATGTCATCCAGGAAGACTCCTTCACACAAGAGATAGCCGATCTCCGTAACGATAAGAGGGTCGCCCATGATAGCCGCCTACGACCGCTTCAAATACAATTGAAAGACGGGATCATTGCGCTACGAAGTCGCATAGCCGCTGTAAAAGGAGTCTCTGAAGATATGAAAGGGCCGGCTATATTGGATGGTGATCATCACATCACCCAATTATATATTGATTGGACGCATCGTAGCCTGCATCATTGCGGGACCGAACCTACCATCAACGAGGTTCGACAGCATTACTGGGTAATCAGACTAAGACCCACTACTAAAAGAATAGTAAGCCAATGCGTTCAGTGCCGCATAAGAAAGGCACAACCATCCATGCCAGCCACCGGTGATCATCCCAGCACGCGTCTCGCACATCACCAGAGACCGTTCACGTTCACCGGCCTGGATTATTTTGGACCACTCTCCGTAACAGTGGGACGTCAGCATCAGAAGAGATACGTGGCTCTCTTCACCTGCCTTACATCACGAGCTGTACATTTGGAAATTGTGGCAGATCTCAGCGCAGCCTCTACCATACTGGCATTAAGAAGATTTGCAGCGCGCCGAGGATGTCCCACCGAGATTTACTCTGACAACGGCACCAATATGCACGGTGCCGACAAGGAGCTTCGAGAGGCTTTCCGAGAAGAAGCCAGCCGACGAGGCATAGTATGGCGATTTATAACCCCCTCCGCGCCTTTTATGGAAGGGGTGTGTGAACGTCTTGTTCGATGCGTGAAGACGGCACTATACACCGTCCTTCATGAGAGACATCCGCACGAAGATGTCTTGACCACGCTGCTCTGCGAGGTGGAGTACACAGTAAACAGCAGACCATTGACTCACATCTCAGTAGACAGCAAAGACAACGAGTCCATCACTCCAAATCACCTCCTATTGGGAGGATCTGCGAGACTGCCAACACCTGGAGTTTTTAGTGAAAAAGATGCGAACAGCAAAAAACACTGGCGACGCTCCCAGATACTCGCTGACATGTTCTGGCAGCGTTGGGTCAAAGAATATCTGCCGGAACTTCAAAACCGGCGGGAGGCCTATGGTCAAGGCCCCGATCTCCAGGTGGGCGATCCAGTCCTCATAGCCGACAGCCAGTTACCTCGTAACACCTGGCCACGAGGAAGGATTGAAAACATTTACCCCGGTGCGGACGGACAGATCGCACTGTGGAGGTACGCACAGCAAACGGACTAATCAAGAGGCCAACCAGGAAACTCGTGCCTCTGCCGAAGTAGAGGCAACGTCTCTCACCGAAATTTATGCAGCGACGCTGCGACGAGTCTTCGCGACGCTGCACGGCGGGAGAAATGTTCGAGACGGCCAAAAAGACTTTAAACGAAAAAGTGATTAAAGAATATTGATTTGTTTAAAAAGTAAAAATACGGAAAAAATCTATTAAATAACGTGTTAATATAGTTTTACCATGTATTTACAACTCTCAATATGTTTGTATAGAAGGTCGGTTTAATAATAGTTAATATAAACAACTTTATTTTGTTTAAGAAAAACCGACCAATCACAGCGCGCCGCGCTATAGAACTTTCTGGAAATTTAAATTAACTGCGTAATAGTTTATGCAAAAAATTAATGAGAATATTTTTATATCCGAAAAGAGTTGTAAATATGATATTTAGTTAGCATATGTTGAATAGATCATTATAATAAAGAAATATTTCGTATAATTAAGCACGATTTAAAAGTTATAGGATAATTAAAGAATTAATATGCCCAATTAGTGTAAAAGTTTAGGACATTTTACTTAATAACTTTGTTGAATGTAAATATATTAATTATCCTTTATCACGTACTAATGAAGACCAAAAGTGTCTATTTAATGATGTATAGCATGTTAAAATTAAGATTAGTATTATATAGAAAATATTGCAATTTGTGCCATTTGCATAAAGAAAAATGTTTGAAAATAAAGAGGCAAATGGGAAATGGCAAGTGGCTCACTATAGAGTATAGCCGAAGTCTACCTTATGGGGGCGAAACATTGTAATATTGTAGTAGGAAGAACTACCAGTGCCCAGCAGTAGTATCCGGTAGTAGTTGCAGTGACTAGCAGAAATATATAGTGAAAGTGTTTAGCTAGCCGAAAAAAGTGGCAACTGAAAATTCGGTGTTGCATATAGTAAAAAAGTGTTAGCTAGCGGAAAAAGGTCGTAACTGAAAATTCGGTGCGGCATATAGTGAAAAAGTGTTAGCTAGCGGAAAAAGGTCACAACTGAAAATTCGGTGTGACATATAGTGAAAAGTGTTAGCTAGACGGAAAAAGTGATAACTGATATTCGCAGTTACACAAGTGTTAAATTCAACTAATTTTAGTTGATTAATAGCTGCTAGTCAGTAGTGTTAAAGAACCAACTACTCCGGACAGATATTTTTATACTACCGCTCATTTGAATTAAATATTTTAAAATATATAGTGAACAACCTATAGTGAACAACCATAGTTGACCAACCGTTTTTAAATAATAGTGATAAATAAATAATAGTTGTAAAATCTCGCGACAAATTAATTAGTCGAACCGCTGGCCACTCCCTTGCTATTTTAATTTATAATCGTGCATTTTAATTTTGAACCTCAGTCCACAGTTTATCCGCAGCAACCGCAGAGACGGCAGTGGGAGGATTCCGGAACCTACAGGTGTAGGACGTGAGCGACTCGCGGAGTATCTTCGACAACATTTACTCCGAAGAGTTACGCCCGTCCGGCACAGAAAGGATACAAAAAATATTTCTTTTGCTTCATAACCTAGTTAAAACTCTTAGAACTTACGAAAATAAACTAAATTATTTTAAGCCTTAGTCTCTTTCGAAACAAAAACAGCTCCTTGACCATATTTTCTTGTATAAGTTGGTGAATGGTGTCATTGATAGTTCCTATTAACCAACCAAATTAAATTTTCGTACCCCATTGAAGTCAAAAAGACCGTCGTCTTTTATACCATTCGTAGAAAAGAGAACACGTTCAGGTCAAGCGCGCTATTCTCCGATTAATAGCTTGATGTTGAGTAATAATGCTATATATAAATTATCACATAAAAATTGTATTATTGCCATAATGACTACTGATAATAATAAACATAAAGGTAGAAAAGTTAATATTGACATATTTTCAGATAATCTTTGGAAATACAAACGTGATTTATTACATTTAAATTCCTCAAATAATTTTAATAAAAACAAAAAAGCTAAATTATGATTAACTAATGATTGTATATTAAAAATAATTAATGATTTTATTTCTGTTATGTTTAACGTTTATAAAATTTCTTATTTAAATAACAGTAGCGGGTTATGCATGATTTAATTTAAATTATTATATAATACTAAATTCTGATTTAATTTATCGATCTCTTAATTTTTGTATATAATTTAATTCAGTGCATGGTAATGGGCAATATCTATAATATCTATAAACACTCACGCCTGTCACCCAGAGGGGTAGGCAGAGACTATGGACTTCCATTTGGCACGATCCTGACAGACCTCTCTCGCTTCCTCCACATCCATATACCTACGCATACACGCTCGTCGGTTAAAGGTACACTTGATTTGGCCCATTTTCAACATATCGCCAATTTGGTCGATAAACTTTCGCCTATGGCGACCCTTTCCGACTATGCCGTTCACCTCTGCAACATAAATTTGCTTTGTCACTCTTTCCTCATTCATTCTTTCCACATGACCAAACCACCGAAGCATTCCTTTCTTAATCCTGGTCACAACATCATCTTGCAAACCACACTCTTCTCTTATTAAACAATTTCTCACTCTGTCATTCAGATTCATCCCTAACATACTCCTTAAGGATCGCATTTCTACAGCATTTATTCTACTCTCGTGCTTCTTCTGCCACACCCAACTTTCACTACCATACATTAAAGTAGGCACTAACACAGCATTGTGAATTGCCATACGTGCCTTTTTGGACACATTCTGACTTTTCACAATAGAGTGTAAAGCCCCATTCACTCTATTTCCTGCATTCACTCGTCGTTCTATATCCTTATCATATCTACCATCCCTGCTAAACACACATCCCAAATACACAAACTCATCTACTTGCTCTACCAACTCCCCTTCTATTCTTATTTCACATATCGTTTTACTTTCTTCTTTTTCAAAAACCATAACTTTCGTCTTACTTGCGTTCACTTTCATTCCCTTTTCTTTTAATGTCCTGTTCATTAATGTAACCATCATTTGCAATTCGGCTGCCGAAAACGCAAGTATGACTTGATCATCGGCGTACAAAAGGCATTTGACGGTTAACTCACCCATTCTTAACCCGCATTCTTCTACTTTCAAATTTTCCAAACAACTGTCCATAAATAGGTTGAACAGCCACGGGGAAGCCACACAGCCCCGTCTGACACCTTTATGGATGCCAAACCAGTCGGAGTAGGCCCCGTTGATCCTGACACAAGCACTAGAGTATAGAGACTTCAATGCCTGTATCAGACCAGCGCTCAACCCAAATGAGGTCAGTGTTTGCCATAACACGTTCCTGTCCACTCTGTCATAAGCCTTTTCCAAGTCCATGAACGCACAAAAAACTTTCTGGTTTTTGGCCAAAAATTTCTCAGCAATCATGCGCATGGAAAAGACTTGATCCGTACACCCCATCCCCTTTCTAAATCCAGCTTGCACATCCCAAATTTTTTCATTAGTTTCTTCCATAACTCTTTCAATTAACACCTTAGCATACAGTTTACCCACAATGCTAAGCAAGCTGATACCACGGTAGTTTTAACAGTCCTGCTGCGACCCCTTTCCCTTATATATTGGGACTATAACAGCTTTGCACCAGTCTTCCGGTACCCGCTTCAGTTCCCAACATAAATAATGGGCAATACTTGGGTTTATATTTTCTGAAATGTGTGTAATACCTGTAATTAAGTCAACACTTAGTTTTTATGATCTTTTTTTGTAAAAATATTATTATTTTGTTAGTGTTTGTCTTGTTGGTGTTAAATAAATAAATAAAAATAAAAAAGGTAAAAGCATGTGAAGATGGAGCTTCAACTATTCTATACTCTTTGTCTTCGCACAGACTTCAGAGGTTTACAACTGGAAATAATTTTATTCCTTTTAGTTTTTTTTTTAATTTAGCTCTTAATTTTTATTAAAATTTAAATTTTCAACAAATGCCATAATCGTCTTTTACGAATCCTACGTCATAATATGTGTGACAAATTCTCTTGCACCGCTTTCTGACTTCAATTCTCCGTTACACGTATAATAATAATAATAATAATAATTCTTTATTATCAAAAATAAATCACAAGAAATTTTTATGAAGTCTCTGACTCCTAAACTAGACGAGTCTGTATCTTAGGAATCAGCGGCCTCTCCCAGAGTTGTAACACAGGTAATACTAAAAGAACTATGCATGTTTCCATTGTTATAGTAGAAACAAAAGAAAAGTAAACAAAAAAAACGTAAACGTATATTATTAGACCATACGTTAAAATATTTTATGCTTCTGAAATACTTTCTTTGGTTGGCGTTGAAATATGTTCCAAAGCGAATTATTCAAAGAAGAAGATTTCACAATTCATCTCCTGAAATGGTCTGGTTGGAAACATTTTTTTTTAACCGAAAAGCAATATCAGTATTATTTGATGTATATTTATAGTACATTGTAGAGCCATTTTGAAGCTATATTATGGTTGTAACACGAATGGTTCGTTAAGATATCTGCACATCGGCATATTGTTTCTTAATTTAAGATAAAAGTAAATGTGTGTAGGCCACAGCATCCACTTACCATCAGGTAGACTCTTTGCTCGCTTGTCACCGTTATTCTGTAAAAACAACTGTAATACTCCTTTCCTACATAGTAATCCTCTTGATACTTTCTTATACTATAAAAACTAGATTCATTGTGATAACATCCTTTTATAACTTCAGCATCACATTTTTACATTTACGAGTATAGAAGCTAGTGTGCCACGCTGCCTGTTAACGGACTTTATAAAAAAGTGGAGGCAAATGAGCATGGGGCTCAGTTGATAGTAAATGAATATCACCGTCCATAAATATCTGCAACACCGCATATCTGCGTTGCATATTTAGAAAGGAATAAGTCCTTTATTGAAAATCCCTAAAACGGAATAACCACTGCCAATAATTAATTCCACAATGTGATAAAAAATTCCTGAAAAATAATACAATGTCGATTTCCAAAAATCACATGCTTACGTATTATCGTTGTCAATTTTTATAGGATAAGAGTAACAAATGAGCAGACAGTCCACGATTATTTCTGTTTATCTAAAAAATTTGCAAAATCAAACTGTTCAAACTGGTTCTTCCTAGCCAGTACATTACCAAACGTAAGTAATTCTTTCTAAAAATTACCAGCTTTAGGTCTTTATTAATATTTTCAAGGACCAAGGTAGTATTTTTATTTCAACACAGCGCACTAAAGAGGGCCTTAAATTGTCACTCATTAAAAATTATTACTATCCGCCGCAATCCAAATGCACGTTGCAAATCTAAACAATTTGAATTTAATTAAAAACCACGATTCAGTGACGTATGCCTTTCAGCTCTCATGAATTTGTAATTGCTCAGTGATTCCAGTGTGATGCATTCTTTTAACTGAGACGTTTTCTGAATATTTTTCTAAAAGGATGTGAAACAGATGACGTCAAGCACCCCACGCTTTCTTACAATAAGATAATTTTTTTTTCTTATTTTAAACTTATTGAAAATTATTTTCTACTTTTTAGCTCGGTTGTCTACAAAAGCGTGTTTATTTAGTTTTTAAACAATTATTTATTATATAGAATAAGCGTGAGAAAAGAGCACCCGGTCCAGATGATGAGAAGTGGACCCTGTGACCTAAACGATAGACATCAATATCTATATGCGGTTTAGAATTTAAAATTCCGACGCGTTTTCACCCTAGAGCGCTAAGATAAAATGTCCCTTTTCGGTAAAGTAAGTAAAGGGTCTCAGGTTGTCTACTATCACAATACATTCTATGAAAGCGTGGTCCTTCTTCAGTCGAGATTATACGAGATATTCGTGCTACAAACTATAGAGTCATTTTATATTATAAGTTATTTAAAGTAATGTCACAACATATAAAGTGATATATATATATATATATATATATATATATATATATATATATACCTTCAACATTTTGAATTGACACCCAAAGTCTGCACAACCGCTTTTCGACTTCTAAGCCAACACACTTTTACTAATTTTACGTATATTTATGGTTAGTAATACAAACATTTTATATTAAATAACGTTAAATAATTTTTTTCAAATCCAACGAAAAGAGCTACAATATTAGTCAACGTGTGCCAACAATAAATATCTAAGCCGGATGCCAGCATCGTTAAAGCTGTTAGCAAACTGCAATTAATTTTAAAATGTCCAGCGTCTTCGTAAAGTTTTTGAAAAATAGCGGAAAAATGTCGTCTGCCCAATAGACCGATGAAACTGAATTTGCGCTTCTAAAGTATGAAGTTTTAGTTTACCTGCAAGAGATTAGAAAGATTAAGCTATAATTTATGACTTATAAGGCCCAAGAAGATTATAAGTTATACTTATTGAAAGTCACTCTTATGGTTAATTTTTCACCGGTTCGGAAAATATCTCTGTCCTTGGAAGAACCAGCAAGAAACCCATCGTTACATGTAAAAAAATCATTCCAGTTGCTTATTTTGATTAATAAATTCCCTGTGTAAAATCTTTTTTTGATACTCACTTATCTTACACATACAGATTGAACTTCACTTATCTTATTTAAACTACTTATATATTTATGTACATACATTACATTTTCGTAAATGTATTGAAAGTTCAAAGTTAATATAATAATTTCCTTACTTTATTGTCTAAGATGCTTTTTATGTTTTAAATCACATTTTTTTCTTATGGCCCTCTTCTGCATACAAAAATGTTATATATTATGTTTAGCGAGATGAATGATGGTTATAGTCTATTTACTCAAATTCCCTTCCCAGATTGACGCCTCCGAGACGCAGTGGCTTAACAAAAAGTTGCGGTGCTTTTGCACGTGTTCAAATCACGCACGGAACAAGTATTTGTACGGCCTACAAATAATTGCTTTGGGTCTGGATCTTGGTCCATGTGAAATTTATGAATGTAAACTGCACATTGCACTGACACATGAGAAAATCCAAGTGTAGGAGTGGCGGTTTATCTAAAAAACCAAAATGAAAAAAAATATTATTTTATGAATATTAAGTGAGATCATGTTCTTTTACACGATAAAATAAAATATGGAGTGTAATTATAATAAAATTATGTTTACACGTTTATCGAGTTCTCAGCGATTACGTAAAAGTAACTGCCTTAGCCGTGGTAGCTCAGATGGTTAACGCTCGCTATAAACTTCACAGTACTCGAGCAACCCGGGTTCGATTCCCACCGGCACCAATGAAATTGTTAATTGCAATTTTAAGTGCTGATATACCACGTGCTCAACGGTGAAGGAAAACATCGTGAGGAAACCTGCATTTCTGAGAAATAAGAAAAAAAAATATATTTCGAAGACATGTGAAGTTCGCCAACACGCATTAGGGCAGCGCGGTGGACAATTCCTTGCCCTAAAACCCTCCCAAAAATGAAAGGAAGCCTGTGCCCAGCAGTGGGACGTAAATAGGCTGCAACTTTACTTTACTCTAACTGCCTTTGGATGTGTTAAACACATTTTGTGTTTTCAGACCGAATGCGTTAGTTCGACTGATGATAGGGACACTTTTGCCCAGAACGTAATGATTTGTTAACTTAAAATTTCAATATAATTCTTTGATGAGGAACTGAGACTTTTTACTCATAACGAAGTTTTATATCTAAGTATTCATTTCGACTTTTTATCAAGGAATAAAATACGTATATAGATACCACCAATATTATAAAATAGAAAAGTCACTATAACTGCGTAAAGAAGCGATACTCTCCTCCCTCAGATTCAAATGATGATTATGATTATAATTATTGTAAATTATGGGTATATATACGAGCACAGACTTCAACTAATGGTAAGTGGTTGCTACATGCCCATAGACATCTACCTACATCTATCCTTGATTACGAATCAAAATTTGCTTTGTCACTCGTGAAGACTAAGATGGAAGGCCTCATTTCCAGTAAAAAGTGTCTCCGGTTCTTTATATTCACCATACGAAACACAGCAGCGTTAAGCTGTTATTATACGCTGGTATTATGTAAGAGTGTGTTTCTTCCCCGGTCGAGCTGACCCATTTTTGCTACAATTTTATCAGTAATATAGCTGCAGCGTGACTCCACCACCTAGATTATAAAATAGACAAGTCATTATTACTGCGTTAAGAAGCAACACTCGCCTCCCTCGCCGTGTTAAGGTTACCGGAAAGAAAAATTATGGTTATTTATCAAGTGAACTGATACGATCAGCTCGTTTAGCAGTAGAATTCCAGCGAAAAATAACAAATTCTCACTGCTGTGTTTTATACCGTGAGAGATAAGGACAAGAGACATTTGTTTTTTTGCGTTGTCTTTGTATTTAGATTCTTAACTGGTAAAACGAAGTGTCTACAGTAGCAACGAGGTATTGCACCTTATTCATAAGGGGAAAATCTAAATTTTGATTCCTAAACGAGGATAGTTCTTCATCTATAGCTATATCTAGATCCATCTATATCTAGATGCTATCATCTACCTACATCTATCCTAAATGAATGCCATCGCTAATGGGCATCTATATCTATATATAGATGCCCATAAGCGACGGCATTCACTTAGCATCAGGTAGACTGGTCATAAGTTAGATTTACTTGCATAAAAAGTTATGAAATACATTCTTTATTATTTTGTGCCTTATAATTTTGTGTCGCGATTTCCAAATACCGGCAACCAGCAATACGCATTTATATGTTATTTTATGTACTTATACATTTATAAAGATTTAGAGACAAACGAACTTACTGTCAATTTCATGCTAAAAGACTACTGCAGTTCATGGACACCTGCGACTAGGGTTGCCAGTTCCCGCTTTATGTTTAAAAGCATTTGATAAAGTTAAATAAAGGACATAGAATAAATAATATAGGGAATATCATAAAGTTTTCAATTATGTTATAGAATGAGTAGCGATATTTTTAATAAAAAAGCATTTTTTTAAGCAACTCTACTTTATTATAGTAAACACTTTGACCTTAACTACTCGTAGCTGAGGGAATTTCAAATACGCCTGACTTATCCTCTATTGAAGCTTTTATATTAGGGTACAAGATAAATTTTTGAGTGTGAAATAGAGAACTTTTTACTATAGGATACGGTGACAAACGAGCACACGGTCCACCTGATGGTAAGTGGTTGCTGTGACCCATAGACATCCACATCTATCCTAAATAAAGAATCAGAATGAAGATGCGTTGTCGCCCGTGAGGACTAAGATGGAATGCCTCTTTTCCAGTAAAAAGGGTCACCGGTTCTCTACACTCACCATACGAAACACAGCAGTGTTAAGCTGCTATTTTACGCTTGTAATCTGTGAGAGCATGGTCCTTTCCTGGTCGAGCCGACCCATTCGTGCTACATATTATACTACTAATATTGCTGCAGCATGGCTCTACCACGTAAAAATTCCTTTAAAATCAAGAACGTCTGTTGTCTGACCGTCATTTCAACCAACTTAAGAGAATTAAGATACAATGTCTCGTAGTTTTTATTTATACTAGTTCTTCATACTAGAAGAAAGAGGAAAGAGGGTGATATCTGTTAAGACATACCCCGCTTAACGTATATATTTGTATATTTTATAAATAACTAGACAGTACCCGACGCATTGCTGCCGCAGAAAAAATATTTGTGAAAATATCGTTTAAAATTTGAAAGGATTATATTTACACGCGCCATCTACAGTAAGTTAATTGTTCTAAGCCTATGATGTTTTAGCGCAATCTGACAAACGGTATGGCAGCGCATAAAATACGAACAAATGAATATAAATTTTTTTTATATGAGATTAGGAATCTCAATCAGGTGAGAACACTCTATGTTTTTTTTATAGGATAAGGGTGACAAACAAGCACACAATCCACCTGATGGTAAGTGGTTGCTGCGGCCCATAGACATCTACATCTATTCTCGTTTGCGAATCAAAATGCAGGTGCGTTGTCACCTGTGAGTACTAAGATGGAATGTCTCATTTCCAGTAAAAAGGGCCTCCGGCCACCTGCACCCACCAAGCGAAACGCAGAGGTAAACCTCTAATTAACGCTGCTATTCTGTGAGGTCGTGGTACCACCCCGGTTCGAGCCGGCCCATCCGTGCGACAGCAGAAAGCTGCCGCGTGGCTCTTACACTGTTAAAGTTACTTTATACTTCATAAAAATCATGCAAATATCATAAAAATAATATTATTATATAATTAAATCAAACTAGATCTTTCGTTTCACTTGTTTGTATATATTTTTCAACGGAATTGCCGAAATGATGACCATGTTACCCCGTGGTCTCAAGTTTTCGGTGTAATGTTGAATAGAATGAAAATATTATGAAGTACTGTGCACATTCCCTGGTTTATCCCCGGCAAATAAGGCTTTGTCTTATAATAAATGATCCTGTGACCGCAAATTCGTTTACCCGTCTAGAGCAGAGCTAAAGTCTCTACGGCGAAAGTAGATAAATATTATGAAAACGTCTCGCAATAGCGACTGTCACATAAGTATCGCAATCTGAGTGAACGTCGACGCTTGTCAGCAAAAACACAGTGTTTCTTGGTACGAGGCTCGCAGCTGTTGCCAAGTGCGAGGGCGGGCGAGAGGATGCGATGGCCATCTGTCAGCAAAAATAATTAGCCGGCCGCAATTTGTAATGAGTTTAGGAATTCTGCTTTTTTATCAACACTCGCCGAATAGGCCATATATTGGCGCTTAGTACCTTGTGCGTCGGGCATATTCACGCAATACAATTTCATTTATTTATTTCAATAGTTTTCTGTACAATCAATTTAAATGAAGGCTCAATCAAAAAAAAAAGATGTGGCCTGACCTGAACTTGAATAAACCTGTACTTTTTACTGGTAAGTAACTATAGCGGCCCATGAACAACTGTAACACCAGGGGAATTGCAAATGCGTTGCCGGACTTTTAAAAAGGAGAAGGCTCTTTTCTTGAAGGTCTCTAAGTCAGGAAAATTTCTGATGGTAGTCGATTCCACAAGAAAATTATACGAGGAAAAAAACTTATTTTAAATCGCACAGTGGTAGACCACCAGTTATTCAGATGCTATGGATGGTATCGCGACTTTTGTCGCGATGTGCGGTGGTGAAATTGTGCGGCTGGAATTAGTCCGAACAATTCCTCATAGCACTCCTCGTGGTAAAAGCGATAAAATACGGAAAGAGATGCAACATCTCTCAGCAGTGCCAGAGAGTCAAGTCGATCGAAAAAAGTTCGGTCGCCGACGATTCGAAAAGCTCTGCGCTGGATACGATCAAATGGAAGGACCTGGCACTGGGGAGCCCCAGCCCAGAGATAGGAACAGTATTCCATGTGCGGCCGAACCTGCGCCTTGTAAACTTGCAGGCGGTCTGCCAGCATAAAATACTGTCCCGCTCTGCTGAGCACGCCAAGCTTTATTAAAGGCCAATTTGGCCTGCTCTTCCAAGTGACCACAAAACTGCACGTCACTCGATATGTCGACAACGAGGATTCCGATACTAGCTGAAGCAACAAAGGGAGTGACTTGAAACTGAGGAGATACGACGAAGGGGTTCATTTTAGCGGTAAACACAAAATCTTGTGTCTTCTGTGGCTTGAACTGGACTAAATATAGTCGGCCCCAGTTCAAGAGCTTATTCAACAAAGTCTCGACTTCCGACAAAAGTTTGTCCCCGTACTCGGCGACGTTTTCTCGAGAAATATTGGCACGGCCGATGTATAAAATATCATCCGCACAGCAATGAATGTTACCTGTTTGTAACGTGTCAATAATATGCTGAAGAAATAGCGTTAGCGATAGCATGCAGCCTTGTAGAACACCAGCGTTAGAAAGCTTGTAATCAGAGCATGCACCGTCTACTACGACCTTTATGCTCCGATCTGCAAGAAAACTGTATATTCAATTGAACAATTTATCGGGAAGCCCATAGGAAGGAAGCTTTGTAAGAAGTGATTTGATCCAAACTCGATCGAAGGCTTTTGCTATGTCCAAACTAACGGCCAACGCCTCCACCTTGGACTCTACCGCCTCAGTTCATTTATGAGTTAGGTAACCCTGAAGATAACCAACCGAGCGACCGCGACGGTATCCGTACTGATGGTCACTAATCAGCTGTTAATTTTCAAAGTACAGCATGAGCTGGCTGTTAATTATGGACTCCATTATTTTAGACAACAAGGAGGTGATGGCGATAGGCCTATAGTTGGACGGATCATAGCGGTTACTTTTTTAGTGATCGGGTGCACGAAAACTGTCACCCATGATTCCGAGACTACGCCTAGGGTGTAGTAGTACCGGAAAAAACGCGTTAAAACCAGTGCAAACTCTGGCGCACACGTCTTCAGCACAATAAGAGGAACGCCATCAGGCCTACCCGACTTTTTGACGTCCAGGGAGAGGAATGCTCTGCGCACCAAGCGTTGGGTATACAGCACATGATTGGGTATACAGGTGGTTGGCGGAGTATTCCTCCCGCCATCAAGAGTCAAGTTGGATGCAAAGAGAGAGCTTAACAGATCGGCTTTGTCCTTTGCGGCATGGGCCAGTGAGTCGTCCTCCCTGTGCAGAGTTGAGAGAGATGTCTGACAGAAGTTCCCTTGGACAGCTTTGGCGAGAGACCAGAATGCACGTGTTACCGAAGGAAGACGAACTAGTTTCTCGCCAATTCTGCTGATATGCTCTGACTTTGCTTTGAAAATGACACTTTTGAAGGACCTGGAGACGGAATCATACTCCTTTTTAAGAGCGCTGGTATTTAAATCCCGAGACATCGATGCGTTAGCCCAGACCTGATAGCAATCATGCTTAAGGCGTAATGTAATTTTGCAGGAGGGAACAAACCATGGCTCGGCACTGCCTCAGATAGTTACCACAGAGGGTGGAATAAAAAGTTCCAATCCCTGTAGCACCACATCAGCGACAAAATCAGCAACAACGTTGGTTTTGTTTACAAAAATACAACGTTGGTATCATCCAGCGAGAATCAAACGCGCCTTAACGGGTCAAATGCAAAAAAATATCGCATTCCGTCCCAATCGCCTGACCTATAATGCAAAATACGGCGCCAACCTACAGAACGCAACCGCGATGGATGCATGGGTGGTACCGTACTCCCGATCAGACAATGGTTCGAAGAGCCAAGAGGGGCACCGACGGAGACCTGATATCCGTCCGAATGAGAGGTCAGCAAAAGTTCCAACAGAGAAGGTACTTGATCTTCCACATCTGGGATCCGCGTAGGCGAGGTAACCAGTTGTGTCAGACCATATGCCAAAGCAGTCATAAACAGATCTACCTGCATGATCGATTAAATAAAAACCAAGCCATTAAGCGTGGTGGGCTTTAAAATCACCAATCACGATCTCTGAGGATGGGAGGATGGAAGATATGGGGTAGTGGATATTCTCAGCCACTACACGGCACAATTCTTGCAAGAGGGCTCGTAAATCATAGATCAAATCAGAAATATAAATAACAACATTAAAAAGGACCATATATCACGTCACAGCTGCAATTCTATCTCTAACTTGATGTAAATTATTTATTTTTGATATGACAGATGGTTGTCAAGCAATTTAATTTTACAATCATTATGCATTTCAAGATCGAATGTTCGCAAGTTACATTAAATTTAATCTGTACATTTTGCTAGGGTTTTATGGTATGTAGTTCAACTTTCTATATAAACTTTTTTTTTATGTTACAAAAACATAAAAAGTACCTAATAGTTTTGTCTGATAGGCCGCTAGAAAAAGCAATTTCAAATTATATTTATGAAAATATTGGCTAATCCAAAAGCTAAAATTAAATTTAGGGATAATTATGAGCAGATATTCCAGGAGTGTAATTTAATACCGATTCACGAGCAATTCAAAATAAGTATTATTCAATCTGATGTAACGCATTGAGTAGTTATCTAAACATAATTGACAATGACAACTGAGTAGCTGAGATGTGAATTTTGGACTTTGGACTTTTTACTTATTATTTTATATCAATCTAAAGGTCTTTGACCAGTGATTTTAAAGATATCATGTCCTGAGTGGGCTTAGCCCACGTAACTGGCCTTTTACTTGTATGCCCATAAATAAGAACACGCGCAGACCGCGTAAAGTAAAACATAAAGCAATAACATTGCAATATAAATAATTGCTAATTATTATGGGAAAAGAACGTTGGAATGCTTAATATTGATAATTTAAAATTAAAAATTTTGTACAGCCGACTTCAATATAAGTGAATTCAATATAGGTTATTTAAGAATAACTCAATAACCATTGGTCTGACCTTGATAAAATCCATATGATGATATATTCATATACACGAGAACTATCAGCTTTCATATAAAAAAAGAATCATCGAAATCGGTTTGCCCAGTACAAAGTTATGAGGTAACACACATAAAAAAAAACATACACTCGAATTGAGTACCGTCTCCTTTTTGGAAGTCGGCAGAAAATTTATAACAATTAACCGGGAGAATGCCTTACGCATAAAACAAAAACACAGTATAAAAATATGTTAAAAAAGTTCATACTAATAAATAGTAAAATTTTACATTTGTGTCGTATATCGATGATCCTATTTACAACAATATAAGCCGTTATTATATTATTATATGTATGGGTGTACCTGTGTATGTTAATGTATATGTGTATATGTATATGTATATATCGACACTAATGATGTGTTATATTTGAGAGTGTATATTTGTACTAAGCTTTTTCTTTTTTTGCATGTTAGAAAGTAAGAGAGCATTTTTCTTCTGCCAGCAAACTGCTGAGCAGTTTGGCAGACTATAAAACTTTAATAGTGAAAATTTAAATAATTATGTTAAATAAAATAACATAAAAAAGGTCTGCTCTTACTTTTGAGGAATATCCTAATAAGTGTTGGCGGCTTGGCGGACTTCACATACCTTCCGAATTTTCTGCTTCGTAGTTCTTAAAGCGAACAGAAATCGAGTGGAATTATTTTCCAGTATCCGCATTTTCGTCTGATTACAATATAAGTGTATTTGTATTCAAGGAAAAAGTGAAAAGGCTTTTGTTAAGCTAAGTCAGTGCTCTTTTACATTCTCGGCTACATCACGACTTATTATCACGTAGGGTAGTCAAGCACTGGTTTATAAATATAAACAAAAAAAAAAACAATTAATTCTTTTCCATGTTTAGGTGTACTCAGAATAAGATAATTTTGGGTATCGTAAGATACAATTTTGGGATATGCCATAAATATGTAATAGATTCCGAGAGATGGTGGTAAAACTGTCTCATTTACTTCAGATGAGAAATACCCAGACTGACGATGGGTAATGGTGCGAGAGATTTGATTCTGCAATTGTCAATTCGCCTGCCAAGTGTGACGATTAACGTGAAACATTCTTAGAACGGAAAGAGCCTATGTCCAGCAGTGAATCCTTAAGGGCTGATAAAGAATATTATATTCAAATCAAAGCTATTAAAATATCTAATTTAGATTCTTCATCCAGTTCATGCGTTAAGTAATATTATGACTAAAATAATTCAATCAAATCTCGCGTCTGGTTGAGAGCCTGACGCATACAGGCAATTTTAATAGTCATTCCCCAGCGTTGGAGAATCCCACTTTTTTGTCAATAACAGCAAGGCGTACTCTTGCAGCTGATTTTACAGAAGTAATCGCTTTGCGCCTCGCCACACATAGACGATGGATTATATCATGAGGAACTTAGCGAATTAATTTTTAAAATCTTTAATATATTGGTTTTCCGCGAATTAACGCCTGTTTATAATAATTATCAAGCAGAGTTGAACTTTTGACCTAATATTGTGTTGTGTAATTTGGATTACTTGATAATATGTAGCCTCTGCTATTATATTTATTAGTCTTAAATCATTATTAATAAGTTGAAGTTAAATTTCCCGAGGGATAACATGTGTTTTGAAAGTATTACAGTGTGTTAATTAATCACCCAACCTTAATTGAAAATAAGATTAATTTTAGTATTAATAATTTATGTATAAATTGTGGGCTTAAAACGTTATGTTACCTTTAATTGTCTAAGCTTTAAGTTATGATTATCAGGAAAGGTGTTTCTTTTTTTTGAAAAATATTACTTCCATACTAGGATTCTGTCCTGTATCGTAGGGGCAGTTTACATACATACATTTCACAACGACAGACATCCAGACCCGGAACAATTATTTCAGGCCATTCAAATGCTTGTTCTGTGCGGTATTCGAACCCGCGGCCCTTATCGCTGCAACTCATTGCCAAGCCACTGCGTCATGGAGCCGTCAGCCATATAATTAGGAATAAATATATTCTTTGGTGTACGTTTATTTATTTATTTTGGAATAAATTATTATTAATATAACATAATACAACATTTGTTACAATTATAAATACAAAAACTAATATACTCGTATCATACAGTCCTACTCATTTCCTGGCTGATACAGTTCGCGTTGCGCTAACATTGGAAGTTGAGTGATACATAATGTCGGTTTTTTCAAACAAAATACACACCAGTACTCGCGATACGTTCTCTGTTTGGGCCATGTTCCAATTTGTAATAGTATTATTTGAGCTTTTAAGGAAAATATTTGTTATTGTCATTATCTAATAAAGTTCATTTTCTT
The DNA here is from genome assembly GCA_033319125.1 of Parnassius glacialis. Classification (NCBI taxonomy): domain Eukaryota; kingdom Metazoa; phylum Arthropoda; class Insecta; order Lepidoptera; family Papilionidae; genus Parnassius; species Parnassius glacialis. The sequence continues at coordinate 442,597 of JAVANC010000027.1, forward strand.
TTTTATGTTCTTTCTTTTATTATTATATTTTATATTATTAGATAGTGCAACAGAACCCAAGAAGAAAGCAGTTGGTCGACTTAATGCAGAAAGACTTACTATGATGAAATATTTCTTCTAAAAGCAGCCCCACACAAAGTGGACCTGATCAAACCTCAACGCTACGGTTCAACAAAAAATGAGTGACTTCATTTTAACGACTAGACAGCAACTATTTAGTGATGTCTCATTGATCGCGAGATTGAAAAATTTTAGCGATCATTGAATGGTGAAAGGCACACTGAACCTAAATGTTAAGTTGAAAAGGTCACATCTAATAAAGTCAAAACTCCGTTCCCTTCGTCTAATCCAAAGCTCTGAAAATTTTCAGTTAGAGCTACAAAAAATATTTTAAGTGCCTAGAAGACTGCAATATAGTGAATAATAGTCTTCTATACAAACAGACAAGCTCGTCGCAGAAGAGCCCAAAAACTCTCCTATTTTATTTTTAATATTAAGGCTGTTAGCCGAGAAATGAAGTTATAATCTTAAGCAGATTTGATAGCATACAGGCAACTGAATAGATAGATCTTCAAATACATGCGGCGGGACTTACACAACTTCAATACAGCTTGTATTGAAGAAGCTATCGAATGTAACTAGGGCTCCAAAGTCTGTGCTAGAGATCTGTCAGTCAAAAAGAGCGAACTGTTGAAGATGAAGACAAATAGTGACAGCATTATTTACGGAACGCTTTAGATTTTGAGTGTGATTGATCACTAATATAGTACAAGCGTCAGTAGCCTAATGGCAGGGCATGGACCGCGAACTCGAAAGGTCGTGGTTTCGAATCCGCCATTCGACTATTATCGTGAAACACTTCTAACATAAGCTTAAATGCCTACCAGAAGTGGTTTAAGGGAATATTAGTAATGTTTAATAGCATTACTATTATTTTTTTATAAAACACTAAACTAAACAAAAAAACATAGTGTAAACAATTAGGTTGCTGTAGTGTTCACTGTCTTTTGCATATGTAGACTATTAGAAAGCTTTTGATAGCTTAAAAATTTGAGCACTGCTGCAGTCCCTTCAGCGGTGCCAAGTTGACTGTCAGTATATCGAAGTGCTGAAGTGTTTGTGCAGTATGACTAAGATGGTTATCCGAGAACAGAATTAATTAGGAAACCTATCCAACTGCAGAGAGGTGTAAGATAGAGTGACGTTATATCCCCGAAACTATTCACTAAACTAAACACATTGGAAAACGTTTTCGAGGTAACGGACTGGAAATGATATGGTATTAACATCAATGGCGAGTACATTACTCACCTTCGATTTGCCGACGATATAGTCCTTATTACAGAATCGATGGAAGACCTAAGCACTATACTCAATGATCCCAATATTGCCTTCCAACGGATAAGTCTTAAGTTATAAATGAGGATATCCGCAGTAGAACCAGAGCATATGCCAACGGAGTAGTAAGCTGAAGTGGCTATGGGCTGGCCATTAAGCTAGAAAAACTTACGACCGTTGCGGAAAAAAGTTTCTCGACTGACAACCTCGTAATGGTAAGCGAAGTGTAGGGCGGGCCCCCTACTAGATGGAGGGACAACATGGTAAGATATGCAGGAAGTCGATGGATGCAGGTGGCTCTGGAATGTGTTTTGTGGCATTCCTTTGAGGAGGGCTACAATCAGCGGTGAACTTCTGAAGGGCTGTAATAATGATGATGATGATAGTGATTGATATTTTATATTAATTTGGACAAAGAATGCTGTTTACTTTTTTTTAATGACTAAAACTTATGATATGCTCTTAGTTTTGTAATGGCACTTACTTAGTTTCTAAGTCGATTACCTTTACATTGGCCTCACCTAGACTAAACTAATATAATCTCGTACATTTGGACTATCAACGTTGGTTCGGACGACGTGATCTAGGTGTTAAACCGGATAAAACCTAGATCCCGCCGCATAAAAAGTAAGTACGTCCTGGCTACCTGAAGGTTTGAATATTAGTTCTGGGTCCTTTCTACGTAAAACAAGCTTAGGGATCTTGAAGCCTTGCAGTATGCTTGGATTTATTTTGGATTTGGACACAGATTTATACAGAATACAATTTTAAATACGTTTAACGTAGCCTCGCATCGCAAATATTATTCTTTTTAAAATTTTGAACCGACAAATGGCCTAACCGCCTATTTAGTTAGCTTATTAAACCATCGGGTAGCGTAATATATACAAAAAACCAAAAGATTTTTAACTCAGCATGAAGGAACCTGGGTGTGACAAACCCGGCAAATTTTAAACGCTTATTATTCAGAGAATTGGCAACGCCATACGTTTTCCGACAAACTCTAAAAAGATAGTTTTATATTATTAAAAAACGTACTACATAAATGGCTTACCTACTTTATAAGACAAAAATCGGCCAAGTGCGATTTGGACTCGCGCACCGAGGGTTCCGATCAAATCCGTAGGTATATACGTTTAAAATTATTAAAAATATTTTTATTATATGATGTAACTAAAAATTTTTTCACCTCAGTGACATTGGGTGACATATTGATATCAAAATTTTAGGACATACATTACAAGTTAAATTAAATAAAAGCTTTTTTTTAATTTTGTAATATGAATTAATTGTTTTAAAGTGAAATGCGGGGAACATTAACGATCCTTATCTCGGCCTTCTAATGCGCTATCAACCAGATAATTAGTTAATTAACTTTGCCCTTACATTATTTTGTGAAGGTGGGACCACTAATTAAAAGCTATTAATAAACAAAAAATAAAATAAACCTTTATTACTGTTGGTATAAACTTATTTTACAAAACAGTTGTTCAAAAATTGAAAATAGAGTTTAGAAAAAATTATTACTTAAGTAATTAAAGCATGTTCTCAGTATTCGCTTGGTTCCTCTCATAACAACTTGTCATTAAAGTTTTAACCTGATGAAAATTTAACCTGATTTTAAAAAGTTGATACTATATATTTTATTATCATTAGGGATATGTTTTTATTTTTTCACAGCTGATACAAAAATTGATGCAGTTTCGATAAAGGTAAAATGGATTCAATCACCATATTTCTAATAATTTTTCACATTGAATCTAGTTTCTGTGTAAATAATTAGGTCGCTCTAGCGTTTACTATAACTTATGAAGAACTCCATTCACCAGTATTATATATTCAACTTGAAATTAAATAATTGACGAGTAAAAGGAAAAATTGTTTAAATGCTTTACAGGAGTTTAGCATCTAGTTCACAATTGTAGAAAGAAATGTTTGGAAAAATCAATTCATTTTTGTTTAAAAGAAAAATGCCAATAACTGTTTTAATTTCTGACAATGCAACAAAATTCTGATCGTGCTTTATACAAAATACGCTTTTTAAGGTACTCATTCACACACAGTTACAATTATTGGGTGTAAGTACGTAATAACTATCTCTTACAGGAAGGCTTACCTAATGCAAATAAAAAAAAATTCAGTGTCACTAAATAAAGTTAAGCGCCAATAAAGTTTGACTGGATAGAAAACCTTTTCCTTTCAGTCAAATTGTATTGGAAATATCTCTTACGCGAAGCATAATGTCCGTACAACGAGTGAAGCCCCTGTTCAGCATTGAACCTTAAGAGCTAATAAAGAAGAAGAACAACAACCATTTAAAACGGCGAAATATTATCATCTCTTAATTCGTTGGTTTGTTCAGTTTTAGTAGCCCAAACAAATTCTTATTCCCTGCACGCAGTAGATATAAATCAGTTAACTCATCAGCTGTTTTATAACGGAACTTTATAAAAGAAAGTGAAATACTTACGTCGAACGACTATAAGTACGTAAATCTTTTGAAACTGCCCCTCTCAGCTTAAGACCCGGAATAATTTTAAAAGTTTAAATTGCTTTCGAGAGAATAATTGATTTGGATGTCAGCAGTTGATTATATCTTGTTTTTAAAAGCCAGGAAAAATAAACGATATTAAATATCGTTTATTTTTCGTGGCAATCAAATTCCACATAATCATAAAATATCTCTATATAATCATAATATTTATTTATTGAATGAATGAGGTAAATCGTGAATAAAGGAAAACTGGTATAAAAATAATATTGTAAATAATTAAAAATTAAAAATTTTGTACAACCGACTTCAATATAAATTATTGAGAGTAACTCAAAACCGATTAGTCAGATCTTGATCAAATTTATATGGAACCACATGAAATGCACCAGATTTCAAATAAAAAAGAATCATCGAAATCGGTTCACCCAGAAAATAGAAGGTAACACACATAAAAAATATACAGTCGTCTCCTTTTCGAAGTCGGTAGAAAAGAAGGACTATGAAAGGGCTCCGATTCATGATGATGTGTTGCCGAGAATCAACAACGCTGTTGTTCTGCCAGCATCCGTATAACGAACCAGTCACAAAGTACGAGCACGTTACTGCATGTATAATAAAATTATAAATCAGCCAGTACAAGTTTTCATAATGATAATCATCAATAATTAATAGTCATGAACAAAATATAAGAAAAGCTGATGAAAATAGTAATATATAGTGTTAGGTATATTCAGGCTCACTCTACACGTTAGATGCACAACACAAAATTACGTAATTACACGTGCGTGGTACTTTTGTGTCCCTTATTAGATTTAGTTCTTCTTTTCATTAGGATAGAAATAAAACAAACATTTTTATATGAAATCAGTCTTTATTGATATTTATATGTATAAGAAACAAAAATATCTTCTTCTAATCAATGCAAAAAATTAATGAATTTAGTGTTATACCTAATAACTATCATAAATAAACATAGGCTTGCTAATTTGAAATTTAAGTCGTTAAGCTTACAGGCAACCACTAAGGTCATAGGTCTTTATATAGCAGAGCCATAATGCAGCTATATTATGGTTGAAACACGAATAGAACAACTCGACCGGTGAAGGAACACTTTCTCGCAGAATACCAACGTAAAATGGCAACTCAATGCTATTGTGTTTCATTCTGGTGAGTGTAGAGAACCGGACCCTTTTTTTAGAATCGTGCCATTCCATCTTAGTTCTTAGGGGTGACAACACATCTGCATTTTTATTTTTAATCGAGAATAGATGTAGATGTCTGTGGGACACAGCATCCACTTACCATCAGGCGGACTGTGTGCTTGTTTGTCACCCTGATTCTATAAAAAAGGCAAACATTTATACGTGGGGCACGCCATAAGCTTAATTTCATATTTCATCTCTGGAATATAGGCTACCCCCTAGGAATGCCACATAATACGGTCTTGAGCTACCGGCAACCATCGATTTACTGCATGTCTTAGGTCTACAGTCCATTCGGTACGAAGACGCTTTACACATTCGACAACCTTTATCACCATCGACTTCCGGTTCTTCAAGCAATATGGCCGGCCCTAAGCCACTTCAACTTACTGATCCGAAGGACTAATATCCATGAGCAATCATGATATCCGCAATAGAAATGGCATAATATTGTGAATAAAAAAATAAGTGTAATTAAACGCAATAAAATCAGTAAAATAATTTTTAATCAAGCTTTTACTACTTAAAATAAAATACTTATTACCAATCAAGACGTAAGAGCCAGGACAATTTAGAGCCAACTGGGAAACTTAAGACAGTTATCATGATGTCCTTGTCCCTTGGATCTATAGTTGAATGCGATTGTTCTCGAAGTTTTACATTAAAATAAATAAACTCGTACAATGTGAAAGTTGTAAGGCGTTTTTTGTAACTTAATTACGAAAGAACCAAAAAGTCAGAAAAAGAATCAGAAACACAAATGTTATAAACCAAATAAAAATAAAATTATAATAATACTATATATAAAACAAAATTCAACTAAAATGACAAGTTAATACAAAAATTGTCCCCAAAAGGTGGTTCGTATTATCTAAAGATAGCTATCTACTTAAGATTGATAGAACCATGAATACAGAATACATAATAGGACAGCCATGAGTAGAAGTTAAGGCTAAATAATCCAGATCGAGAATACTCTACCCTTCTCTCATTGGTATAAAATTAACTTTGGACACCGGTGACCGCAAATAATTAACTTTGGAAACACGATACTGAAGATTGATTTGAAAATATTGTTTAATGTGAATGACCCACGGCATCTGCATCTGCATTTTATTAACACTAGCTAATTTATAGCTTTACATCTGTGGTAATGTATGATGTTATTCTCATTCTATATTTCATTTTTTATACAACCCGCAACAGTTTATTTTAAACGGTACAAACAGTTTATTTAAATCTTACTATAAAAACGTGTTGTTTATAATTAAATTTTATACGATTATTAACAGGAAAATTGATGTTTAGTTTGTCAAACAAAAGTTTGTCAATTCGTTCCTATTCTTCTTTTTTTTATTAAGTTATATTCGACTTATATTAATTTTCATTGGCATAAAATACTAAAAATTAATTATTGTAGATTTTTGTCACAGCAGTGACATAGTTGTACTTTTTTGTAGGATTTTGCGGTACCAGAGGAGATATTTCAAAATGTTCCTAAATTCAACTTGGATTCGTCGTTTTCGACGTACGTAGGTCTATACCTTTTGGTTGAAATTGGACTTATCACATTTGCCTCAAGTAAATATAGTCTTCAACAATTTCATGCGTAGCGTTCGCAACGACTACGCATAAAATTGTTGTGAACAACGGAAAAAATTGATGTTGGATTAGGGATCAGTTAACTAAAGTGGAAATGGGCCTGTCCAATTTCCCCAAGACACAATAATCGATGGGAAGACAGATTTAAGAAATGCATACTCGGAGTAGCAAGTACTGAAAAGATAGAGTAATTCCTGAGGTCACGCAGAAATAAGATTTCTAAAGAGGAACAAGCATTGAGTCAATAGATGCAGGCACTTTTTAATATTGTATGGAGACAGCCTATATTCAGCAGTAGACTTTTGATTGGTTGTATGGTAGTGATAATATATGTAAGGTTGTTTTGCGATACTAATATAATAGAAAATCAATTATAAAAATTTGCATTTAGTTATTACTTCTTGCTTTCAAGTTTCAGACAAGTAGTTTATAATATTAATCCCAATAAAAATAAATATTTGTAAAAGAACTTGGTTTTTATTAAAATTATGTGAAAAATGTTACAAGGACTTTATAGATGACATCCACAAAGATCAGTGCATACGGTTTTTATTAATCTGAAACCGTATTTGCTGTTGTACAAAGCTGGATTTGATAAACATAATATAATTATAATGTTTTGTTTTTATTTTATTTTGTTTAAGTAAAGTAAACTGACGTCCCGCTGACACCTATGATTTTTGAGAGGTTTACGAAAAACTATGAAATTAAGAACGCATAATGTAACCCAATTTTATCCTGTATACGTGCTGTATCCTGGGATACGTAAGACCTTCAATTCGATACCAGTTTCTTCAGAGTCGGTGTGTGCTGACATTATGTCACCACGAAAACTCTATGGCAGTGCCATGCCAGATTATAATAAAAAACAATTCAAATATTAACAAAAATAATACGATTGCGCACAGCGATGACGTGATAGCAAATGTGCTATCTTATTATGTATATTTTAACTTAGCAAAGGATTTGGATAACCACACATCTGTTTTTATTGAGCAGTAGAATAACTTATCATTAAATTTGGAATCAGTTTCAAGTTTTTTTTTTATAGGATAAGAGTGACAAACGAGCACACAGTCCACCTGATGGTAAGTGGTTGCTGCGGCCCATAGACATCTACATTTGTCCTCGTTTGCGAATCAAAATGCAGATGCGTAGCCACCCGTGAGGACTAAGATGGAATGCCTCATTTCCAGTAAAAAGGGCCTCCGGCCACCTGCACTCACCAAGCGAAACGCAGAGGTAAACCTCTACTTCACGCTGGTATTCTGTGAGGTCGTGGTACCACCCGGTTCGAGCCGGCCCATCCGTGCGACAGCAAAAGCTACCGCGTGGCTCTACCACTGTTAAAAATTCATTTAAATTCAAGTCATTTAAATAAAAAAAAAGAGACAATAGAGGTAATCTCTAGCAATCATAATAAACATTTAAAATATCCAGAATGTAGCCCGCAAACAATTAATTGTATAACTTTACATATAAATAATCATAAAAATTGTATACACCTGGTGCATCAAAATATACAAGGCATGTTGGGCAAAGAATTATAAATTAAGATGTTTTTAATAGTAATTTTTTTTATAGGATAAGGGTGACAAACGAGCACACAGTCCACCTGATGGTAAGTGGTTGCTGCGGCCCATAGACATCTACATCTATCCTAGTTTGCGAATCAAAATGCAGATGCGTTGTCACCCGTGAGGACTAAGTTGGAATGCCTCATTTCCAGTAAAAAGGGCCTCCGGCCACCTGCACTCAGCAAGCGAAACGCAGAGTTAAACCTCTACTTCACGCTGGTATTCTGTGAGGTCGTGGTACCACCCCGGTTCGAGCCGGCCCATCCGTGCGACAGCAAAAGCTACCGCGTGGCTCTACCACTGTTAAAAAAATAACATACATATTTTTTGTATGACAACAATAATAACGACAGGTGGTCAGTTTCTTTAAAAACGACAAATATTTACGCGGTGGCTCCTTAATATTAGCTGATAAATTATTAATAAGTTACGATTGTAAGGATATTGTGAGCCTCTCTGTTGAGAGAACTGTAGAAACGGCATGTTTTGAGCTCGAGCACCTCATTGTTTTCAGTGTTTACAGACCTCCACATTCTATCTATGACTATTTTGAAAGAAATATGGATTAATTTTTGTTTAAGCTTCATAAACAAAATAAATCTGTTTTCGTATGTGGAGACTTTAATATAAATTATTATTATAATTTTTTATTTGATTATTAATAAATTATTATTTTTAAAGTTTTACTTAATGATATATAATGCATATGTCCAGCAGTCAATTAGTTGATGGGCAAATGCATTCTACAACAGTGTTGCAGATAGGGACATTACAATCTCTATCCTAAAATTTTAGGAATGCCGTTGGGGCTGGCCCTAACCTTGAAACTTTTCTCTTAAACTATTCCAACTTTCAATTTCCTTGAAACTTTTCTCATGAGTATCAAGTTTAGATCATTACTCAAATTATTATAGATTAGAAGTAATATAGTAAAAAGCTAATAAAATTAAAATGACTTGGAGTATAATCAATAGCGAAACTTCAATTAAATTTAAAGAATAATTTAACAAAATAAATTCAAGATGTTGCAAGCTTTTGAACAATATCTTTACGACATTCCGATCCGATCGACTACAAAGTCACTGAATTCCTCCCCTACTGTCGCCGAGTCATAACTCAAACAAAATTAAAATGTCTGTAAAAAGAATTTGTGATATTTGAGATATTGTAAAATATTTCAAAATTATTGATATTAAGAAAACAGCAGATCTATGGGGAATTTCCGTTTAAGTTATTGCGTCTATATTAGTTGCATACGCACCCCAACTTACTGTTATTTTCAACCCTAGTATCAAATTTGGTGTGTTTCCTGATTTAATAAAACATAATAAAGTTACACCTTTATTTGGATCTGGTATTGCAATGAACCCCACAAATTTTACACCTATTTCTGTACTGCCAACGCTCAGTAAAATTTTCATTCAGTTTTTTTAATGTAAATAAATTACTCCATTAAATACCTTTGGTTTGACAAGGGGTCGCTCGACAACTGTCGTCGGTTTTTTTGAGCTAATTTAGCGTTTTTTCTGTGCATGTGAGTATTCAGAGGATGCTTTGGCTACATATAGTGATCTTTCCAAGGCTCTTGACTTCTTTCACCATGAGACCCTAATCAGGAAGCTACATCATTATGCTGTAAAAAACTTAGCACTCATACTTATTATAAGGTCGGGGAAAAAGTTTCTTCGTATTTTATATACAAATTCAAGACTTTTTTAAAAGTTGAATAACATATGATTATAGTATATATGTGCCATTTTGTCCTATAACTTGTTGCTATATTGTAGATAGTGACAAAATCCTGTTGCTCTAGAAATCTTGGGGTTTTTATCAAAAATGCGACAAGTATTTTGACATTCCTCTCTTGATATTTACCTAACACTACCAAAGAATTCTCAAAAGACCAAAACAGGTAGAAATCTGAGCGTGCAAGGTCAGGACTATAGGTGGTTGCATTTAAACTTCCCAACCAAGCTCTCTCAATTTTTGCTGAGTGGCCAAAGATGTGTGTGGTTTGGCGTTATCATAATGAAAGACTACTCCTTTTTTGTTGATCAATTCCGGCCGTTTTTTTTAAATTTCTTTCTTAAGTCTCATTAATAGTTGGCTGTAGATATCCGAATCGAAGGTTTTGCCCGGCAGTAAGAGTTCATATTAAACGATGCCCTTCCAATCCCACCATAAACACAGTATCACCTTATTGCGTGTTAATCTTGGTTTCGCAACAGTCTGTGGAACTTAACTACCTTTTGACTACGACCTTTTCGCATGTTCTTGTCGCAGATGATTCACTTTTCGTATCCAGTGATCAGTGACCTTTTCAAAAATGGTTCGATTTCATTACGTTTCAATGGAGAATCGCAAATAATTACATGATTCATTAGGTTTCTTTCAGTGAGCTCATGTGGTACTCAAATGTCGAGCTTTTTTGGGCAACCATACTTTATCAAATGGATTAAAACTGTTTTGTGGTCAATCCACAATTCCTCGGCTATGTCGTAGATACTAATATGCCGATCTTGCTTCAATATTTTCAAAAATGTCATGGAATTTGTCTGTATGAGGATGACCAGAGCGAGCTGCATCAATGACATCAAAATTCCTGGACTGAAAACGCTTTAACCAACCTTGTGCTACTCTTACTGACACAGCAGTAAGATATAATACGTCCGAAAAAAAGTTTCTTCGTATTTTGTTTGTATAAAATTGAAGAAAAATCTCTTTGATTATTCTGTTTGTATCTGGCTAGACATACCATAAACGTCACAATTTTTTTGCGTCTTGAGTCGCATACATTCTAAAGTTTTATTACAATAAAAGGAAAATTTTGTAATAAAACTTCAGAATGTATCGAATTTCTTCATTAGATTCACCCATTTTGGCTGACAGAAAAACAATTAAAAATGGTAGGAAAGTAATTTGTATATACGGTATATACGGTTTAATAACAAAAAGTAAATTTTTAAAATTTATGTCTGTCTGTTTACTCCGGCTAATCTCAAAACAGCTTGGCTGAATTTGACGGGACTTTCAGTCGCAGATAGCCGATGTTACAGGGAGGAACTTACGCTACTTTTATTTTAGAAAAAAGTTGCTATCGTAGGCTAGATCCAGTGCGGCTGCCTAAATTATTATTTTTTTAAAAAGAGTTTAAATGTAGATATATAGATATATATATATATAGAGCTAGAATTTATAATGTAAAACCTGTTTTATACTTTTTAAATAAACATTTTGGAAAAACTCACTTGATGCTGTAATAGGCATTGTTAAAATAAATAATTTTGCATGCATACTGTGCTTTCCTTTATTTTTATAAAATTATGATACGATTTTTCGAGATCGAATAAGATCGATTCAATGCAATATGATTAAATTGTGATCGATTCACGAGGTTACGATCCATTACAATCCAATAGATCAATGACAATAGACAAATGGATATTCTTACACCGCCACGACACGATAATACATACTAAGTGAAAGTATATTTATCATTTACCACTGGTTCGGGAAACGTCTCAATCCTATGAACAGTCAGCCAATTCAAGAAGCCCACTGGATTTTTTAACTAACTCTATAATAATATTTTGCAGTCGTTAATATGCATTATTTTATAAGTAAATTTTTAAATTATATTATGCTCTTGTATTGAGCTACTGGCCGATATTTCTTTATATTATGAAATACATAACTAGTACCTTTGTATTGCCTCGTTTATCTATTGGTTATAAATACGATTGTCTGCTGATCATGAGCTGATTTCCATAGCATAATGTCGTATGGTATTTTGCTATGGGGACACGCAGCTGACACTGAAATTAAATTTGTTTTACAGAAGAGGGCCATAAGAGCAATTTATGATTTAAAGCCTAAAGAGTCGCTACGACAAAAATTTAAAAAAATTAATATATTAACATTGGCCTCTTGTATGTACGTACGTACGTAATGTACGTACACAAAAATAAAAGTAGTTTTACAAAAATAAGTGATATTCATTCTGTAAATACTAGGAACAGACACAAGCTAGTAGTACCAGTTACTCGACTCCATCGAGTCAGTAATTCATTCTTGGGGCGATGTATACGCTTTTACAATAAAATTCCAGAAAATATACAAAATTTGACCTGCTCAAAGTTCAAAAACTTTATTAAACTAAGTTTGTATATAAAGGGTTATTATAGTATTAAAGAATTTTTAGATGATAATAACCCATGGAATTGAGGTGATCGTTACCATGCTATTTCTAATTTGTTGTGTTGTAAATTTATGTAACATGCATGATTGTAAGCTGTTATTTAAAAAAAGTCTCGCTGGGTTTCTTGCTGGTTCTTCCCAGGACAGAGGTTTTTTTTCGAACCAGTGGTAATTATACAAAAGAGTGACTTTCAATAAGTATTATTTATAATCTATATTGAATAAGAAAGTTTCTGTTTCTGTTTCTGAGGTCCCGGGTTCGAATCCGGGGTCGGATCTAAAAAAAATGTTATCAATTTTACTAAAATATTTAAAGAGACAAGTAAGCACGTTCGAATATGAATAAAAGTAATCCGGTTAATGAAGACTTGCAAAATATTCCGGATATTAATTTTTTATCCACTGAAACGTAATAATTTAGCTAGACTTAAAAATATGTATGCGATTAATTTCTTAATTCATGAGATTTAAGTGAGATAAAGCATCCAGGAATATATAAATCCATGTCAAAGGAAATTGAAGTGTCGATATTATAAAGTATGGTTCTGCTATTTGAAATGGGAGAATAAGGAAGAATTGGGAAAAAATTAGGTTCGGGTCTTTGCATTTGTTTTTCGATGCACTATTTGCGTTTGTAAACTACGAACACGATACAGAAGAAATCCCTAGGGAGGTAACATGCCACGTGGCGTTGCGTTGTGGAGAAAATACGACGTCATGTAATGACCTCATCTCAAAGCGGAAATTCAAGGGATGGGACGTCAAAAGAGTTATTTATATTTCTTATCTTACAGTGGATGATTTTGTTTTAGTTTTTGTTTACTATAATATTTTGCCGCATTTTATTTATGACAGAATAAAATGATTTATATAAACTGAACAATCTGTTATTGTATAGCCTATAAAAAGTCCACTGCCTAACATAGGCCTTCCCCTTCTATTCAAAGGGGAGATATTTTCCATGATTATCGCGCTGGGTTGATAAACAAACCTGGTGTCGGCAACTGCAGTTTTTTTTATTTTTAGAAGAAGAACCTGCTCTCAATCTCCTGATCGGACACCTTCATTCTATAAAAAACAAACAGTCAATTCAAGTCAAGCCCAGTGGATTATTAATATAAAATTATAAAATTATATCTTGCAGTTGTTATTGCGAATTATTTTCAAAAAAAAAATTAATTATACGTTCTATGGAAGATACTTCATTATAATGGAATACTTACGTAGTACCTGCCGCTTCTTACGACCCCTACGGAACGATGTGGTAGTGGATATCCTTAAACTACCAATACAGGGTTAAAAAAATATTACGTTATAAATAAAAAAAATATATATATATATATACAGTCACACAAGTCCACTCCTGAAAATAGGTTTCCACCATAGTATGCCACAAAATACGTTACTAAGTCACCTGCTTCCATTAAGGGACGATATATTATACATAACATAATCATGCCTCTTTCCCGTAGGGGTAGGCAGAGACCACTTCTTTCCACTTGCTACGATCCTTACATACTTGGTTCGCTTTCATTATTCCCTTCATACATGCTCTACGGTTTAGGGTACTCTTGACCTTGCCTTTTTTCAAGACGTCCCTGATTTGGTCTAGAAACATCGGCCTAGGTCTAACCCTTCCAACACTTTCATTCAAACTCGCCTTATACACTTTTTTCGTCAATCGTTCTTCATTCATTCTCTCGACATGGCCAAACCATCTCAGCATACCTTTCTCAAATTTTTTTCTCCTCTTTATTTGGTCTACAAAACAGAACACAATTTTAACATGCTGATAGGTATTATATATAACAAAGATTTCTAAAATTGTATTCTAATATATATGTAGACACAGCTTGCACAAAATGCATCTGTGATTAACAATAAAGGTTGGTACTTAAAGTTATGTTATATTCATGCTAAACTAAATACCAAATTAAATTAAATGAAGACTGAATTAAATTAAGGCTAAATTAAATTACATACTTGGAAAAAAGGTACTGTGAGAATTTATTTTTTGTGGAGGCCACCGAACCCATGAAAACATCCACTTCAAATCGAACAATGTTACTGGATGAACACGTGTGGTATAATGGCGATTGTTGCCCAAGAACCGTTCTACAAAGTGGAAGACTAAATGTTTTACGATTATGAAGGCGACTATTAGCACGAGGTATTAAGAATTGTATGTGCTCTAAAATTATTGGTGAGTCAATATAACCATTAATCAATTTATACAAAAACATTATATCAAACATTTTCTTACGCATTTGCAACGGAAACATTTTAAAATGTTTTAGCCGATCATTGTAGGAATGAAGTATATGGCATTTGTTCTCAGCATAACTAAGGACATACAAAAAACGTTTTTGAACACGCTCTATTCGCTCAGAGTGGATGGTATAAATAGGATTCCAAACAACACTGCAGTACTCCAAATGGCTTCTAACGAGAGAATTGTAAATAGTTATAGTTAGTCCACTGTTTTTAAAAACATTCATTTGCCTACATATAAAGCCTGAGAGTCTTGAAGATTTTGTGATTATGTAATCAAAATGGTGTCGAAAAGAAAGTGTAGTATCTACAAAAACCCCCAAATCCCGCAAGCAAGACACTTCTTTTATGACATTGTCACCAATAAAATACTCAGCTGTGTAATTCTTCTTTTTTCTGCTAAATTTTATATGGTAACATTTTTGTGTGTTTAATATTATTTTTGTTACTACATCTTTTTTCAGACCACAACATTTCCTTATCTCACTATTTCATATCCTGTCACTCAGTTTAACTCCTATCATATTTCTTAACGCTCTCGTTTCAACTGAATTTATTCTGCTTTCATGTTTCTTCTGCCATACCCAATTTTCACTTCCGTACCTGAGTGTCGGAACCAACACCCCCTCAAGCACAGCCAAACGAGCCTTGTTAGACACCTTCCGATTGCTCATAAAGGATGACCCTTTATCATCATTTCATCATCATTACAGCCCACTGCTGAACATAGGCCTCCCCCAAATAATGCCACAAAGCACGGTCCTGGGCCACCTGCATCCATCGACTTCCTGCATATCTTACCAGGTCGTCACTCCATCTAGTGGGGGGACGACCTACACTTCGCCTGCCGGTACGAGGCTGCCACTCGAGAACCTTTCTTCCCCATCGGTTGTCGATTTTTCGAGCAATATGGCCGGCCCATTGCCACTTCAGCTTACTAATCCGTTGGGCTATGTCGATCACTCTGGTTCTACTGCAGATATCCTCATTTCTGAGTTTATCACGCAGAGAAACTCCGAGCATAGCCCTCTCCATAGCTCGCTGAGCGACCTTGAGCTTCCTCATCCGGTCAGCAGTGAAGGACCACTTCTCAGTTCCGTATGTCATCACTGGCAACACGCACTGGGTGTACAGTCTCGTTTTCAAGTTTTGAGGTATACCTGACGAGAAGATGTGCCGTAATTTCCCGAACGCTGCCCAACCGAGTTGAATCCGTCGATTGACCTCTCGGTCGAAGTTGGACTTACCTAGTCGGACTATTTGTCCCAGGTAAACATACTCGTCAACAACTTCGAGCTTAGTGTTCCCAACAACTACCGGCAAAGGTGTGACATGGACATTAAACATGATCTTTGTTTTGTCCATGTTCATCTTAAGACCTATCCGTTGGGAAACACTATTGAGGTCATTGAGCATAGTGCTTAGGTCCTCCAGCGATTCTGCCATAAGGACTATATCGTCGGCAAATCGAAGGTGAGTGATGTACTCGCCATTGATGTTGATACCGTATCCTTTCCAGTCCAGAAGCTTGAAAACGTCTTCCAATGCAGTGGTGAAGAGTTTCGGGGATATGACCTCACCCTGTCTTACAACTCTCTGCAATTGGATAGGTTTCGTACTCAGGTTCTGTACTCGGATAGCCATCGTAGCCCTACTGTACAAGCACTTCAACATTCGTTTTACCGACAGTCAACTTGGCACCGTTGAAGGGACTGCAGCACCGCCCAAATTTCGACGGAATCAAAGGCTTTCTCATAGTCCACATATGCCAGACATAGTGGCAAATTGTACTCCTCGGACTTCTGTACAATTTGCCGAAGGGTATCAATGTGGTCTATGGTGCTAAAGCCTTTTCGGAAACCGGCCTGTTCGGGAGGCTGGAAGTCGTCAAGTCTGCGCGCGAGACGATTCGTAATGACTCTCGAAAACAGCACGTAGACGCGGCTCAGAAGGGAAATCGGTCTGTAGTTCTTCAAGAGAGCGTTGTCGCCTTTCTTGAATAACAAGACCACCGCATTTCTGCTCCACGCCTCCGGTGTAATGCCACCATGGAGGACGGAATTAAAGAGCTTCTGAAGGACTTCAAGTACCGGTTTTCCACCCGCTTTCAGAAGCTCCGCTGTAATTCCATCCTCGCCTGGGGCCTTGCCGTTTTTAAGGTGCTGCAGAGCCATTCTAATCTCGCTCAGTCTGACGTCCGGGATATCATCGGAATAATGTCGGATAAGACTCGTTCTTGGATCGTTACTCAGACTTGCGTGTGGCTCCAACGATGACGTGTACAGCTGCCCATAGAACCTCTCAATCTCACTCAAAATCTCAGGTGCCCCAGAAACGATGCTGCCACATTCGGTCTTCAGCTTTGACAGTTGGCTCTTTCTGGCAGACAGATCTCTGGCAAAGACTTTGGAGCCTTGGTTCCGCTTGATTGCGTCTTCAATACGATCTGTATTGAAGTTGCGTAAGTCCCGCCGCATGCATTTGGAGATCCGTCTGTTCAGTTGCCTGTATGCTGCCAAATCTGTTGAAGAATGTAGCTTCATCTCCCGTCTAACAGCCGTTAAGCTGTTTGAGAGTGTGATCGGAGAGTTTTTGTGTTCTTCTACGGGGGGTCTTGCAGAACTTAGCTCCGACCGCATGGACAGTTTCCACGAGCTTGTCATTCAAATCGTCCACTTCAGAGGAGGACGGAGTGTTGACTTCATTAGACGAGACCTCCCCAACTTAACTTTTAGGTTCAGTGTGCCTCTAACCATTCGGTGATCGCTGCCGGTTTTCACCCTCGCGATCACTGAGACATCACTGAACAGTTGTCGTCTGGTCGTCATAATGAAGTCAATCTCATTTTTTGTCGAACCGTCGGGGCTCGACCAGGTCCACTTCCTGTGGTGCCGCTTCTGGAACAAAGAGTTCATCATAAAGAGTCCCTTTTTCTCCATGAAGTCGGCCAGCTGCTGGCCCCTTGGGTTCCGTTGCCCTATTCCAAATTTCCCCATTTTCAGCTCACCGTTCTCTCTTGTGCCTAGTTTTGCATTGAAGTCTCCCATTAACACCGTATATTGGGTTTTGGAGGAATGCATGGCTCTAGAGATATCCTCATACATTTCCTCCACCTCCACATTGGGGTGTGCCGAGGTTGGTGCGTAAACCTGTATGACCTTCAGCGAATACCGTTTGGTGATTCTGAGTTTAAGGTACGCAACCCTCCTCGATAGACTCTCAATCTTTACAACGTTGTTAACGAGAGACTTGTGGACGATAAATCCGACACCTCCTTGGGACAGATGGTCGCCCTCCCGGTAATAGAGCAAGTTGCCGGATTCGAGGATTACCGTGTCCTCCCCCTTTCTTCGGACTTCGAATAATCCTATAATATGCCAGCGTAACTTGTCTTTCTCTTCTTCCAGCTCCAGAATCTTCTCGTCAGTCCTCAGGGTGCGTGCGTTGTATGTTGCCAGGTCGAGTCGTTGTAGGTGGCAACCGAACCTCCACCGGAGATTCTTAGCACCCCCTGCCCCGCCGTTACCATGGTCGCCACCGTAGCCAGGAATAGCGGGGCCGCCGGGGACTGGGGGCCGTCTCTTTGTTACATTCATAGGGGGGTATTTGCCATAGTTGCCACGCTTGGCGAGCGGGTTGGCAACCGCAGTTATTTATTGTATTTTGCCGTTACCAGGAAGATGCTGCTGCCCATCTCCTGCCTGTGTCCCTTTGTCGCCTTTTACGACACCCACGGGAAGATATGGGGTAGTGGATATTCTTAACCGCCACTACACGGCACGACCCTTTATAACGATATATTATTGTGTTATAAATTTACTTTATATCATTATACCTGTATATGTTCACATATATTGTTATGAAATCTATTCAACTTTGATTTTCTTGAACATTCCGCTTTAATATAATAGCTACCATTACCCCTACAGTCTATCAAAAGTCCACTGCTGAACATTGGAGGGATATTTGACATAGGTGGCATGCTTGGCAGGCGAGTTGGCTACCGTAGTTTTTTTTTTAAGTTGGAAGTAGCTGATTCTCTCGTGAACTCATATTTTTAAACCCGTCTTTTACTCTCACCGAATGATAGAATATAGTGGATATTCTTACACCGTCACTACACCGTCAATCTTTCAATACTTTTGGTAGAAATATAATAATTTTAATATTAACAATTATTTCTAATAAGATTTTATGATTTAAATGATTAAATAGTTGTGGCATATACCTTCAATTACACGGATATGTATAACGAAAATAAAAGGGTCCCATTTCCACCACAGGGCATTATATAATAGAACCCTAAAACAACTAACGGTTACATAACATAAAGCTTACTTAATAAATTATGTGAGAAAAAAATAGCACCCCATTGTTTTAATATCCTTTAAAACAACAAGCAATTTATTTGAGGAAAGTCCCAACCGTAACTCATTATTGTTGAAAACTTTTTGTTTAAGCACTTCCTGTTTATCCTCTTTATTTTCGTTTCCAAGTAGTCGTAGATACAAGTTGCAGCTCTATGTTATTCTCGCTTGACCGGGGAAGGAAGAAGCTCTCACAGAATATAAGATTCGTGTATTTCGTATGGAAAGTGTACTAATAACAATAATAATCTTATAAATCGTCGGTCTAATTCGTTAACCTGCTAAATCCACTGTTTGATGGTGCAATTGAAATAGTTTCGTAATCTAACAAGCATTGCAAAGATCACCATTGTGGTAAACTTTGCCATCCTTCCTAATAGCAATTTTTAAAAAAAATTGATCCCTTGCTTTCTTAACGTAGTGCATGATTGTTAGTCAACTTAAGAGCCCCTTTGGATCTTTCTGGACTTTTATAAAACTGAATTTTGTCGAATATTTTGAAGTAAGTGTGGTCCATATATTATGTTACAGACTGGGCATTTACGAGCATGCCTAGCAATAGATATGCACATTTTTGACTTTGTTCTTTAGGTAAAATCCTATAGTAAAATGCATTGAAGCGGCTTCTATTTGGGTGTTACCCACCTCTAAACATTTTTGTTTGATAGCTATATTCTTGTGCCTCACGACAATATTCAAAATAGCGTTAGATAATATACAATTTGTATTTGGGCAAGTGTTACCGTCACTGTAAATTAAAATTGTTTTTTCCAGTTTCAGCATTAACTTCAGGATGTATTATTTTGTTTTCTAAAAAGTCAGCCCAAATGTAGGCAAATTCTTCAGGTTTCAAATCACCTCCTTCATTCCATATGAAACAGAAGCCATCTTAATTGTTTATATTTAAAAAGCAAACGTTGTGAACGTGCAGCTTCGTGTTATATTATAGCGTACTGACATTCGATTTTGGTGGCAGCCTTAGTACAAGCCTTAGCCAAGTTAATACCACCTGTAAGTCTATTGTCAAAACATAATTTTCTCCCTTCTATCCGTGTTTTTTTTTTGTTTCGCTTGATTATTTCGCTCAATTTGTTCTTTTTATTCTTCTCCTGTAACTGTTACTAATAACAGGCGTATTTTATGCATTGATCTTTTTTCACTCCAGAAACTGAATAAGTGATTGTTTAGGCTTCCAAGCAGGTTTAGATAATTGTGTTAGACGTCTCAGTGTATTTGGAGGCGGTACTAAAATCTCCTGCTTCCAATTTTGAACCATGAACCTTCATAAATCTTCCTAAATCCAAAGAGTTCATAAACATATCTCGACATACTTTGACACTTTCATTATTTACTTTTAAATGATAAACAAAGGTGTTAGCCCTCTTAATTATCCTTTCGGTATTTCGGTTTCATGGCCGGACAATCGGACTAGTTGTTACCCTTTCGTTCACAAGGGCTTTTTTCTCGCCCCAAGTAAGATTCCAAAATCCATTAAAATGCTTCTTCTTACATCTTCATATATTGTTTCACATTTTAAATTACTGTACTTCGCAATCTTATAGGAGCATCTTAATTTAATGGAACGTGCTTCATTAGTTTTATTATAATTTCAATATTCTTGTTTTTCTCTATCCAAATATCTGTTTTACCTTCTTGTCTTCTTTGTATATTCTTTTCACTAACCTATTTTTTTTATCAACTTTAAATCTTCTGATTATCACTACCATCCGATTTTGGTGGATTAGGTTCTATATGATGTTTGTTTTCAACATGAGGTATAATTTCTATAGGACTAGTATTTGGTTCATAAGATTTAATATTACCTAGTGTTTGAATGGTATCCGTATAAGAACTGTTTATGTTACTCTGAGATCAAAATATTTGTTGCTTGTGATTCTATTTCAATTTATGGTGGTACTATAATCAAATTCTCGTCTGTGGTGAAAGTCTTGTGAACATAATAAACCGTTGTCAAAGTTTTGTCTTCTAAAGATAAATCATGAATTTAATATTTTGATACGGACCCAAAACACATCTCAAGATAAAACTCAATTTTTTCAAAAACACTTATTTTTTATAAAATAGCATGGATGACGTTGTATTTATGAATTTATTGAAATAAGATATGTTAAAAAGTTCTCAAGACCTAATTTAACTGTGATTAAAATATGTCTTCAATTTTATATTATCTATTTCGGTGAAATTTTTATTTTGAGTTAAAATTTTTATTTTTAACTAAAAATATTATTTTACAATAATGATATATCCAGTATACACATGTAAAATTACAGCTTAATTCGTATTGAATCAACTAAAATATGAAGTTTTGAGACGAAACACACCCGGTTTTCCCATAGTGCGTGGGTTTGGAAACGTTGTCAGTGCAAAACCGAGGTCGTAATAGGAGATTAACGGAGATTGGTTGGTGGTCAGAAAGCAGTTTTTCAGGCATATCTTTTGACACGTTTTTAGGCTAATATCACTCTTATTACTTAAACGTTACGGTAGATATTAGACTAAACTTTTTGACTGATTTAAAAGTAAATTTTGGCAAAAAAATTACTTGGCAGGTTAACGAATTAGGCCGACACAATATCACTTTCTTTTATGTATTTATAAAGCCCAACCAGATGAGAAAAATATAAATACCCAACAATAATAATAATATATTTGCAAGAAGTATGGTATTTACACATAAAATAATTAGGGATATACAAGTTTATAAACGTAGGTCTAAATCTTTACGAATTTTCTACAAATAGTCATGTTTAATTATAATCGTATGATAGATACACTTAAGATTAAAAAGTCATAATAACAATAACACACAATATACACACAAACATATCGACGTTAACAAAAATTTAAAATTATACTAAATTTTATTCAATTTTAGATTTAAAACAAATAATAGTTTAAATAACTAAAAAAAACACGCTTATGTAGATAACCGACTTAAAAGCAGAAAATAATTTTCAATCAGTTTAAAATAAGAAAATTTTGATTAGCATAAATAATTTATTTTATTCAAAATTATTTTCTATTTTATAGTTCGTTTATCTACAAAAGCGTGTTTTTTTTACTTTTTAAACTATTATATATTTTCTCATTTTTAGTGCGACTAAATACAAAAACGTTTTTTTTTGGAACGAAGTTCTTTTACGCGGCTTACAGTAGATTGAAATGGCAGAAAGCGTAGTTGCTTAATGAATTATTCGTAAATCTTTAGGATTCTAACAAAAATAATGGGACAAACTATTTAAATTATTGCATTGTCATCATGAAAGGATGAAAATCACTTAAAAAAAATCCGTTGCATAGATACATACCAAGCTAATAAAACCGTGTTAAAATATATCAAATTAAGTGTACATTTCAACAATTATTATTATATATTAATTTACTTTGTCAAGATTATATGAAATATCTAATAAGTTGTATATCACTTTGGTCTATAGCAATTAACATCATTTCTTTAATGTATTGTAATGCCATTGCTTTAAAATTTTCTAAAAAAAATATTTGGTTAGTATCTAATTTCAATTGTGATTTTATTATTTGATTTCATACACATAATAGTAAAACTATTCTGAAAATAGGAAGTTTTACTGTTTTTATAATTAATCTCGTTACGTCTCTATGTGGAAATCTTTTATCCGTATATTACAACACATCTCTTAAATAAATGCGGATATTTCTTTATAAATATTCCTATTTTATACATATACATGCATCACAATATTATATAATGTTAGAGTAGAGAATCAAAAACCCCTTTTACTTGCAATGCATCGCCAGGCATTCCGTCTTAATCCATTATCATATAAGACAGCCAATTTAAAATTTCATTTGGCCATAAGAGCAATGTATGATTTAAGACCTATAGAATCGCTCAGACAAAAAAAATTAGTAAATTAATATTATAACTTTGGCTCTCAGTGCATTTATAAAAATGTAACATAAATATACAAAAATAAATATAGTTTTTAAAAAATAAGTTATATTCAGTCTGTAACAAAATACTAGTAACAGACACATGCTAGGTAGTATCAGTTACTCGACTCCACCGAGTCAGTAATTTCTTATTGGGGTGATGTTAACCTTTTTACTACAAAATCCCAGAAAATATACAAAATTTGACATCATAAAGTTCAAAAACTGTATTCAATAAAGTTTGTATAATAAGGGATATTATAATGATAAGGAATTTAAGGATGATAATAACCCCTGGGAATGAGGCGGTCGCTACGAAGCTATTTCTTATTTGTTTTGTGTTGTTGTACGACATATATACATATTAAAAAAAATAAAAACTTACAATCATTTAAGACGTTTTCTACCGACTTCAAAAAGGAGACGGTATTCAATTCGAATGTATGTTTTTTTATGTGTTACCTCATAACTTTTTTTTAGGTGAACCAATTTGACGGACTCTTTTTTATTTGAAAGCTGGTGCATGTCATGTGGTCGCATATATATTTGAACAAGTCTGACCAATAGCTTTTGAGTTTTTCTTAATGATTTATATTGAATTCGGTTGTACAAAATATTTAACTTTTAATTATATTTTTAAAATACTGCTGGGTTACTTGCTGGTTCCTCACAGGATAAAGATTTTTCTGAACCAGTGGTAAATTAAAGATAAGAGTGACTTTCAATAAACATAACATAACATAAACACTCACGCCTGTCACCCAGAGGGGTAGGCAGAGATTATGGACTTCCATTTGGCACGATCCTGACACACCTCTCTCGCTTCCCCCACATCCATATACCTACGCATTCACGCTCGTCGGTTAAAGGTACTCTTGATTTTGTCTATTTTTAATATATCGCCAATTTGGTCGATAAACTTTCGCCTAGGGCGACCCTTACCGATTCTGCCATACACATAACATAAATTTGCTTTGTCACTATTTCCTCATTCATTCTTTCTACATGACCAAACCACCGAAGCATTCCTTTCTTAATCCTGGTCACAACATCATCTTGCAAACCACACTCTTCTCTTATTAAACAGTTTCTCACTCTGTCATTCAGATTCATCCCTAACATACTCCTTAATGACCGCATTTCTACTGCATTTATTCTACTCTCATGCTTCTTCTGCCACATCCAACTTTCACTACCCTACATTAAAGTGGGTACTAACACAGCATTGTGAATTGCCATACGTGTCTTTTTGGACACATTCTGTCTTTTCGCAATAGAGTGTAGAGCCCCATTCACTCTATTTCCTGCATTCACTCGTTCTATATCCTTATCATATCTACCATCCCTGCTAAACACACATCCCAAATACACAAACTCATCTACTTGCTCTACCAACTCCCCTTCTATTCTTATTTCACATATCGTTTTAATTTCTTCTCTTTCAAAAATTATAACTTTCGTCTTACTTGCGTTCACTTTCATTCCCTTTTCATTTAATGTCCTGTTCATTAATGTAACCATCATTTGCAACTCGGCTGCCGACGATGCAAATAAGTCTTGATCATCGGCGTACAAAAGGTATTTGACGGTTAACTCACCCATTCTTAACTTGAATTCTTCTACCTTCAAATTTTCCAAACAACTGTCTATAAATAGGTTTAACAGCCACGGAGAAGCCACATAGCCCTGTCTGACACCTTTATGTATGCCAAACCAGTCCGAGTAGGCCCTGTCCTGACACAAGCACTAGAGTCCCTATATAGAGACTTCAATGCCTGTATCAAGCCAGTGCTCAACCCAAATGAGTTCAGTGTTTGCCATAACACATCCCTGTCGACTTTGTCATAAGCCTTCTCCAAATCTATGAACGCACAAAAATCTTTTTGGTTTTTGGCCAAAAACTTCTCCGCGATCATGCGCATGGAAAAGACCTGATCCTTACATCCCATTCCCAACATTTTTCCATCAGTTTCTTTCATAACTCTTTCAATTAGTACCTTAGCATACAGTTTTCCCACAATGCTAAGAAGGCTGATACCATGGTAGTTTTTATAGTCCTGCTGTGATCCTTTTCCTTTATATATTGGGACTATCACGGCTTTGCATCAGTCTCCCGGTACCCGCTTAAGTTCCCAACATAAATTAAACAAGGTGTACATCAGGTCTGCCACCACCCCTTCTCCAGCCCTAAGCATTTCGAGAGATACTCTATCATAACCGGCTGCCTTACCTGCTTTCATACTTTTCATTGCTTTCATTATTTCATCTATACTTATATCTCTATCTATTTCCTCTTCTTTCGGAATTTCTATTTCATTTAATTCAAACGTCTCATCACTCATAAACACGCTTTAAAATTATTCCTTCTGTTACGGCCAACAGCTGCCCATCCCAGGAGTAGAATCCTTCGCGGCCCATAGACGAAGAAGCTACGGGCAGATGCTGGTCGGGCGTCCCTACGCCAAGGGTCAAAAGTTTAATTACACTAAACAATCCGGAGGGAGCGTTACAATTATTGAACAGAGCTTACTTACCTCTATTCAAGGCGACTGGTCCCTCAGGATTCGGTCAGGTCTCGTGTGGATGTATTGTGCTAGGAAAGTAAAGGTCAGTGATGTGTATTTGGGTGTGGCTGGTAGTGTTATTGACCTTATTTGACCGTTACCCCTGCAGCAGTTCGGCCCTCAGCTCCTCTCCAAGCTAAGGTCCCCCTCCGCAGTCACTTTCTTCCTTTGTTACGATTGACTCGCGAAAATGAACACAGAACGTACGGATCAAAGGTCACCGTTATTTCTAGAATATTAACTACCGCACTAGTAACTAATACAGTCGAATCCACTTATACAGATTCTGCGTTAAACCTAAAGTCCCGGGTAAAACTCTCAACACGCGCTACCATTCCCAGTGGTATATTTACTATACGCGCCTAACATAAAATTAGATCTAAGAGCTCCCAAACAAAACGGACCGCCTTTTATCTCGACGCGCAGAAGACTTCTAATCTTTCGCTCTCGACTCCCACCGTTCAGTAAGCTCGGACGTTCAACACGCACGAACGTCATCCCGTATCAGCCGAGCCGAGCGCCATCTAACGTCGATGCCTGACACCAACGCTTTTGCGTAAACAAACCCCCGTCCCGGACATAAGGATTTAGGTCCGCGAGCAAACCGGTCAGCGGGACAGGGTCTTGACGGCAAGTTGCAAGATCGAATCTACAACCAAACTAGGCCACCCTACGCACCCAATCAGATCTTGCCACCCTGACCAACGCCTCAAAATTACAGCCCCAACGTGGGCTAGCCGGAGAGTTGAACTGAATGCCCTTCCTGGTCATCGCAGCACATAAATAAGTCCTATTCCTAGACAGAAGTCAGACGACCTCCTTCAAACACCTATCTGCGCTCCTATGATTAGTTCCGCAACTCGACCGGATCAGGTCTGCAAACAGCGACGCGACACGAAGTGGCCCAAAGGGACCTTCAAGCTTCAGTGCAGAGAGCACCCCCAAATTCCCCATGAACGTCGTCTGTGGAGAGCTGAACGAAACGCACAGATGGTCCCTAGCAGGTGATCCTATGCTCATATTTCAACTAATTTTTCAAAAGCATCAATGTTCAATTACAGAATTAATTAAAACAAGTAATCACCGATGCACATAGGTCAACTTGGCAAAGTAAATAAAACAATAAACGTAAGGGACAGCCCTATTTCTTATTTCAAATAAATATCTTAGACAGTGCCAACAAAATCTAAACCAAAAGAGAATTGACTCCTATTTCCTTCGGCAACCACAGGGTTATCTAATTTCAACCTTCCTTATCACAAAGCAAAATGATTAAACACTATCACAAGCATTAAAAAAGGGCACACAATTTAATCTCAATTTTCCGTGCAACAATAAACGCAGTGATCAAATGTATTTACAAAACATATGCAGCAGCATTTAAAGGAGTATTTTAAATTCAATTCTCTTAATCATAACCGCTACAATATGAATTTCGCGGAAAACCCAAAAGCATTTTAATTTAAATTTAAAGAATTTTTAACTAAGTGCTCCACCAAACCAAATCCAATACCCCTTGAGAGCGTTATTCAACTCTCCAGGGGGCCCTAATCTTCCCACCACCAAGTGGAGGCCACACCGCGTGAACCCGATACTAACAGAGCGCCACCGCTAACGGTCGCCACTCGGGTTGTACGCCCTCACTGAGGCCGTCGGCAACAGAACAGCTTGACAAGTGGACTGTTGACGGCTTAAGGCTCAGTAGAGGCAGCCATGGTGGGAGCTAAGGCAGCAGCTAGCTAGGGCCGCCTCCATAAAATGGGGTACAGTGGTACACCAGTCGCGGCCACTCAGCAAACGGGAGTGAGAAGGGTCCAGCGGACTGATGAGTGGCCGTGAAGTTTCTCTCCGCACGCTGAGGGGGTGTGATGACACCCCCGCCCCTGGGGGAATGACCCCCGACTGGTCGGGGGAGGGACCCCTTTCAAACCTAGGGGCCTGGTGGCTAGCCGGCGGGCGCCGAGCGTCGCCCGTCAAAGGGCATGGCGAAGCGCCCCCGCCCGTGGGGGTCGAGGGCCTGGCAGCGCCCCGAGAGGAGACGCCGTTCGCACCCAGGCACAGTACAACATGGTGATTGCCCTGGCAATGCAGACAGGGCCGCTGGTGCGGACAGTCTCGCTGGAGGTGCCCTTCCAAACAGGAGTAGCACCAGCGGCGCTCCTTGGCGATAGTTCGCCTCGCCGGCACCGGCTTACTTAATAATTTTGGGCAAGACGTTACCCGGTGATCAGATGCTCGACAATAGGAGCAGGGGGGGGTTGACGACGACTTGCCCGGCGGATTTCGCCTCTCACTGGTCACGGCTCGTAAGTCGTCGACGGTGCCCGCCACGTGCTCGATCTGTCGGCACTGCTGCTCCAAAAACCGCAGCAGGTCATAGAAGGGCGGAATATAGGAGGCCTCGTCCCCGCCGTACCTCTCCTCAAACTGCATTTGAAGATCGAGAGGTAGACGGGACAGCACGATGCGGAGCAACAAGAAGGCCCATTCGCCCACTGGTAAATCTAGCCGCCTCAACATATTACAGGCCACCAAGACTGGATCCAACAGGTCCGGACGTAGTCTGGCCCGGTTACTAAGCAGCGGGAGGCTCAGAAGCTGCTTTACATGTTCGTCCGCAATTCGCCGGACGTTGGCGTATCTTCTGGCTAGGAGGTCCCGAGCAGTCTGGTAGGCGTCGTCCGACAAGCTCAAATGGCTGACAACGCCCAGGGCCTCCCCCTCCAGTGAGGCCAGGAGGTACGTTCTGGCCTCACTGGAGTTCAGTTCAGTGGAGTTCTGGCTCGGGGTCAAGTCACTCCGGGCGTGCACTAGGCCGTCGAAAAGACCAACGAAGGTCAGCCACTCGGAAAGGACCCCGGAGAACTTTGGCAAGTCCAGAGTTGGGAGTCGTCCCAACAGCTCCGGCTGAGCCTGCTTCCGAAAGGACTCGGGCAGGCCACTCGCCCGAGCTTCACGCGCCTCCTCGGCATACCTGCCTTCAGCCTCGATCAACTCGTCCGTGAGCCACAAGAACTGCTCGTAGTCTGCGAAGCAGGAGTCCAGGACTCCCTTTTCCACATCCGAATCCTCGAGCTCAGCGTAAGCCTCCTCCACTGCAGCCCTTCGAGCATCGACCTGCTCGAACCGCTTCATCAAATTATGGACCCTATCCGGTCGACCTATCAAAGCATGGGCGCTGGTGGCCCAGCGTAACTCAGTCCGCAGGCAACGGATTAGCATCTTGGGCGAGGACATCACTACTAAATACAAATTACGACGCCGCTCGAGCACAATTACAAAAATAACAAATAAAAAATACAAAAAAAATTAACAGCTAACCAATGCAGTTCCTATCAAATCGAGTTGAATAGAAATTACACAAATAAGAACCGCTATTTATTAAATCAAACACAAGTTAGTACAAAAGAAAAGGTAAATCAAATTAACAATAACAAATACTAGTGCGATCAAATCAAGTTAAATTCAAATTACGTAAATACAAATTACCACTCTTTAGTTCAAATACAAATTACAATACGAAAGATACATAACGAAGATACACATCAACAAAAATGCCTTGCTCGGAAATCGACCCTTCGATAAGTAATACACCACAACTATCCGCAACGATAATTAACCGATTACGCAAAAATAACCATCTACCTACATGACGCAAAGTCCCGCTTGCGCGCGAACCGGGCGTGGCTTTTCAAATTTACCCGCTAACAACAAAGCAAGCTAACAAAGAAAGGAATTTTATTATTACGTATATAATAAAAAAATATTTTTACGTATTACGGACGGGCGTGATTGTAGACACAAAATTAAACCAATCAACCCAACGCTCCCTGCCATCAAAATTGTTTAATTTTCATCAAACACTACGGTCGGTGGATCGACGGGGAATCGATCCCAGCACCGCGTTCTGCTACCAAATGTTACGGCCAACAGCTGCCCATCCCAGGAGTAGAATCCTTCGCGGCCCATAGACGAAGAAGCTACGGGCAGATGCTGGTCGGGCGTCCCTACGCCAAGGGTCAAAAGTTTAATTACACTAAACAATCCGGGGGGAGCGTTACAATTATTGAACAGAGCTTACTTACCTCTATTCAAGGCGACTGGTCCCTCAGGATTCGGTCAGGTCTCGTGTGGATGTATTGTGCTAGGAAAGTAAAGGTCAGTGATGTGTATTTGGGTGTGGCTGGTAGTGTTATTGACCTTATTTGACCGTTACCCCTGCAGCAGTTCGGCCCTCAGCTCCTCTCCAAGCTAAGGTCGCCTTCCGCAGTCACTTTCTTCCTTTGTTACGATTGACTCGCGAAAATGAACACAGAACGTACGGGTCAAAGGTCACCGTTATTTCTAGAATATTAACTACCGCACTAGTAACTAATACAGTCGAATCCACTTATACAGATTCTGCGTTAAACCTAAAGTCCCGGGCAAAACTCTCAACACGCGCTACCATTCCCAGTGGTATATTTACTATACGCGCCTAACATAAAATTAGATCTAAGAGCTCCCAAACAAAACGGACCGCCTTCTATCTCGACGCGCAGAAGACTTCTAATCTTTCGCTCTCGACTCCCACCGTTCAGTAAGTTCGGACGTTCAACACGCACGAACGTCATCCCGTATCAGCCGAGCCGAGCGCCATCTAACGTCGATGCCTGACACCAACGCTTTTGCGTAAACACCTTCCATCTCTTTAAACTCAAAAATTTGTCATTCAGAATACAGCTATTCTGGTCTCGTATAGCATTCATTTTAGGCTATTTTGAATGTCCCCTAGTAGTTTTTACGAGTTTTCAGAACATTTTAATGTTTGCCTGGAAGTTATCCGATATTCTTTTATCATTCTAATCCTTTATTTCTTGATTTTTCCTTTCAACTTCTTCTTTTACTCTCTTATTTAGGAGTCTAAAGACTGCCTTTTTACTTTCAATATCAACATACATACTGCTAGAATTACTAGCCTTGGTTGCTAGTAAATCTAGCCATGCTTTCTACTTTGCCTCA
Source organism: Parnassius glacialis (assembly GCA_033319125.1). Classification (NCBI taxonomy): domain Eukaryota; kingdom Metazoa; phylum Arthropoda; class Insecta; order Lepidoptera; family Papilionidae; genus Parnassius; species Parnassius glacialis. The sequence continues at coordinate 473,143 of JAVANC010000027.1, forward strand.
ACTTCCATCCGTATCTCATCACCCCATCATAACGTGTTATTTTTCCTTTCATTCGTTCTCTTACTTACACCACATACTTCGGTAGCTGCATCCACTAAACCTTTCTTGACATTATACCACACAGTCTCCAAGTCTAAATCATTCATACAAAATTTAGCCATACCACTTATATTTTCTCTCAATCTACATATGAACTTCTCTTTCACACCTTCATCTTGTAACGTCTCTGTTCTTATACGCTGTAACGTAGTGGTAGACACAGATGTCCGATGCCTCCAACGTCTGAAAAGACTATTAATTCAGCATAAAACCAAGTAATGATCCGTCCCTACGTTAGAGCCCCGGTAAACCCTTGTATCTCCCACCGCGCTCCTCATTCTTACATCAACATTTATGAAATTTTTCATACTTCTATCATTAGCTCTTTCCCATGTATACGTGTGAATCTTCTGATGACGAAAGAAAGTGTTCGTCACAAAAAGATTCTTTTCCACGCATACGGCGAGAAGGCTTTCACCATTCTCATTTATACTTTCATCACCAAACGTTCCCAATATCCTTTCATAACCAAGCCTCCTCACCCCAACCCGTCCATTAAAATCGCCTAATATCACAATATTTTCATTAACCTTGCATTTCATTAACACCATCCTTACCAACTCCCAAAACTGCTCTCGGATATAAGTTGGCTTAGACATGTCTGGGGCGTCCCCTAAAACAAACAACTTCTTTAAGCCCACTTTCATTCGTATCCATAGCAGTCTCGGGCTTACAAATTCATACTCTTTTACACAATGACCCATTCTTTCTGAAAGGATGATACCGATTCCCTTGCATGCCCGCTCGGTCTCGTCTACACCAGACCAGTACGTGGTATACATGCCATGGGTAGTGGCATCCTTTCCCTTCCGTTTCGTCTCATTTACACATAACACATCTATTCCTCTATCATGCATCATATCGCATACTTCATCCATCTTATCATTCATTCCTCCACATACATTCAATGTAGCCAGACGGGCTTCCGCAATCCACTTTTCGCCCTTCCGGGGGACAGAACGTGATGGGTGGCGAACCTCGTCGCCGGTTTTCCTCCCGGAGATTCTTCGCACCCCTGCCTTATTAAAGGGGCGCCGGGAACTCGGGGCCATTTCGTTAATTTTTTGCCTCATGGTGCGAAAGTAGGGTGTGGTATTTTTTACGCCGCTACCACACGGCGATGAGCCGAGTCAGTTCTTTCGGCTTTGTCGCTTGTTTAGCACCACCTGGGGGACACGTGTAGGGTGAGCCTAGGATTAGGTGGTCGAAGTCTACGGACGCGAGCAACTCCTCTCCCTACTACTACTTTCAATAAGTATTATTTATAATCTAAATTTTATAAAGAAGTATCTGATTCTGTTTCTCTTTTTGATACTTAATAAAGAACAGACTACAGTGTCTATGGGCAACTGCATCTACTTAACATCAGGTGAACTGTGTGCTTTTTTGTAACCCATATTTTATAAGTAAAATGAATGCTTCAAAGCAAGTCCTTAAAATAGCGCACCTGCATTTTGATTCTGATTCGATGATAGATATCTGTATGAGAGCAATCCATTCCATCAGGTCAATTGTGTCACACTTTTTACTCATGCCTTTCTAATAAACGCTTGGCGGGTAGGATTGTCGCTGTACCAAATGTGTCACACCTTTGATGCTGCTCTCAGACACCTGGTTGGGTATTTTATATCCAGCATACATTATAATAATAAAATGTGGTTGCCAACTCGCCCGATAAGCGTGGCAACTATGATTATGTGATGTGTTACAATTAATAATAATATGTATCTGAACATAATCACAGTATGTAGACGTGAAGAGAAATGCTTTTCTCGCAGTCGCAACTTACACACCTACAGTTACACAACTTCAGTTGTATTTGATAACCATATTCCATAAACACTTAATATGATAATCATACAATTTCCCCTCGACTTATATCTAAATTATTTATGAAATCGACTCTCCAGTTGACTGTAATTTTGTTTTCATGAGACAATAAATTCGTATGTATTCCCACTTGCGCGCGTTATTACATTTTTATTCAGATCAAAACTATCTCGCTTTTGGTGGCCTTTCTTTTATGTGGCTATAACTTATATTAACTTTTTATACATTAAAGTACTTACTCGTGAAAATCGAATGTCAATTTAAGGACTGTTTCTCTCTCTCTCTCTCTATTCTCACTAAATTACTATATAAAGGGACAGGTGAAGAGAATATAAATAACACTTAGTTCCTAAACGTAAATCTCTGTGAAAAGTTTCCACGTGAAAAAACCAAACTCGGCTGTCTCCTATGAAAAACTAAGTAAGTAAGATTTATGCTTTTTTATAGGATAGGGTGACCAACGAGCACACAGTCCACCTGATGGTAAGTGGTTGCTGTGGCCCATAGACATCTACATTTACCCTCGTTTAAGAATCAAAATGCAGATGCGTTGTCACCCGTGAGGACTAAGATGGAATGCCTCTTTTCCAGTAAAAAGGGTCTCCGGTTCTCTACACTCACCATACGAAACACAGCAGTGTTAAGCTGCTATTTTACTCTGGTATTCTGTGAGAGCGTGGTCCTTCCCCGGTCGAGCCGACCCATTCGTGCTACAACTATACTACTAATATAGCTGCGGCATGGCTCTACCACGTTTAAGACTCAAATGCTTGAAAACTCGTTATGCCACTTAATCAAAATTGTATGAAATATGACGTGCTGTGCATGTACATGTAGGTGGTGGAACTTCTTTTCTGCCTAGTTGTCTAACTGGGAACGTATTACCCTCTTTCCTACTCGTATTTTTACCGCCAAATAGCATTGCTTGTATTGCTGTGTCTGATTGGTTTACATTTTATTGATATATACATTTAAAACATAAAACATGTTGCCGTTTGACAAACGAGATTTTAATTTCATCCCATTTCCTTTCAATTTATTCATGTCATAGAGAGCAGTAAAAATACAGGCTGTGAGACATTCCATCTTAATTCGCCATCTTTGTCTTTAGATATTATATAGACTTTAAGTGCATTTGTCCCTGTCATATTATTAAAAAAATAACATAACTGTCCGTGTAAAAATATCCGTATTAAAAACTTATGATATTACACATTAATATCTTTTTCTAAAAAAATGCACTCTTAGATTTTTATTTGTACTCTACTTAAAGATCAAAATGAGTGGTGGAGTTGGCAAGGGACGCCCTCGGCGAATGTTTATGTACCAAGTTAGGGGATATATCTTAGATGTACATATCAGAGTACCTATAAAAATTATACGTATATTTATGTATGACACGGGAGCGGGAGAGGTATCAGGACCATGTCAAATGAAAATCGGTTGTCTCTGCATACCTTTTCGATTACAGGCGTGTGAGTTTATGAAAATGTGTTACTTTTTATTAATTTATTTCAATTTTACTCCACACAATCATAATATTTATCACAATCATCATTAGTCCTTAAAATATCACGATTAAGGTGGATTTGTTTATTGTTTACACTTAGTATTTTGTATAGAATAAGGCTAAAAATGAGCACACAATCGACCGTAACCATACTCGTAATAGTAAGTAAATGTGTGTGAGACCGATAAACATCTATATTTATGTTCGTTGAAAAATAAAAACACAGATGCGTTGAAACTCCTGAAAACTAAGAAAGTATGCCTCCTTTCCAGTAAAAAGAGTCACATACGAAACATAGCAGCAATATTTAGCTATTGTGCGCTGTAATTTTTTTAAAGTATAGGGTGACAAACGAGCACACAGTCCACCTGCTCGTAAGTAGTTGCTGTGGCCCTTAGACATCTACATCTATCCACTATTACAAATCAAAATGCAGATGCGTTGTCACCCATAAGGACTTAGATGAAATGTCTCATTTCCAGTAAAAAGGGTATCCGGTTCCCTATACGCAGGTGTTCTGTGAGAGCGTGGTCCGTCCCCGGTTGAGCCGACCCATTCGTGCCACAACTATACCAGTAATATAGCTGTAGCATGGCTCTACCACGTAAAACTTCTCTACTACTTATTTACTTCTACTTATTTTGTTAAATTTTGATGACAAAATGATCTCAAGTTTATTCACTTAACCAACCGCAGTTTTAAAATTGTATAATAGGAAAAAATTAAGGATTAAATAGCTACATTACTTTAAAATAGATTACAAATCCTATTTTAAAGTAATGGCTAAGCTATGGGGTCTAACTTACCAGTTCATTTTGAAAAAAAAAAGGAGAAAATGGTCTCTTGCCCAAAATAGTTTGGGAATCCGCGAACTAAACGTTGCCACAACATCTATGGGTCACAGCTACCATTTACCATCAGGTGGACTGTTATCACCCTTATCCTATAAAAAATATGATTAGTATGGTTGTAGCACGAATGGGTCGGCTCGGCTGGAGAAGGACCACGCTCTCTCAGAATACCAGCGTAAAATAGCAGCATAATGCTGCTGTGTTTCGTATGGTGGGTGTAGAGAACTGAAGACCCTTTTTACTGGAAAAGACGCATGCTATCTAAGTCCTCACGGCTAACAACGCATCTGAATTTTAATTCGCAAGCGAAGAAAGATGTAGATGTCTATGGGCCACAGCAAACACTTACCATCAGGTGGGCTGTGTGCTCGTTTGTCACGCTCATTCAATAAAAATAATGTTGCCTTAAACACGCATGCAGAATTGTTGATATAAAAATAGAATTAAAAACAACACTGGCTTATAGTAAGTAAAAAAAATATTAAATAAATGTTCGCCATTATGGTTGTGAGTAATAGATGTGTGGAGGCTCAAGGGGCAACCCCAGCACACTTTTACCTACTGATCACCGGCCAGTCACCTTCTTTGTCTAGTAGTCAGCAGCGCGCTTGTTGATCATGAGGTCCCGGATTAGAATCCCGGGTCATGTCAAATTCAGTTATTGGATTTTTGTATCATGAAATTCTCATTAGCAGTCCAGAGTCAAGAAGTAGGCGGTATTTCACCCCGTGCCTCGGCGGAAATACCGTTGGTCCTGCGCTAGATCTTTTTTCGGTTGTGTGAACAAGGGAATAGTCAGTGCACTTGTGCTTGCGCTCATGAATGAATTGTACGCACTTACGTTAAACCAAGTAGTAGTTTTACTTACGGCTTTTTTTTTCATAAATATATTTTTTTAACTGACATGTATCATGTTACTTCTTTTATTTACATTTGCTTTTAAATTTGAAGTTGATAAGTTGGAGTGTAACTTAGGACGGCTTAACAAGAAAAACGATAGCATTAGCCTGCGCTCTAAACTAAAGCTAAGTTTATCCAGCTTATCTTAAGTATATTTTATTTTATTTTATTTATTTAGAAAACCAACAGCGTATATAGAAAATATTAACATTAATGTAACAAACTAAAAGTATGGCCAATAACAGGTTTCCGTTATATTGCTTGATGGTAGGTGTATTGTTGTTAGAAGAAAAGGAAAGAAAAACAATCTTATAGATAAATTATAAGCAATTCAATGTAATGAAGGTGGTCATAAGTTTACAGATCAGGAGAGATAGTCAGGTAGAATGATATATTACATTACCTTTATATATATATATATATATATATATATATATATATATATATATATATTTACTTATGTATATATACATATTAAATGTATAAATATATAAACATAATACAAATAATTAATTATAATATATATTAAATAAAATAACTTAAGTACTTATATTTAAATTAGTAGCCTCAAAAATACATATAGAAAAAATAGACGAGAGAATATATGATTGTATGTGATTTTAACTTCAACTGCTCTATTTCTTAATAGTTTTCTTGATGTAATCTATAAACGTAAGTTTAGATTTCGCAAAGAGGTCAATGTGTCCAAATTGTTCATTACTTGCAAGCCGCGAAAGAACAGTGTATCGACAGTAGTTTGAATGATGCCAGGGAGTCTGTAACAATGTAGTATTGCTGGTGCGGAATTTCGGAGTACGAAAGGTGATTCTTGATACAAGATATGGACAATCAATATTACTGTTTATTATATCATATAACAAAGCCATGTCAAGCAAAATGCGCCTGTGTTCCAAAGATAAGAGATCGTGCTCAGTGCAACTGTCTGTGTAAGTATCGATTTTATTCCGACAGCGAAAGTTAAGGTGATTAACAAATATTTTTTGAATACGCTCAAGGCGGCTTTTGTAGACATTGTACTGTGGAGACCATATCGAACTAGCATATTCCAAAACACTTCTGACATACGCAAAATAAACCATTTTAATTGCATTCATATTCGAGAATGGTTTACAGATGCGAAGAACAAAACCAAGATTTTTATAGGCTTTACTGATAACGTAATCAAAGTGTTCGGATAGTATCATTTTATGATCAAAATTTACGCCTAAATTCCTAACACTTACTTTTCGGCTGATTTCTAATCCGTCAAAGTGATATTTATTTAGAATTGGCTTAGATTTCCGTGTAAAACTAATAGATTCGCACTTGCTTGCATTAACAGTTATATTATTTATTTTGTAGTATTCAAATAAACGGTCCAGGTCCTTTTGTATCAATAGGCAGTCATGTATGCTGTTAATTTTACAAAAAATCTTCTTATCATCTGCATACATGAGGTAATTTGTGTGTACAATGCACGAACCAATGTCATAAAGGTAGGCATTTTAAAAAAGTGGACCTAAGTGAGAGCCCTGAGGAACACCTGTAGGTATGTTTATGTAGCTCAAACGGAAACCACCAATCACGACTGCTTGTGAGCGGTTTGTGAGATATGATTCAGTCCACCGGAGCAAGTCACCGTGAATCCCTAATATTTGTAATTTGTTGAGAAGGATCATGTGATCCACACGATCGAAAGCTTTTTCAAAATTAGTGTAGATCACATCAACATGCCCACCTTGATCCATATTTTCAAAGACAAAAGAAGAAAAACTTGCCAGGTTCGTAGTAGTGGACCGCCTTTGTAAAAAACCATGTTGCTGCTCAGGGAGGCACGTGAAAGCGTGGAGTAAATTACGTTATATACTACTCGTGCAAGGATTTTAGCTGCGGTGTTCAAAAAAGAAATGCCTCTATAATTATTTATTTCTGTACGTGATCCCTTCTTGTGTACAGGGACTATGTGTGCACACTTCCATTGATGCGGAAATATCCCTTCACGCAGAGAGCGATTAAATATAATAGTCAAGGGGAGAGCAAGTGATTTAGCGCATCGTGACCAAAAAAAGAAGGTAACCCATCACTACCGGCACCTTTGTTCGTGTCCAAAGTTTTCAACATTTTTTCAATTATTGCAGCGTTTGTCTGTACATTAGAAACGGTGTCAGTACACAACGATTCCGTATGTGGATATATGTAGTTATTACTAGGTACCGTAAAGTGGGGCTATTTGGTAAGTTTTTTATAAAAACCAGTCTCGTACACAAAAACTACTAAGGTTATGAGCTTAAACAATTTTTTTTACGACAAATCTAATTAATATCTTCCAGAGAAATGTGGTAGTATTTATGTATTGAACATAAATCCAGTTTTTTTTTTCAAAAGTGCTATTTCAAATATCGCCGATTTGGGGCTTTTTAAAATCGGCAAGTAAAAAGCCAAATATTTAATATCATAATATTTATTATGAAAAGAGCGAAGCGCCACTTAGGGCTATTTGGAATCTAAAGTAATTGTCTTCTAACAATTATATAAGAATTAAAGGCAATATTTGGAATAATTAAGGGTAAGCTAAAAATAAACTTAAACAATGAGATCGTTTATAAAAATTTAAATAGGTAAAAATATTAACTCAAAAAACATAAAAAATTAAATATTTGGAAAGGAATAAAACACAACACAAACCTAGGTAACGTAAGTTAACTTATGAAAGCTACTGCTTTGACAAACACTGATTTTACATACGACATTATTAAAAGTCAATCAAAAATATGATAAATCTTCATCATTAAACAAGATAAATTCATTATTTTCATTAATTTGCAACAAATCTACTTGTTTTACAATTATATCATCAGGTATGTAATCTACATCTAAACGTTTTGGTTTCTTAAATAAGATATCACCTTTTTTAGAAATGGTTTTGTAGTAGGATATTTTGTATTTTTTTTCAATTCGATCATTAATGTCAGTAATTAAGCCGATATAATATTGCCAATTTTTTTTCTGGTAATATCTAACTAGAACATTATCTCCTATGCTCCATTCTCTTTTTTCAATATTGTGTTTCAAACAATTAGGTTTGTCTTTATTTTCAGTCTGCAATTCTTCTTCAATCTGTAATTGTTCTTCAGTCTTGTCCTCATCTGTTACTTCAATTCTCAGAAGAATTTCTGAGTATCCACATTTATTCAAGCTCGTATTAATTCATGTTTTGTTATCTGTGTAATTCTCCGCGTCCATACGCATAATGACATTAAATATTTCGGATTCCCTCTCATCATTCTTTCTCTTTACCAACTCAACATCCTCGTGATCGAAAATATCTAGATCTGTCTGTTCGAGGTCAATGTCATTTAAATTTTCAATTTGTTCAAGATCGACGTCATATAAATCACTATCACTGTGTACGCTCATTAAAATTTCTTCAGTAGTTGTTGAATCGGTACTTTTCAATTTGTTTAATCTTTTGGCCGGTTTATTTTTTGTTTTATTACTAAAAGTGTATGCACGTGACTTAAGTATGACCATGCCTATGATTTCATTATTTGAGAAATTAGTTTTAACAGTGGTAGAGCCACACGGCAGCTTTTGCTGTCGCACGGATGGGCAGGCTCGAACCGGGGTGGTACCACGACCTCACAGAATACCAGCGTGAAGTACAGGTTCACCTCTGCGTTTCGCTTGGTGAGTGCAGGTGGCCGGAGGCCCTTTTTACTGGAAATGAGGCATTCCATCTTAGTCCTCACGGGTGACAACGCATCTACATTTTGAATTGTAATAGAGGATAGATGTAGATGTCTATGGGCCGCAGCAACCACTTACCATCAGGTGGACTGTGTTCTCTATTGTCACCCTTATCCTATAAAAAAAAAGAAATTTTCAATATTTTCCTTAGAACCAGTGTTAATATTATTATAGTCAACTTTAATCTTTTCTTGTTCAAAATCGTTATGAGCTTTTGATTTCAATTTTGGTTTATCAGAAAAGACGGGAGAGTTCTGTTTTTCTATAACGGCGGTGATAGTTATAAAAGTTTGCATAAACCCTGTTTTTTCATTCAATATATGTTTCTGAATCGTCCATTCCAGGAGTGTGTCGTCGTTTTTTAAGAGTTTTTTTGTTTATATCTAATTTATTACAATTTTCTTCTGTACACTCTGTAATTATGTCCAAATCTTTTTGTTTGAATACATTTTGATCACAAATTTCGTTTTCTTCGGGTATGTTTAATGACTTTAATTCTTGTTTTACTGAAATTTCAATTTGTTCGTGTAGTGAAATATTATCTTCACATTCTTCAGTCTTGTATATAGTTTGATCTGTCTTCATTTTCTTGAACCTAAGTTTTCGTTTTTTATTGTTTTTATTTTGTTCGTTGTCTTCATTTTCTTCTTCATCAGAAATATCACTAGTCATGTCAGAGTCGTAGCAACCAAAATTATTTTGTCTCGGGTTTTCGCATATTCCTGAATGATCTTGCATGGTTTCATTTGAAATTATTCCAGAGTTCTCAGATGTATTTTTTTTTTCTGACTCGATATATTTTTACCCTTGGGGTTTTCGTGTTTTTTTTTATTTGACTTCGTAGTTGTATGAAGATCACTTTGAACCAAGTCTGCTGCTGTTATACTTTTCCCGGGCTGTACATTACACTTCTTCTTTCGTTTTATTTATGCAGGGGCTGGAGGATTCCTTATTTCTTGCAAAATGTCTGTTACTACTAATAATGTAATGTTATTTATTTGTTGATCTGTAACATTTGTCCTTTGTGGCAGTCGTGACTTGGGAAGTTCAGGGTTGATTGGGTATAAACCCGATTTACTAAAACCTGCTTCGAGATTACGAGATACAGTACCTCTTTCAACCAATTTATTTTTTAGTTGACCCAATAATTTGGGAAATGAACTTTTGACCAAAATTTTATGTTTCCGCCCTTCCATTAACTTCCAATGAGTTAATAAATCTCGCCAGTAGGTCTTTAACGGAGCGAAAAATGCGACATCTAATGGTTGAAACATATGTGTGGTTTTTGGTGGTAAGCACACAAATGCAATATTCATTTCTTCACAAGTCTTTAGTACGTTTTCCGAAAAATGAGACGACAGATTATCTCCGATTAGAAGTTTTTGGCCTGCTTTCTTACGTGTGTAAGGTACTATAATGGTATTAAACCAGTCTTCAAAACAGACTGCATCGAACCACTCACTTCTTGATCGATTGTACCTCGTCCCTTCAGGTCCACCTTCCAGCCACGTATCCCATAGATGATCTGATTTATATACCACATATATTGGTAGCAACTCACCATGTGCCGTACCCGTAAACATGAGCGAAATTGCTGTTTTCGAATTATTTACCATTCTTTCTGGATACTTTGTGCCTCTTTTATAAATATAGTTTTTACAGCCGGGATCATATGTGAGGTTGGTCTCATCATAGTTGATAATGCAGTCTGGAGTAACACCTTCAACAAACTTCACATAATTTTCGAAAAAACTGTCAATTACGTTATTTGTAATTTTGGCTCGATCAGTAGAAATATTAGACGCTTTGCGATTTGAAATTACTGATTTATATCTTAAAAGAAAATTACGTGCCCAATCAGTCCCTGGTAAGTTATTTTTAAGCCCATATATATTTTTGCCTATTTTGTTCAAATATTTTTGAGCTAGTACTCGAAGATCCATACAGTCTAAGGGAAATCCCCATTCACTTAAAATTAATATGTTTCATATAAATGAATTTTCCTCTTCGGGAGTAAACAATGTTGGATGTCCAGCTTTATCTTGCGTGCAATTTATGTTTATATATTTTCTACATAGTGTGCTCTTTGGTATATCATAAATATCGGCAGCTTCGGTTAACTTAAGTTTTCCAGACTGTACAGCCTCTATCGCTTTTTCCAAATTTTCTTTCGAATAACTATGATACGGTGCAAAAGATTTACCTTTTCTGAAATTAGTGTACTTTCTTTGGTAAGTACGCACCATATTTCTGGAACTGAAATATAAAATAAAAAAAGAAATTATAAGCTTCCCCTTAAATTTATACATGATAGATATTTGGGGCTATTTGAGACAGCAAACTTAAACTTATTGAAACTAAAACACATAAAAAAGGGTTTATTTGGTACAGGATTCCAAATAGCCTCAAACTTGTGCCAATAAGCCCCATTCTACAAAACATAAAAAATATGACCTCTAAAAGAATTTACAATACAATGGAAAACACCAATAAAATCCCAAGAAAATATATGTCTACATGAGCGTACTCATTTTCTACTCACCTTTAAAATGTTGGACTATCAACTGGAAGTAAAGTACATACAAATTAACTCGATTTAACAAGCTTTTTTCAAAAAATTATCTAACGATTTGCTTACGCTTTGGTAACCTCTAAATTTCACCGTTGCCACTGACATTAGTTGTAGTATTGCCATATTGTAAAAAAAATATTCTACTGTTACTAGAAGAAAAAATATATTCGATCAAACATTTTATTGCAAATGTTGTGAATAGCCCCTGGAGTCTCAAAAAGTCCCACTTTACGCTACACCAAATACCCTCTTGAAGAATGAGTTGAAAGCATTGCATATGTCTATATCATCGGTGTACTCTGTATCTTTCAAAGACATTTTCTTAGGGTATCCTGACCCACTCCGAATGGCTTTGACGAAAGTCCAGAATATTTTAGGATGTGTTTTGATGCTATTTTCACAACTTGACGTAAATTTATGAAAGCATTCTCTCTTAACACGTATTATAATATTTAAATATTAATTATATTAATTATTATTATTAATAATCATATTAATTACTTAAACTAGGATTTTGAAGAAGAAGATAATGAATCTGAAAGAAGCGAAAGAGGTATGTAAGGATCGTGACACTTGGCGATCTGTTCTCTCTGGCTACCCCGTCGGGGATTGTGCGTGACGACAAGTAAGTAAGTAAGTAAACTAGGATTAGACATATTTATATAAAAAGATTTCTAATTTAATCTGAAACAATTAAAAGAAGAATACGAAGATGTTTTATTTATTTATTTATCTCTTTATTCTTTATTGCATTTCTTATAACAAAAGTATACAAAAGGCAGACTTAATCTTGGAGCCATCGCTATAAGTTAACCCTTGGCGTGGTGAGAATTTGACGTAGGTGTAACAATACAGAATAAATGATGTCTATTATTTATTTTGTAGTTTTTTTATACCCCCGGGAGAAAACGAGCAAGCGGCTCACCTGATAGAAAATGTTGATTCGTTGCCGGCCTTTTAAAAAGGAGTAAACACGTTTCCTCAAAGTCCATACATTGTATCAAAATATATGGTGGCGATTCAACAAAGAAGTCGTGCGAGGAAAAAGACTTTTAGTAAATCGCACAGCAGTACCAAGCATCCAGATGGTATGGATGGTATCGAGAATTTTGTTGCGATATGCGGCGGCTGAAATCAATCCGAACAATTCTTCTGAGCACTCCCCGTGATAAATGTGAGTTGGTATAGTTGGTACATTACCATCCTGTCGGTGGATACAAGGTGATTATTAGTATTCCTTGTGGAATATGTATGTACATATAACGTTTTTGATTTTAAAGATATAAATTACGGTCTAGAACTTTTTGAAATATTAATATTAACCCACATATTAAATTGTAATATCATAAAGAAATAAAAATTAATTTGTTTCGAGCTTCAATAGCAGACGCTAAATCTCATTTAATATACAATATTCAATTTGTGGATTTAAATCCGTTTTCAATTGAAAACGTTCAGGGCATACAAATTATATACTAAATCAAATCCCGTTGAATAAAATATTTTACGTAATAAATAAACAAAATAGGTAACTAATTTTTGAATTTAAAAGTATATTACAATATCATAATTTAATCTGCTGGCCAAAGGCTTCCCATTTTATTAGAACCCAGTACTTATTGGCGGGATTCAATTATCCTGGAAATTTTTAAATTTCCCAATCATGCATTTCCTGCGATGTCTTCCTTCACCGGCGAGTATCTGGTAATTCAGAATATACATAACATACATATATAACATTCTATAAACTTCTACTGTTACCTAGTAGATTGTGTCATGGGGGGATTTTGCTATAGTTGCAACGCTTTGCAAGCGGTTTGACAACCGCAGTTTTTTATGATTTAGTGTTATTATCAGGAAGCAGCTGCTGTCCATTTCCTGTTTCAGTTTTCCTGTGTCGCAAGGGACAACATGGCGTAGTGGATATTCTTACACCGCCACTTAGCGGTCAATGTCGATATAAATAAATAAATTAATAACATTCCGCAGTCCTAAACATTATGTATTTTAAGGATACAGTTTAGGGGCTTTAAAATAAGACAAGTTACTCATCAGTCATGACGTGACCTTTGACAAACGATCTAACAGTTCACCTGATGGTAAGTGGCTGTTACAATCCATGGACACCTGCAGCCAAATTGCAAACAAAGAAAACTACAGCTCCGAATACTAAGGTGGAATATCTCACAGTCACAATCACAGTCACAGTGTAATTACACTGGTTCTATATATTGTTCGGACCGAAACGAAGAAGTACATGTGCTGCTATAAGGTGGCAGGAAAATGTAAACGTGGTACTTACTCAGATAGACTCCTAGATAAAAAAGAAGTCCTACAATCCAGTTAAAGTCCAAATTAATATTGTTATTTAGAACTGTGGAGGACAGGAGAGATTGATTTGGAAATTTATACAATAACTAACTGTACCTCGTAACTTCGCCCGCGTGTAATTTAGGGTTTCAATGTTATTAAGCGGAATTCTTATTATTTTTCGAAAATTAAAGGAACCTAAGTTACTCCTTATAACATCAGTTATCTGCGAGTGAAAGTCCCATCAAAATCGGTCAAGTCATTCCGGAGATTAGCCGGAACAACAGAGAGACAGACAGACAAACATTTTAAAATTATGTTTTTGTAATATGTACCGTATATACTTTTGTAGGAATTTATTTAAAATCTGTTATTTTGACATTACAAACCGACACATCAATTGTATTTATTTGTATAGATTTAGAGTTGACATAAAACTGACGTTTAGTATGATTGTTTATAAAGTGGCGGTAGGCATTAGAGCACTCATCACCCCAGTGGATCTTAAGAAGAGAATTTAGGAAATGCTGGAATGAAGGTAGCGGTATAACTAACTCGTTTATATCATGTTTATATAATAAAAGTGACAAACTAGACAACTAATTGATGATAAGTAGATGCTGTGGCACAAAGATGTCTACATCTGTCTTCAATTAAGAATTAAAATGAAGATTTTCATAATAATAATAATAATGTTTCTTTCCTCAGCACAAACAAAGTAACATTTAGAGTAATGAGTAACAGCTAAGTAGTACACAACAACTTGGGCTGTGAATCGCTAGCGCCTATGGTAGTTGTGATACCCGTTATAAGGATCATCAGGTCTCCAACTCTTTGAGGAATGCAATTAGGTTCTATACTTTAATAATAAAATAACTTTTTATAGGTATCTAAGAAAGAACTCAAAACAGATAGCAACACGAATGTTAAAAATAAAAATTATTTTAAACCAATATCCGATTTTAAATTTGCATTGAATTTTCGTATTCGATTCATATTCTGCATTCGATTTTCTACCGACCTCAAAAAGGAGCAGCTACTCAAATCGACTATATGTTTTATTTTTATTTGAAAGCTGGTGCTTCTCATGTGGTCCCATATAAACTTGATCAAGGTCTGACGAACAGTTTTTGAGTTATCCTTAATAAGTTATATTTAAGTAGGTTGTACAAATTTTTTTAATTTTAAATTATATTTTTCATTACATAAACTAATAATAATAAGAATAATAATAATAATCCCTTACTGAGAACTTAGCGAAGCTAGGTATCTCAGTGAGGGTGAGGAACAAAATACAAAAAGCCGTAATCTTGGATACGACAGCAATCGTACGTCGCCACCTCTCAATTTAAGGAATAAAGGGCGGGATCTTGCGATCAGCCGATGCCGCATCTAAAACCCCGAAAAGGAGCGCTAATGAAAGTGATAACAGTAATAATAATAAAGCCCTTTATTCCGATCTAATAACATTCAACATTATAACTAAAATAAAATAATCTACTAACTACAAAATGTCTCTTAGTTCGGCGTGCCTATTGGCAAAGGCCTCCTCCAACGATTTCCATTGTTGTCTATCTTGAGCAACCCTTCTCCAGTTTGGTCCTGCTGTAAGTTTTATTTCATCTTCCCACCTTGTGTGCTGCCTTCCTCGACTTCTTTTGCTGTCTCTTGGATACCATTCTGTTACTCTCTTGCTCCACTTTCCCACTTTGTCACGCATCATATGTCCTGACCATCTCCATTTCTGTTGATCGATTCGTTTGAGTATGTCGGTAAGTTTTGTTAAATTCATTAGGTCAATACTTCTGATCTTATCCTGTCTTTTATAGCCGGTCATACTCCTCTCCATTGCTCTCTGTGCTACTGCAAGTTTTTCTCTTAATGCTTTTGTAAGGGTCCAGGTTTCGCATCCGTATGTTAGACAAGGTAAAATGCAAGTATTAAATGTCTTTCTTTTTATTGACATGCTTAAGTGTTTGGACTTCATGATCTCTTTTAATGACCAGTATTTCTTCCAACCTGTTGCGATTCTGAGATTAATTTCTTTCGACATTTGATCTTCTATGGAAATTATTTGACCCAGGTATATGTAATCTTTCACATATTCTAGGGAATCGCCGTTTATTGTGATGTTAGATTTTGTGCTGTTTGTCATTATTTTGGTCTTGTTAATGTTCATTTTTAGTCCAACTTTTATGCTTTCTTCATTTAAGTTATTTATCATATACTCAAGATTTTCGGGACGTTCTTCAATTAATACCAGGTCGTCGGTAAATCTTAAATGATGTAGTTTTGACCCGTTTATATTGATGCCATACTTATCCCAGTATAGGTTGCGGAAGCTAATAACGTTGTTGTTTGTTTTTTGTAAATTGTATAAATGTTTTTGTTCGAAGGCTGCCAATTGATTCAAGCGAGGTTGTGTAGAGCATCCCAATTCAGATCATACGTCTTTTCTTTTTCCTTCCTGAAAGTTTGCCCACTTAGTGTTGAAATATGGGGATTTGTTTATGAAGTTTAGTATTTGATAATGGAATGTGTTGAATCCAAGTGAGTAAGACGAATTTTGATTCAAACTATAGTAACGAAAATAAACTGTAGCACGAGCGTAATGCTGCTATGTTTCGTATGAACAGTATACTGAACCGAATATCCTTTTTGCTTGAAACGAAGCAATCCATCTTAGTCCCCAGGGGTGATAAATTATGTGGTGGTGTTGGAGTGAAACACAACACGAATAGAGAGCGAATATAATATTACAATATTGTTAGTTGTAGCGTACCCCTAATATCTGTAGAAACTGAACCTAGCAACAGTTTGAATGTATAAGAATCATTCAGTCTAAATACGTTTATATTAAGGAAATTAGTAAAACATATAACTACTAAGTCAATAATTTAAAATTGTAAATTTTCAAAATCATGAATTAAAAAAAGCTACGAAAAATTACATTTTGCTTATTTGATATTTTACACTTGTGGCCGGAGGCGTTCAGCAGCGAACGCCAGTCGTTCCCCGTCACCACCACGCTAGGCCGTTAACATTAA
Organism: Parnassius glacialis; assembly: GCA_033319125.1. NCBI lineage: Eukaryota > Metazoa > Arthropoda > Insecta > Lepidoptera > Papilionidae > Parnassius > Parnassius glacialis. The sequence goes on from JAVANC010000027.1 coordinate 490,009, forward strand.
ATTAACAAAATTTAACAGTGGTAGAGCCACGTGGCGGCTTTTGCTGTCGCATGGATGGGCCGGCTCGAACCGAGGTGGTACCACGACCTCACAGAATACCAGCGTGAAGTAGAGATTTACCTCTGCGTTTCGCTTGGTGAGTGCAGGTGGCCGGAGGCCCTTTTTACTGGAAATGAGGCATTCCATCTTAGTCCTCACGGGTGACAACGCATCTGCATTTTGATTCGCAAACGAGGATAGATGAAGATGTCTATGGGCCGCAGCAACCACTTACCATCAGGTGGACTGTGTGCGCGTTTGTCACCCTTATCCTATAAAAAAAATTAAATATTATTAACGTGAAAAATTGTGATTTAGTAATGCAGATATCAGTGACTTTGAGACTTTATTTATTGCACCCGATAGGCACCTTCAACACCTTCTGTGAGTCATATGACGATGTTATCAGGCATACGTAACAAATACATAATTAGCCAATAACACGCACATACATCACACTACAACATCGTACATTGGTGACCCTCGACAAATAACATACAAAATGATCTATGATAATTATTTAAAAAATGCTATGACTAGTAATCTAATATAATATATTTAATAATTAAAAAATTGGATAATGTGTAAATAAAACCATAAATAATACGAGTAATATAAAAACCTCGAGTACTTATGTAACAATCACTGATTACATACGATTACTCGCAGTACAGGTCGTCCCATTGCTGGTATGAATACTCTACGTCTGGCGTAAACGAGATGTTCATACATCTATCGGAAGCCAAGAGATTTTTCTGGGATTTCCCATAGTCGCCTTTACGACACCCACGGGATTAAATACTGATATAGAAGCATCATGCATCACACATCACACATGCAAAGAAAACATTTTATAAATATTTCAGTATTTTTGCAGTAGTAAAATAAAATATTAAACTGTCAGCATCACTTCAAATATTCACATCTCTAGAGATGCAGCGAAGAAACACTACAGAAAATGATATTAAAGTATCTAGATTGCAAAGTATTTCACCGTTAATTTAAAAGATAAATTTTATAACTTTTTTAAGGTAACATTTGTTTGTTTGATGTTTTGATAAATGTTAAGAACAATGGCCAAATTTCTATAGGAGCTGGACTTGACTTTTATTTTTCATGTCCCAAATCAAACTATAGCTAGATTGGTCTGTTTATATGTTGTAAACACCATCCCGATTGAAAATCGTATCTAAATAGCCACAATTTTTTAAAATAACGTCAAAATACTTTTGAGGTTAGCATCACATTTAATCTTCTTCAGTGATCTAAAATGAGAATTAGGTTTGTATTATGATGTTCAATTGTGTGTGGTGATTTATAGTAGTGTAATAAAATAAGTAGGTGTATAAATATGTACAATTATTGACGAATTCCACTCGCGGATCTTAGAAATTACTCTGGTATCAAACTCAAAAACGAGATGGCGGCGAAGTGTGTCAATGCATATGTTACTATTAATATATAGCACTCGCAGGGCTAGTTGTCGTTGTTATGTAGCTGTAGTCTGCATGATGTCTCTTACAAATATGCAAGATGCAAAATCGGTGTCCAGAAATCAAAAGCAAAGAATAATCGTTACAAGTGGTAGTTATCAGTCCGTAAAACAATGCCGAGTTCAAAACAACAGAAGGAAATCTAAAATAGTAGAGTACGTATCACAATCCACAACAACGAGTGAAGCAAATAAGATATATATAGATATGTAGATGATTGCCGGGTGACAATCAATGTCGCTCGATGACCACAGATTATGTAAATTGACGATGAAAAATTATGTTCCGTTGTACGTAATTGAACAAAACGCTTAGCTTACTATGAAGCTACATAATCATTTTTATGACATGAATCCAGTAAATAATAAATCAGTATATTAGTTGATTTGATGCCTACATACTGATTGAATGGAATTACAATTAACAACTATTTAGAAAAAGGTGAATATTATTATTCTTTGAATACAATTTCCTGTCATACGTGAAATATGTCGTCATTAGGTGCGTTCCAGTGCGTTTAGAAACCATTATTTTAAATAATTTCGGAACAGTTACAAAAACAAAAATAAAAGGGTAACTTTTATTTTGTGGCTACTTAGAGAGCTATTTTTTGTGTTATTTAAGACCTTAAAAAATAAGGATATTTTTCATAAATATGGCATATAGTGACGCCATCGTTTCATCATTTGGTACGATTTACGGCCAACCTTCTTTGTAGGATGTATTACAAGGGCTTTGTATACAAGTAGCTTTTCTCCGCGGCTTTACTCAAAAGAACTTTCCTTTAACAACATTATTAATTGACTATGCCAAAATTTTGGATCACATCGATGTCTATTAGTGTATTTTTTACAGTGTTAATAAAAACATTTAATATCCGGGCTATATTGCCACCATCTTTTAAACTTTTTTGCACTAATAAAAATCCCGTGTCACGATGTTCGTTCGCCCTAATCTCCGTAACCGCTTCACCGATTTTAATTAAATTTTGTAAATTATGCGTATTGCTTGCTCCAATAAACGTTTCTTAATATTTTTTTTTATTTTGAATTTAAGGATTTTCATACGACAAAGGGCCGTCGGAAAGAGCAGAACAACGTCTGCCTTGCCAGTTAGTGCCGTTATATTTTTATGTAGTATAGCTATGCTACAGCTATAATATTATGGTTGTAGCACGTATGTAGGTCATCTGAACCGGAGAAGAACCTTTTTCACGCAAAATACTAAAGTTAAATAGCAGTTTAATACTGCTGTGTTTTGTATGGTGAGTTTAGAGAACCAGAGACCTTTGGAGGTGGCCCATTTTCAGCAGTAGTCTTTTATAGGCTGTAATGGATGAGACTTTTTGTGACCAACATAAATATAATTTAACTAAATTTAAAGGGTTATCTACAACGGAGAGCGAGCCGTGTATGCTATGTAATGAATAAAGAGGAAAACTACTCCAGCTGCGGTCGCTTATAAAATGCATGAAATAACTTGTTTGTCCATTAACCAGATGCGCCGTAGTTAAAGTACGTGGAAATTGTTGGCTTAAATATTAATGTTCAAGGAAGTAAAAAAGCAAGTAATTTATTGAACCTTTTTCATTAATACGTAAAATTCCACTGCTGTACTCATAAGTTTCTCCCGTTGTAGATATAGGGGTTGACTTATGCCGGCTTTATATTAATTCAAAATCTTTTCTTGATATTTTAATATAAAATAGCAGTTTCACTATTTATGTACAATTTAAAGTGTTTTCATTAAGTCATTCTAAGATGCTGAACAAATAGTTAGTAATATAACGAAGTAATATACGGAGAACGAAATGTTTCTTTAATATAGTGTGATGCCTCATAATTATTATTAATAAATAATAATTAGATTCATTAAAAAGATATTTAAAAATGTCACAGAAATTATATTTTAAACAATTAAAATGCAAATAATAAGCATAAAGCTCAAATATATTCATTTGGAATATTGAATATTATAGTATTAGTAAACGCATAAATTGTCTCTAAAATCTCTAAAATATTCAAAATGTATCAAATCATATAAATACAAGTCGATTATATTGCAATAATAAAGATAAATAACATTTGTACAATACAATACAATAAATAATATTGTAAATGGATCAAAATTTTCTAAGTTGATGAAAGAGTTCTTGTAATAATTGGAAAATTTCTAAGTTGATGAACGTGTTCTCGTAATGTTCCCTTATATTAGGGCGTTGCCGGAGACACATACCCAAGGTTGTACATATATATGGGGTGGTCGGCTGATCGACTGCTAGTACTAAGGTTGCACCATGACTAGTCCTATATTAGGGACTTATCATAGTAAGGTCTAACGAACCAAAGCATTAATATAGAAGGTCTCTATGATGCATAAGCATTATGATAGCAGAGTTATGACTTAAAGTCCCATATGAATAAGACATACAATAGTATGGTCTATGAAATAAAGCAAATATGTGGAAGGTCTCAAATATGTAAAAGCATTATATTGAAAGAAATGGAACTTGAAAAGGATTATTATAGTGGCGTGTAGGTTGCTTCGTAGCCTCCGAGACCGAGGTAAACTTGGACTCGCTAACCGATGTGTCCTAGGCATATCATCTTAGTGCCGGTGGTAAGCGGGTTTGTTGTAGCAATGCAACTTGCCCGTGGACATCGCACACCCCTACCGTTTGTGGGTGGTGTCTTAGCGCATAAAGTTATGATACGTCGGCTATCTTTCGGATTAGGGTGAGTATGTTTGGTAGTACTTTTAAGTGCAGCAAGCATACTCAACTTCATGTGTTAGTGCAATAGCGCTATGATACGTGGAGTTTTGGCTACTGATGTCTTAGTACCGTGCTACTATGATACGTTGGTGGTATTTTTAGTTAACAACATTATCAATTTTGTTACCAAAGTCGATAGGGATCATGTGGGTGTGTTGTGAGGAGGCGCCATCCGTATGGTAGTTGCATTGATGCTTATTGCTACTTGCAGTATTGCGTCTTGTGATGGATCTGCGGGTGTGCTGCACCTGATTCGACGCATCTTGTGGTTCTGGTCGATGGAGGTATGCGGGTGGTGATGTCTGCTGGGACTGTATGGGGGACCTTGGGATGGTGTAAGCCCGACGATAGTCGTATTGATGCTTGTTGCATTCTGCAGCATTGCGTCTCTGCGATGGTTGTTTGGCGGGTCGCTATTCTCAATGGCGCTCACTGCGTCTTGGTTTGACTCACAACCTAAGTAGCTTTGCCCAAGTCGGGGCCCTTCATCGCGGGGCTGCAGACTGTCGGTCCTCCATGATTTTTTATATAACAACTTAATAATTTATCTCTATAAAGTTCCCACCTTTGAAGTATTGAAGGCAACTTGTTGGTGGGTGAGACAAACATGATCGAAAAATGCATATACTCAACGTCAGTGACACAAACCCTTTCTGATGGCAATTATATCTATATCTTATAACTGCCTAGTGGCTATATCTGCCATTGTATTGGTTGGTGGAGCATATGTGTCGACCTCATGCGGGTGGTAACTGGAGGGAGAATCTGAGGAGGCTCTCAAGGCTGCGGCCGAAAGCCGCGCAACGTGGGACCCCATTCCCATGAGGTGAGCGGTAGACTCATGACACGCTTTGCGGCCAATTGGCTGTGCTGACCATGCAATTGGTGGTGATGCCTTACACTTACATCACGTCTGGCGGTCTGGCAGGTGGTGGCGCTCACGGATGACTTTTTATGGCCAGTGTGCCTATTGTTGCCTAACCCGTGTGACGTACATTCACTGTGGCTGGATTTGATCGTATTCTGTATGGCGTTTACACGCATTGACATGCGCGACTTCGGTCGATGTTTGTGCTTACGCACTATCAAGGGGCCAAGTCCTCTTTTACTAGTTCGCCAGTTATTTTTCTGTGGACAAAGGTCCAGTTCCCAATTTTGCGTACCCTCCGGGGGGAGCGCATTAAAATGGTTGGCGCTTAACGTGCGCGGCGCGTGCGGAGCCGTGTACCTCCTCCGCATTTTTTTAAATGTGGGAGAGCGAGGCCCTGGTATTTGATATAAATATTGTGAGCCTTTTCCAAGCGAGAAGGGATTAACCAATAAGGAATTGACTGTTGTTAACCAGATACAAGTGGAATAGGGATAATTTATTTTTTTCTAAACTTTTTTGAGCTCTGACTTCGTTAACGGGGTTCTTTAACTTATAAGACTCTACCGCCAGCTTTCGATTGCTCTCGTGAATATTCACTCTTCCAATATACACCTAAAAGAACTAAGTTACTATACAAACACAACGTAAATAACGGTCCTAACTAAGACGATCACGCCATAAATTTATTAAACGGCCTATTATATTTAAACCTTTAGAAAGATCAAGATATACTGGTCACTTAAATTAGATATATTTATATATCTTATAGATATAGATTCCAAACAAGTATAAGTAGATATATAGATGGAAGAGAGAAGAAAACAGAAGAAGTAGAGAGGGGGGGGGGGGTCGTTACAATAGGAATCGTCACGCTTGACAGCCCGATTGATGACCTCAGTACCAGTCGTCTCGCAACTATGACTCTGCTGTTTGTCGCCGATCTCTATATTGTATATAAGTGTAAACGAGACAGTTATACTTCTATCTATGGGAAGTCACAGGTTTTTCTGGCATTTTCTATTATCTTTTTCGATATTCACAGTACGAAACGGGGCGATGGATTATCTAACACCACAACCACACCTTATTAAATCTCTGTTCATTATTCATTCATAACGGCCTATCAAAAAAACGCTGCTGAACATTGCTTACCATGCGGGGATTTATCTATAATTGTCAAGGCTGGCATGCGAGTTTGCAATGTTAGTTTTTATTACTTTCAATTGTTATCAGGGAGATACTGCTGCCCATCTTCTAGTTAAGATTCCTTTTGTCACCTCTTATAACCACTGGATGACACGAGGTAAAGGATTTTCTTACGCCGCTCTTACACATCTCTCAAATCCCTGCTATCTAATAATGAAATCCTTATTGTTAATGTCTCAAAGTAGACTAGTCATCTACGCAGGACAAAGCACAGGTGCATACTCTATTCCCTCACTCTCAGTCCGATGGGACGGTAACCCGTCACGACCGGAGAGAGATCAGGCGTAGGACCTACTGCTTTATGTGCTCTCCGAGGAACATGGGTGGAACAACGTGGGTCAACTTCCTGGTTCCGGGATGCTATTGAGAATTTCTTGACAGAAAAAACCCAGTAACTGTTTTTGTCCGGTCCCGGGATTCGAACTCTTACTAAACTAACGTTGAGAGAACGCTATTACTTAAATAAGTCGAACTACTTTTTGTAAAATCTATGATTTTAATCCGATTGCTTTAAAACCTCCAGGTCTCCGTATCAGATTTAGAAACAAGCAATTATTGTATGTTGAACAAAATATTGCTTAATTTGGTCTATAATAAATAATAGTTATTATAAAGGCATTCGACTCGGTACCCCATACGTGGCTAAAGAGGGTACTCGAGCTGTACAAGGTTAACTGTACAGTAAAAGACTTCTTCGGGCAGTGTATGAGGCAGTGGAATGCTTCTCCTTTGTCGCTAATGTGTAAATAATGTGTATGTAAGTAATGTAATGTGTAAAATAAGTGTAAATTTGTGCGAATGACGGCTACGGAAAGCTGGTTTTTCCTCTCTCTGAACCCACTCAGTACTTTATTGGAGGGATCCATAAGGGGATTTAAACTTGGGAAAGGAGAAACAATAGTGACCCACCTTTGATATATGGATGATCTCAAGTTATTCGCGTCCAGTCGCTCCAGTCTTATGGAATTTCTAAACGTCACTTGTGATTTTAGCAATCCCATTAAAATGGAGCTGGGGACCGATAAGGGTGCAATCCTCCATTTTGAAAAAAGAAGGGTTGCTAACTCTAAGAGCATTGACTTATCTATGCCCATCAACATAAGTACCCTTTCCGAGGCTGAAACATACCGATACATGGGCATATCACAAAATATAGGTATTGATGAGGTGGACATGAAACAATCATTTTGCGATCTGACGCTTTACCAAAGTGCTTAACATCCTTTTGTCGGGCGTGAATAAGACACACACATATAACGTCTGGGTCATGCCTGTCCTCATGTATACATTTGGCTTACTCAGGTGGACTCAAACTGAACTTAACGCCTTAGATAGAAAAGTCGGCACTACCATGAGATCCCATAGGATGCGCCGTCTGAGATAATCGATAACGAGGCTGTACTTGCCGCAGAAACATTGTGACCGTGCATAATCACGAGGTGTGCAGCCTCCGTAATTACTTCTTGACGAGATCGGAGGATTCATTATATAAGGACGTTATTTCTTGTGATAAAGGGCTTATGCCTCTATCCTTAGCCACCAAGCATTGGCAAGACCTGGAAGTACAGAGAATTTCCGACCGGGAGACCGCATGGAAGGAAATGGAGTTTCACGGGAGGCTCTACAAGAATTTACATGAGCCTCTCGTAGATACTGCCGCCTCTCTCCACTGGCTACGTTTCGATGACCTCTTTGGGGAAATCGAGAGTTTTGTCTGTGTGATACAAGATAAGGTTATAAAGACCAATAATTATCAGAGATGCATCCTAAAGGATGACAACGTCGACACTTGTCGAGCTTGTCGCCATACCGGTGAGTCACTTAGGCATGCTGTCTTCGGTTATTCGGCGCTTTCGAACTCTGAGTATTTGTACAGACACAACCTAGTAGCCAGGATTCTACACCAGGAACTCGCTCTGAAATACGGTCTCATGGATCGGCACCTGAAGCCGTGCTCGAAAATGACCGCGCTAGGCTCTACTGGGACCAGGCCATCATCACAGACAGGACTATTCCTGCGATTAAACCTGATATTGTTCTGATGGACCGGGCACAGTCAAGGATATTTTTGGTCGACATTGCCATTCCGTATGACGAGAAACTCGTGAAAGAAATAGATAAGAAAACAAAATATCTGGACCTGGTTCACGAGGTAACCGACATCGGTCTGCCGACCGAAATTATACCTGTAGTCGTCTTTGCGAACGTCTTTTGCTCCATCTTTCATCTCCATCTTTCGCTCCATCGCTGCATGACGTCAGATTTTTCTGTGAGGACGTCATTAGTTCTCGAAAGCACTTTGTTCATTCTTAAGGCCGTCGCACCACTTCGGGTCCTTCCAACCTCTTTCCAGAAGAGTTTGGAATTCTCCTTAAAGTTGTGCGACAACCTTTCGTCCGCTTCTATTCTACACCTTTCACGCATTTCCTCAATCAATGCTTTCGTGTGAACTTTCTGCAGCTTATATCTTTCTTTCATCTTCTCTCTTTATTTTTATTAAATATTAATAGTATGTTATTAAATATTAATATTAATAATGCAAGGTGAGCATGTTAAACAAATATTTGTATACCTTCTAAGGTGAAACATAGTGTGACTTATCATACCTTTTCCAGCAAGTTGGTAACTTTTACCTAGGTTTTACAAATAAATTATTTTGAATTTGAATTTGAATTTTGAATTTTGAATATTATAATTAATTTTAATAATAATATTCTGTGACCCAAAAACAGAGTTTCTAAATCGTGCAATACGGAGAAACCTATACGCACCTCTACGAACATCTGGGACGCACTACAGCATCTATGAAAGCAGATAACAGAAGTCAGGTACATGATCCATTGAACCAAGTGCTTCATAAGTTTTATCACATCAATTTTACTTGGTTAAGCTACGCTGCTGCTAAATTATGGTTTTAAAACGAATAGATCCGCTTGACTGAGGAGGGACCACGCTCTCATAGAATACCGGCGTTAAATTACAGCTAGTTCTCAGGAGAGACAACGCATCTGCATTTTGATTCTTAATTGTGGATAGATGTAATATCTATGGGCGCAGCATCCATTTACAATCAAATCGACTGTGTGCTTTGTTTGTCACCTTTATGCTGTAAAAAATAATTATGTAATGATGAACATGAGCCTCTCTCAATGTAGCGGATTGATGCAGTACCAGATGGTTGCTTCTTCGAAATTTTGCAATACGATGGTTCACTCTATGCACGATTATTTTATACCACATTATCAAACAACTCATAGTTTATTATTATCCGGGATAGTATACGTGATAGAGCTATGCTGTAAAAAGTGGTAGAGACATGCTGCAGCTATATTAGTAGTATAGTTGTAGCACGAATGGGTCGACTTGGCCGGGGAAGGACCACGCTCTCACAGAATACCAGCGTAAAATGGTAGCTTGGCACTGCGTTTGTATGGTAAAAAAGAAAAATATTAAACATTTTTGTATCAAATAAATTTCGTAGTTTGCTTAGTGAACAGTGTTGCTTGACCCTAAACAAATACTTTTATTGCATTTGTAAAGGATAATCTACGGCTGTTTGTAGAAAATATATTACGATACAAGAACTGTAATATTTTATACAGAGAACGAGACGGCAAACTAGACAATAATTAATAAAATCAGGCGTACTTTGCATAAATCCATTATATTAAAGTTGTTAAATGTTACCTACCGCGTACATCCACTCGATAAAATAAAATGATGTGCCTTACCTAGTTTAAAGGCGGGAGGTGCTCTTCTTTTGCTTACCTAGTTGTAAGACAGATCATTTTATTTTATCGAGCGGATGTACGCGAGGTAATATTTACCAACTTTAAACTAGACAATTTTTCATTGCCCACTCAGAGTGGCCACCTAGGGCCGACTCTATACCTCTGGTACTACTAAGTGGGTTCCTCTTTGTACACCTTGGATGACCAAGTCACGGATATTAGGCCTCCCGCCGCGGCAAAGCGGAAACCCGTTCAGGAAGGCGGGGGGGGGGGGGGGGGGGAGTCCTACCACACAGTAAATATTTGAAGATGAAGTTACAGCCTATATACATCCCACAGCTGGGCACAGGCCTCCTCTCATTTCTGAGTGAGTTTTATGGCAAATAAGTGTCCGCCGCGCTGCCCCAGTGCGTTTTGGCGAACTTCACATGTCTTCAAAATATTTTTGTTTCTTATTTCTCAGACATGCAGGTTTCTCTACGTTGTTTTACTTCACCGTCGAGCATGTGGTAAATCATCGATTAAAAATTAACCCGAGTTGCTCGCGTACCGCGAAATTTACAGCGAGCGCTAACCATCTGAGCTACTACGGTTCTTAATAGCTCAGTTAGTATTTAACTGAAATTATTTCAACTTCTTTGTTATTCCGTAAAGCCTACTGCTGGACTCTTTCCTGTTGTAGATAGAATTTGCTGTTCTTTGTATCTTTACACAAATTGACAATCGCAGTACCAGAAGTCTCGCATCATTGCTGCTGCTCTATGCCGGGCTGGATATTTTATAGCGTAGTTAAACTACCAAAGAGTATATTTTAAATACTCTTTGGTAGTTTTTGGTATATTTTATATACTCTTTGGTAGTTTACGTCAGCCCTACAAATGGTTACACCGCCATCAGAAACCCTGAGGTATTTCTGGCATTTCTTATTTTTACACTTTACTTTTGTTACCTTTAACTTTACAGCTTTACGTTTACCCTAAAAATATCTTTATAATATACATAATATCTTGCAAAAGTATACTCAATAAATAAAGTCTATTTCCAATTTATTTATTTATTCAACTTGCGTGATTAAAATTTTTAGTTAATAATAATTATCATTCCAATAAATCAATATTCATATTTATCTGCTTTCACTACAAATAATATGGTATCTGTGAGCAGGTAAATATTCAAAGATTGTCATGAAGAAATCGCTGATATCAATAAGACTGCCTTATCCAATAAAAAAAAAGACTGCCTATTGCAAATCATTCCTTTTTTACTCTTTTTTAATCTCCAATTCTAACTAATAAATATACGGAGTCTTATGTACAATTTACACGTAAGTAACGCCCAAACGGTACTCAACTTCTTGACACGCTCACGCACACTTTTTCTTTCTTTCTTTTTTCTTTAAGAGTGTAACAGTGTTAGTAGCACATAATTTTAGATAATATCTTATATATTTATTTAAGAAATATATAGAAATAAAAAGTGTTATTTATCTACTTATATGTCTAAATAGGATTCGACATTATCTCACGCGTCATTTTATGTTGATGGCTGACACTAAAAACGTTTTCTGATTCATACGTCTTTAACACATCAAATATGTACGGAAACAGGTACTCGTTCATATGTAAACCAAAGACGAAATCCACGTGGTTCATTTTTCTACGCGGAATGACCTGGTAGTGTACCATGTTAGGAAGGTTATGTTTTAATATCGCAACGTCTTCTACTGTTGACAAAAAGTCGTTTTGCCCAACAAACAGAGCGACTTTCATTTTAACATTATCCAACTCGTATTTCGGGGGCATCGGATACCCATACATTTTTAAATTTATATCAACCCCATAATCGAAGCGTGCGAACTGCCTTCTGTAGCCCACTTGAGCGAAGTGATACAGGTTTTTTACAGATGTTGTCGTTGGAAAATGGTCCAATAAAACTGGAAGAAAGTTAGGTTCCAGTTCCTCCTCGTCGTAACCAGTTATTGGGAACAACGTATCCCTAATGCATATGGAATACCCTATCAATGGTTGCATGCATAACGCTTTCATAGCTTTCTTCATAACTGCACTCTCTTTAAAAACCTCTTGTGCACGAAGTGACTTGGCCAGGTTGTGGATTATTGGTAAATATTGAATTATCGTCATCAATGGCGGTGGAACGTTTTGCAAGTAGCACACGGGTGCCAGTGACACGAGGACGTTAACCTTATGATTGTATTCTGGCCTTGTGGAGCCGAGTACATAGAACATTGTGGTTCCCTGAGAATGTCCAATAGCGTCAAGTCTATCGGCGCCGGTTATGTACAAAACAGTATTAATAATCGCGGCTAAATCGTAGAACCCGTATTCGTGGAAAGAAAAGTCCCAGAAATCATCGTCAACGTTGGGATCGAGGTAGATGTGACGACGGGAATATTTGTTGCCTCTGCAGTTGCCCAGCCAGACGTCATAACCCTGATTCGCGAGTGTTATGGATAAGGACGTATTACCTCTGATTATCCAAGTGTCCGCGGAATCTAATATGCCGTGCATGAGAAGAATGGGTACTTTCCTCACCCCTGGGATCCGGAACAGCCGAAGAATGTAACCATCTTCAGTGATGGCATCATATAATTGTGACGTGTATCCATATTTTGATGCGAGCTCGGAAAAACTTAAATTTCCATCTTTAGCCAGGCTTAGTGCTGTTCCATTTTGCAATAGCACAAGGCAACACACGAGAAACGCGTTGATCTGTCTCATTTTGTCAGAAATCAATGTCGTTTACCAACAATCCTCTCAAATTATATTGCCATTTTATTGCAATTTAATCGTTTTATGTAATCCGTAACCGTAATTCATAAAGGACCTTTTACAAATGTCGATTAAGTATTAAATACTCGTAGATTATTTATTTATTTCTCGTCGAGTTCAACAAAACACAATATACCAAAAAGGCCCTATGCAATCTACATCCATCCACCTTTGTATGCATCATTAGCTTATCAATAAACCTAGTTGGGAATTGTCGTAGACTGTGCTTGTCAGTATACGACTGCTACTTAAGAACTTCTCTTCCCCATTGGTTGATGATAACTATGCCTAGGCTATTGCCATATGAGTTTACTTGATTGTTTGTTCTATATTAGTTATTTTCGTTTCATTGCGAATTATTTATATTTTAATTTTATAAACAGATTTTCATATCCTTGTTCGTTCATTATTCGAGGACCATGTAGTTAAAACAACAAAGAGATTAATATCCCTTTATAACATTAAATTAAAATACACAATAGTACTGTGGATACGCTCGATCTACTTCAAACGAAAATATCTGAATTCATTCTCATCCTTTCGGACTAAGGTGAAATGCCTATTAGCATGTAACTATACCGGTTGTTTCGCCCTCAAATATAGCAGGTATATTGTTGTAAGCGACAGAAACGGGCAAGAGAGTGAGATGAATCTCCTATATTATAAGCAGAAGTTACTTCTGCAGTATATTATTTATTGGCCCGTATAAGTGTGCTTCAATTCTGTTTAAAGAAGGATTTACGATTACCTTAACCATTAAGCTTGGTAGACAGTTTGAAAGCAAAAATAAATGGGATAATTTGTGTATTTGCTTAAACACTTTCTAACAAACATTCTAAATTAAAAAAATAAATCAATTACACCCAAAGTCCCGTGTGGATCCCGTGGGTATCGTAAGAGGTAACATAATTAAATGAAACAAGCAACAACGTCTTCTTAATAGCTGCTCAAAGTAATGAAAACTGAAGATGCTATGAGGTAATATGAGAGAGGCCTATGTTCAGTAGTGGATTTTTTTTATTAAGCAAGTAGATTTGTTTATTATAGTGTTCATCATCATCATCATCATTACAGCCCTTCACAAGTCCACTGCTGAACATAGGCCTCCCCCAAAGAATGCCACAAAGCACGGTCCTGAGCCACCAGCATCCATTTTAGTGTTCATGGTATGATAATTATTATCGTTGTTATTATTATTATACATCAACTTGTCATACATAGACTGTTTCAATATCTTTTGTGAAAACTTGTGATTAACCTTCCTCCTCTAATTTTTTTATGTATTATTGATGCTTTAGCTGGTAGTTTTCCAATATCTAATTCTAGCTGTGCCCCGCTGTTTCACCCACCTGTGTTACGAGTCTGAGCCACGCGACATTGCTTGACTTTTTTATTCTTTCTAAAAAACGATACCCCCACACTAGGATTTTCTCCTGTATCGTGGAGGCAGTTTACAAACACAAATTGCACAAGGACAAACATCCTGACCCGGAACAATTATTTGTAGGTCATAAAAATACTTGCTCCGTGCGGGATTCGAACCCGCGCCCCCCAGCGCAGCAACTCATTGCTAAGCCACTGCGCCACGGAGCCGTCTTATATTTGGTTCAAGCATTTTAGATAGCAATGTATGGAAAAATTAACAAACTTAATGAAGTAAAAATTTAACAAGGATCATTTCATACGTTTCATGTATAGTGTACGGTTTTCTTTAAAACTGTAAAAAAATGAGCTTTGGGACACTTTGTGGGGCACGATGGAAAAGGGGGGGATGACGCTCACCTGGGAGGCGGAGGGAAAGAGAGGGTGGCTAAAATTTTAGTTTGCTCTATAACGTACATTTGTCGATAGATAAAAGTACTCCATTAATTTAATTTTATCATTTTAACAAATCTCGCTTACAAAAGCGTTCTCTGCACGTTTTTCTCGGTTCTTTATCAGGCGGCTAGGGTTTATGCATCATTCGCGCGCCGATCGGAGTGTTGAATCATCTCTTAAACTATGCGTCCAAACAACACGCTATAAAGAGTAAAGTTTATATTCATAAAATTGTAAACATGGCATATTAATAATTTTACATTAACTACTCTATATTTTTCATCAATTTTTTTGTCACAAAATATCTTATTTTTGCTTATTTATAACAAATAGGCATATTATGGTATCGTGGACTTTTTTTAGGTGAAGTAAAGATCTAAATTTTAATAGAACATTGTATTTACGTATCACTAACTATTACGCAGCGCACGAGTATAAATCATTTCGGGAGCGCTTTTTCTCGATATTTAAGGCTATCTCAGAGGTGTAGCCTAATGCTAAATAGCATATCAAACAAACAAAAAAAAAACAAAAAAAACTCTTCCGCTTTATTATATTAGTAAAGATATAAAGATATATTTTTCTTTGTTCGTATTTTATGCGCTGCCATACCATTCATCAGATTGCGCTAAAACTTTGTCAACTTACTTCTTGCACTTGCGCAAAGATTACAAGCATAATACAATTAAATTACAGTAGATGGCGCGCGTATCGTACTGACATATTTATTTGAAAGCCATAATATGTGATTCAATTTCAATGAATGTACTATCATTCCTATTTAAACAATATAAAGCTTCCAAATTTAAAACGATATTTACACAATATTTTTCTGCGGCAGCAATGCGCCGGTCACCAACTAGTGATACAATAAAATAAAATATTTAGGATATTGTGGCGGAAAATTAGGCGAAATATTTAGGCTATATTTGGCTAGTGTAGTCATCTATAACTTTAAAAGTGAGCATGCACACTATACTATATATTTTATCATTGCTTTCATGCATCTCGTTGCAAACCGACTAAGCTGCAGTGTCAGAGACTTAGATACAATCACAAAAACCAGAAGCAAAAATCAACAATTTATGACATTGCACAGCAATTAGCTCCAGCTTAGATTTATTTCAAAAGTATCGCTAATAACCGAGCATTAAATCAACCTATACTCTCGTCTTATTAGTACTGAAACTAGCTGTTCCCGGCGACTTCGCTCGCGTGGAATTATTTTGCGCAGAACCCTCAAATAAAAGTAGCCTAAGTTATTTACTCCTAGTTACTCCTTATAACATCAGCTATCTGCCAGTGAAAGTCCCATCCAAATCAGTACACAGGTTTTTGTGTGATGCGTGTTCAAACAGGCGTCGTGTTAGAGTTTTATCATATTATAGAAGAAGATAGATAATCTAGGCTCACGCGTCTGCCATGCGTAAGATCATATAAAGCAATGAGCGATGTTTTCCTCCACCTCACGCGCAGTACGCCCGACTGCCCTGCGCGCGCCGGACCGCACAGTTTAAAACACAAAGTTTGTCTACTTTGAATATCAGAAGCAGTAGAAGTATTTATTTTGATAATATTATATTGGTTTCGCAAAATGTGCGTTGGAAATAAAGTATCATTTTTATTGTATTTATCGTTCACTTTTCTGGTGACAATGGCTTACACATTAATTATAGATATATACTGTCGCAAAATTTTTCGTAAAACTATTTAGGAGAAAGAATTCCACCATACATTATATTCTTGTAACTAATTCTTACAATTTTTCCATCGCACGCCAAAATAGCCCGCAGATGACAGGATTTCCGTGTTATTTATTATTTATCGTTATATTTTGGCCAATTTACACAATATCTTTATGAGTTATAACTTTTGTGTTATTCCGATGTATGTGCTATATAATTGTAAAGTTTTATCAAAATCCATTTAGTAGTTTTTGTGTGAAAGAGTAACAAACATCCTCACAAACTTTCACGTTTATAATATTAGTAGGAATTAGTAGGATATAGATGCGTTGTAATTTGTAATGACTAAGAAAATATTCCGCAGAATGAATTTTGGCACCAGCGGTCAGTCCCAGCGGAGACTAGCCATATGCGCAGGGCAGGATTATTATGCACGAGTGTGTGCGCAAGCACAGGTGGACTCTCTATTCCCTCACTATCATAATCCGATGGAACGCAATCCGATACGACCTGAAAGAGATCAGGCGCAAGAACAACGGCTTTACGTGCTTTCCGAGGCACGGATTAGAAACACTGTCAACTTCCTGACTCCGAGTTGCTACGACCCAAGATTCGAACCTGAGATGACATAATCAGAAGGCATGCTTAGGACCACATGATCAACGAGATTTTGACTGAGACGGAACACTTCGCAAACAACACAGTATTAAGCAGTTACTTTACGTTAGTAAAATTTGGCCACGTTATAAATTGTGTGTTAGATAATTTGTGTAAAAGGTTCCTTATAATTGTTGTCTATAAAGGACATGCACTTTAAGGTGCTAGCTAATTACTGTATTCCCCAACAAATTTACTTTGCGTTATCCCAGGTTCGCTATCTTTCTAACATTAATGGTTATTTTGTACTGGTTTACTTTAACGATAATAGTCGTTATAATTTGTATTGTAAGAGTGATAAATGAGCTAATCGTCCACTTGATGAAATATAAACTTATTTGTTAACAATATTTATGTACAAAGAAACAATAAGGATATTGAAGACTTTTTCTGTTAATAGGGCGGACGCCACGTAAAAAGGGCCTGTCTGTAATATTCTTTGATCAACAATACCAACATCGTTGATCGAAGATAATATTGAAATCCAGTTGATTCTACGAGTATTAAGCGCAGAGGTTTATTTGCATGCTATTACGACATAAATAAACATTATAAAACATTTGTATGTCTGTCTGACCAAACTAAACTTTGGGTTGGCTGAACCAACTGTAATGAAACTTGACAAATGAATAGAGAGAAATCCCAGGTTAAATTTTATCAGATTTTTTTTTACTTTGGAGTTTTTTCTTTTGGAAATTAATACTTTGATAAAATTAATTGTCTTTGATAATAATCTTAATTCTAAATAGTAGGATCTATTAACGTAGCGTTCATTAATAGATCATACCCATGCGAAGCCGGGACGGGACGCTAGTTTATAATAAGAAAGTGGTGGTGGCTTCAGTGAATCCATCATCTCATTTCATTCCGTGGGAGTCGTAAGAGGCAGCAATGGGAATGGTCTCATGGCTTTTGGTAGATTTCTGTTCAACGATCTCATTTATGCCAGACGTATATATGTATACAGACTGGAGACGGGCAGCAGAGCCAAAGATGGTTAGACTGGATTCTGTCTGGAATTCCGTCTCGATATAATCCTCTAGTATAACTACAGGATGTATGTGAGTCATTCTACCTAAGTACTCAGAGGGCACAACGCATATGCCTTTTTATTTAAAGTCCCCTGCAGGTGTCCTTGGTTTGCAGTTTCCACTTGCCGTCAGGTGGACTGTGAGTTCGCTTGTAATTTTAAGTTTTATAAAAAATTTATTTTGTCAAAATTGTTCGAAAATCGATAATGTACAATATACTTAATATAAACATTAAGTATACTGTACATTATTCATTAAGTAATATAAATGAAATAAGTAATAAATGTAACATGTACGTCAATCAAAGTCACAAATAATGTTATATTTTCCTCAGAGTAAGTGCAAGCATAGAGAGAGAGAGTCTTAAAAACATAATAAAAACCTCATGTAATCGAACTCTTTATGCATATGACAATAATTTTATATAGGTTAAAAAAGATGGCTATATAAATGTCACCATATCTCCTTGAGAAATTTGTAGCCATTTCTTTAGCTTTTTAATATACCATTGACATTTCTACTGACAGGAACTATAGAAAATAACAACTTTATAGATATAGTCATTTTATCTATGTATCAATAAAATTCAGGAATTGAATAATATTGCTTAAAAGTTAAAATAAATATAAATTGTAGAAATATAATTACAAACGGCTGTAAGCAAAATACATTGATTTCTTAACCTCGTCGGCATTTTTACTCAATCTCCACGTAAAAAAATATTTCTCATAAATCATTCAGTAGATAGATCTAACTTTTATTAAATAAAAATATCGATAAAAAAGGGAAAAACAGCATTCACTTAAATCTATCCCCATGTGCTTAAAGTCTGTCCCTGTGCTTTATTTTTAGTGACCGCAAACGATACTTTTATAGGAAATTGTATTATTTTAAAACTAAATGGTATATCTGTAGGTATCACAGTAATCCTAGGTATCAGTACCGTTTGCCCAACTACTGGCCCAGTCAAAACTATAGCAACTATGATATTATTTCTAAGAAATTTAACTTGAAGCCTAGTTCCGTTACATATACTTAGTGGCCGCAGGTTTTGTAATAAAATAATGGGAGTGACTTTTTGAACTAAGCCGCGCGAAATGACAGCTCGCTTATATAGGCGTTCACTGCTGGTTTCTTACGAATCTCATCGGGCGGATTGATAAGCCGGCTTATGCGATCATTCGAACTCCGAGCAGAGCGTTTATTATATTAATTTTTCACTATTTCTCTTAAACTATGCGTCCAAAAAACATGCTATAAATTGTCTTGATGATGAAGTAACTTTCGTTCGTAAGGATTAATATGCCATGCCTAATAATAACGCTCATAAATAACTTTTTAATTTTTAATAACTTTTGTCACAAAATACCTTATTGTGGCTTATGTATTAGAAATAGGCATATGGTAGCGCGGATTTTTTTTAGGTGGGGCAATGACCAAAATTTTTGTAGAACATTGTATTTATGTAATACGCCAGCGCCCGCGGATAAAGCAGTTAAGAGTGCGCCTTTTCTTACGACTTTCTTAACAAAAATCAATATTTAAATCTAGCTGACAGTTATAGGCTAATGCCAGATAGCCTATACAATTTCTAATGAATCTGGCTATTATATGCAAAAAGAATTTTTCAAATCAGAAAGTACGATCTTGGACGTATAGATACGTACTTATTAACTATTATAATTTAGTGGAGTAATAATAATAATAATAATGTCCTTCAGACCGAATTTCGGCCACGGCGGCCAGTCTTAACGGAGACTAGCCATCTGCGCAGGACAGGATTATAGTGCCCAAGTGTATGCGCAATCACAGGTGCACTCTCTATTCCCTCACTCTCATAGCCCGATGGGACGGTAGACCGACACGACCGGAGAGAGATCAGGCGTAGGACCAACGGCTTTTACGTGCTTTCTGAGGCACGGGGGTGAAAAATCGCCACATTCCTGACTCCGGGCAGCTACTGACAATTTCTTGATGGAAAAACTCAGTCACTGATTTTTTGGCTCGACCCGGGATTCGAACCCGGGACCTCATGATCAGCAGTCGCACTACTACAACCAACGAGGCAACTAGTGGAGTAACAAGAGGCCAGAGATGACCACCTGACATTTCTATTTTCACTCATGAATTACCCGCCACATCTTTGAATACGTTTGTCTCTTTTTGCCTTATTTAAAAATTGAGTTAAAAAAGTGATATAAATACATTGACTTCCTTTATGTAGAATTTTAGATTCCTTCTGTGTATACTATGTACCTATGTGATTAATCTAAGATATTTTTCTACACATGACACAGCAAGATGCCAGTCACATTATTCTATACAAAGGTTGTTCATGTATCACGGTGCACTCAGCGTGACACTAATAAAGTAAACTAACCTAAGTGAAGCATACAAAGGAATGCACTTTCTTTTATAATAGGTACAGCTATAACAGTACATCAGCTATTACAGTTTCGTGGTAAATCTAGCTTAGCATTAAATATTTATGGACCATCTGTTTAGCACAGAATTAAAATATAAGCATTCTGAACACACTTTTTTAATTGTCTTGACACATGAACCAACAGGCCATCTGAGAAAGTAAACAGGTATAGGTGCGTTACGATGTCTAAGGATAAGATGAAATGTCTTACAGCCGGTTATTAAACTGTCTCTCTGTGCACTTCCGACCGGAATACAGCAGCACAAGCTGTGCTATTTGGCAGCAAAAATAGTTAACACAGTGATCCCTTTACAAAAGAAAAAAGTCCTAGCACCTGTAGTTATATTCCGTGAAATCGTGGATTTCCTTCACTTACTTCCTCGGTCGAGCCATTCTTGCTGCAATTACGACTAAGCTATGGTTGTACTAAGTTAAAAATATTTATTTAAAAGGATAACTTAAAGGCTGTTGCTATCTTTCTTACAGTCTGATTATTTCTTCTTCATCATCAATACATGAAAACCCAATCACAGGCCTCTGCCGTCATAGGATTTCCCTAAACCGTCTCATTGGATGAGCAGATTGACGTTCAAAGTATCACAGCTCACACCATTGATATTAATCTATCGGATTCTATGTGTTATTTCTGGCCATTATTATTTATGGCATTTTGGTCGGTCGTAATAGTCGGTTCTTATGATATCCACAAGACAAAATGACAAACGAACAATTTTTATAGTGTTTTTAAAATGACACAATAAAATGGCGTTCCTTTTTGTCATAACTTTCGCACGCCTCATAACCCAAAGTGTTATTAGGTAGTGCTTTACTCTCGACACGTCAAGGTCAAGCAGTTTTGTGTTCTTAAAATGCCTCTATCATAATCACATTGCACTTATATGATAATATGAGTAGCCGTGTATCAAGAAAGCACTATTAATAATTCATTTTATATTTTGTTAAAAAATCATTTTATGTTGCTATTTTGAAAACAGGTTTGAAAAAAAATTTACGTGGACGTCCGGATATTGATTTTGTATTGTTGTGATATATTTGTCACGATAACTCCCGAAAAAGTTGACGTATCGAAACAGGGTTTTTTTATTATCTTCAGAATTACATCAACTGGTTCCATATTTGATATCAATAGCCTAATAGGCGTAGTTTGTATATACATTTATTTTCAACTTTGATAAGTTTTATTGCTATTAAAATGTATAGGCGCATTCATATTTTTTAAAACCTTTATAAATAAAGGAGAAATGTACCATACAGCCCATATCGATTTACTATTATACTTTGTGTAATTGATTTATTTTATTGAACATTATATTTTTTTTATCCCGTAGGTAACAATATGATAAAATATTAGAGGGCTTAATTTAAAACAAGTAAGTAGTATATTTTAGAAGTCAGGAATACAAATTATTTTTCTCATCAAAATTAAATGAAACGCTCATGAGGCGTACACTTTTGGATTTTCCAAATCATTTATTATTTGGTTTCCTTCTGTTGCCTCTTGCGACAGTCCCCGGACGATATCTGTATGATGAGTTATTCTACTTGCCTCCAAACGCCAAAAATATAGTTATTATAAATTGATAATTAATGATCCTTTTTATAACGTAAGAGGCCCACGCCCAGCAGTAGACTTTGCGAACTGATGAATAAGAAGAATATAAATTGTCACCATCGATTTGAAGTGGAATAAATAAATAATTGATAATATATTAATTAAGGAAAAAAATCGCATTATTCAAAATAATTAATTGTTTCAAACGAATATCTGATAAGTGCTGTCATACATGCAAGAGTATATAATATGGGGAGTGGTATAATTTGTATTCTGTTTGTTATATATATAACTACTGCGACTTGTTTAATCCAAGTACAAATCACCTATTTATGACTAAAACGAAATATTTCATCATGTTTTTAAAGCGGCCTGAAACTAAAATTAATGACGTAGTGTTAGTTATATATTTTGTATATGTTCCAAACTTACTTTTTAACGTAGAGCACGCCGCAGCTTTATTATAGTTTCAGCACGAATGTGTCGGCTCCAGCGATTAAGCACGTTTGTCACGTTTGTTCTATAAAAAGCTTTAGTAATAGCCATATACCATTACCGCCATAACTACATAGGCTGCACTAAAAGTATCGGGAATGAAATATTTCCACTGTTCCT
Organism: Parnassius glacialis; assembly: GCA_033319125.1. NCBI lineage: Eukaryota > Metazoa > Arthropoda > Insecta > Lepidoptera > Papilionidae > Parnassius > Parnassius glacialis. Next base: position 512,715 of record JAVANC010000027.1, read on the forward strand.
GTCATATTAAAATCTTATTAATTGAAAACTCCTTGGTTTTAAAAATCGAATACTTTTTATTTATATAAAAAAAGATTCTCGGTCTGTCACAAGGTTTTGTCAAACTTGTTTAGTAGTTGAGAAAATGGAACTGACTCGAGAAAATTCAAAAGCGATGATTCATTATGACTTTCTAAGTGGTTTAACACAAAAACAGTGTGTTGACCGGATCATTTCTGCATTTGGTGATGAAGCCCCATTCAAATCCACAATTTATCGCTGGTTTGCTGAATTTCAACGTGGACGTGTCAAACTCAGTGATGATCCCCGTCAAGGTCGTCCAAAAACTGCAGTCACCCAAGAAAACGTTGATGCTGTGCGTAAGCTGATTGAGGAAGATCGACATGTGACATACCGCGAAATTCAGGCAACCTTAGATATTGACATGAGTCAAATACAAATAATCTTGCATGAACAATTAGGTATAAAAAAAGTTGTTTTCCCGATGGATACTGCATTCGCTCTGTGAAGAGCAAAAAGCGGCTCTCGTTACTTGGTGCGTCAGAATTCTCGAAAGAATCCTCGCAGGATCCTCAAATGCTGTATACAACATCGTATCAGGTGACGAATCTTGGATACGATAGGCGTACGAACCCGAAACAAAAAACCAGTCACGAGTTTGGATGTTTGAAAATGAGTTAAAGCCAACAAAAATTGTTCGTTCACGGAGTGTTGCAAAAATATGGTGGCCACGTTTGTCTCCAAAACCGGCCATGTTACGACTATGCTTCTTGAGGGACAAAGAACGGTTAGTGCAGAATGGTATGCTAGGATTTGTTTGCCACAGGTCGTTTCTGAACTTCGTAAAGAGAACTGCAACCGTCGCATCATCCTCCATCACGACAATGCGAGTTCTCACACAGCACACAGAACAAAAGAGTCTTTAGAGCAAGAAAACATAGAATTATTAGATTATCCGCCATACAGCCCCGACTTAAGCCCTAGTGATTTCTATACTTTCCCTAAAATAAAGAATAAATTGCGTGGACAGAGATTTTCATCACCTGAAGAAGCTGTGGACGCCTACAAAACGGCCATTTTGCAGACCCCAACTTCCGAATGGAATGGTTGCTTCAATGTTTGGTTCCATCGTATGGAAAAATATGTCAAATTTCGCGGAGAATACTTCGAAAAGAGATAAATACATTTTTAAATAGTAATGTTGTGTTACTTCCTTGATTCCCGAAATTTTCAGTGCCGTATTTGATTTTTTTGGTAACGCATTTCAATAGGATAAAGTAAATATTTGGTACAGCAATTAAAACGCAAAACTAATTAATTCACTCATTTTAAATTATGATTTCATCCACCTAGTTTATAATGACATAAATAAAAAAAACGTGTAGATGCGGATGGAACTTATACATGTATTTATTCCAACAGCCAAGAGTCTATCGTGCCATTTGGTATGTTAGTGTAACATCCCCCCCCCCCCCCCCCTATCAATACACTGTACGTGACCAGTGTAGTAACAATATATTGATATATCTCGAGGATCTTTCTAAAGGTTTAGTTATAGCCCGTTTTTTATAGGATAAGGGTGACAAACGAGCACACAGTCCACCTGATGGTAAGTGGTTGCTGCGGCTCATTGACATCTACATCTATTCTTGATTAGGATTCAAAATGCAGGTGGATTGTCACGCGTGAGGACTGAGATGTAATGCCTCGTTTCCCCTAAAAAGGGGTCTCCGGTTCTCTACACTCACAATACGAAACAAAGCAGCATTAAGCTGTTTTTTTTTTGTTGGTATTCTGTGAGAGCGTGGTCTTTCCCCGGTCGTGCCGACCCATTCGTGCTACAACTATGCCTACTACTAAATACTAATATAGCTGCAGAATGGACCACGTAAGAAAATATATTTATCGCGTGATCGTCTAAGTTAGAACTCTTATTTACGTTGTGTTTGTTCTGTTACTCATTTGTGTCTCTAGGAAGAATGAATATTTTCCGGAGTAGTCGAATGCTATTGGTAGTGTAGTGTAGTAGTTTTAAGCTAAAAAATCCCGTTTTCAAAGACAGGGCTCAACAAGGTTAAGAATATTAAATCATCCCTATTCCACTTGTATCATGTTCACATCAGTCAATCCCTATTAATTAATCCCTTCCTGCTTGGAAAAGGCTCACAATATATATATACCAGATACAGGGGCTTCCCACGCCATGCGCGGTGAGCGCCAACGAACGAACGTGCTCCCCCGAAGGAGACATTATGTTGGGAACTGGGCCGTAATCAACAGCAATATAACTGGCGTACCAGTAAAACAAGGCCTGGCCCCTTTGGTAGTGCGTAAGCACAAACATCGACCGAAGTCGCGCATGTCAATGTGTATAAACGCCATACAGAATACGATCAAATTCAGCCACAGTGAATGTACGTCACACGGTTTAGGCAAAATGTCGAATAATAGGCACACTGGCCATAAAAAGCCCTCCGTAAGCGCCATCACCTGTCAGACCGACGTACCACGTACACGTGATATAAGTGTAAGGCATCAACACCAATTTCATGATCAGCACGGCTAATAAGCCGCAGAGAATATCATGAGTGTCTACTTATGTTAATAACTTAATGAGTTAATGTTAAACGAGTATTATTGGGAGACATGGAGTGACTGCTTGCTACAAAATTCAGGATGGAAGTCTCAGGACCATGCTTTTTGGCATTCCTTTGGGGAGACCATATTCAGAGGACTCGTAATAGACACGAATGATGATAAGGTGATGACGATGACGATGATGACATTTGTTTTTAAATTATTGTGAGCGAGAGAGAGAATTATAGTTTATTTAGTAAGCTTAGAAAACCGGAGAATTTTAACTATTAATGATGAGGTATCCCATTTTCTTTTTCTGCGGTGACAATAGCTTTATGTTTTGATTTTTAATAAGACATAAAAGATAAATCTATGGGCCACAGCATTCATTTACCATCAGATGTTCTCGTTAGCTACTCCGTTACTTGTATATATAATATTGTCGTTTAAAAATGTACTAAATATCTTGAGGTTACATAAAATATGGAAATGATAAATTTTTGCATAATATAGAATAAAACAGATATGGATAATTACCCACATCTGTCGGGTCAGCCCGGGTTTGCAACACATTTATTAGCTTATATTTTGCATATTTCCTTAAGCCTGTAAACATTTTTAAATATCATATTTTGATAAACTACGGGTTCTTTTTCATATTTGATTAAAATATTGGATCAAGTGCCTTTGAAAAAATGATAAAAAAGAAAATATTTTCGCTGTTTCTTCAGCAGTGTGAGAAATCTCATTTTGAAAGGGTTACAGATTAAAAAAATATTTTAAACTCAGAGCAATTACTAGAATAAGGAGAGTCCTAAAGTATGAACAAAATTCTTGTAGCTGAACTCTTTATACATATGACATTTAACATGGTACAAAATAAGATAGCTATATTACAGTGGCGGCAAAGCGTGGATTGGCACCCAGGGCGGTTTTCTTCAAGCACCCCCCAAATAAAAAAAATACACTAAACATATTTATCAAACTTCATTTATTTAAATTATTCTATTCATCATCGTTATAATTACAGCCGTTCACTAGTCAACTGATGGACAAGGCCTCCCCCAAAGAATGCCACAAAAAACAGTCCTGAGTCACCCGCATTCATCGATTTCCTGCATGACTAACCAGGTCGTCAATTCATGTAGAGGGGAGCCGCCTGAAATCCCCTGACACTTCGACCACCTCTATGAGGCTACCACTCAAGAACCTTGCTTTCCAATCGGTTGTCGATTCTTTGAGCTATGTGGCCGGCCCATTACCACTTCAGCTCAGTAATTCGTTGGGCTTTGGTGGTTACTCTAGTTCTACTGCGGATATCTCCCTCTGCATAGTTCGCTGAGCGATCTTGATCTTCTTCATACGGCCAGCAATGAAAAACCACGTCTGAGATCCACAGGTCAACAATGGCAACACGTATTGGTTATACAATCTCGTTTTCAAGTTATGAGGTATACCAGACAAGAAGATGTGTCGTAATCCTTGTCGCAGTGGCTTAGCAATGAGTTGCCGCGGATTTGAATCCCGCACGGAACAAGTATTTGTATGACCTACGAAGAATTGTTCCGGGTATGGATGTTTGTCCTTGTGCAATTTGTGTTTGTAAACTGCCTCCACGATACAGGAGAAAATCCTAGTATGGGGGTAACGTTTCTTTTTACAAAAAATATAATCACCCAAATGCTGCACAGCCGAGTTGAATCTAGTCAATAACTTCGAGCTTAGTGCTCCCAACAACTACCGGCATAGGAGTGACATGGACGTTACACATGACTTTTGTTTTGTATCTGGTGGGAGGCACTATTAAAGCCATTAAGCATAGTGCTTAGGTCCTCTAGCGATTCTGCCATAAGGACTATATCGTCGGCAAATTGAAGGTGAGTGATGTACTCGCCATTGTAAATAATACCATATTATTTCGAGTCCAGTAGCTTGAAAACGTCTTCCAATGCAGCGGTGAAGAGATTCGAGGATATAACGTCATCTGTCTTACAACTCTCTCTGCAATTGATCAGGTTTTGTACTCTGGTTCTATACTCAGATAGTCATCGTTGCCTTACTGTACAAACACTTCAGCACTTCAATATATCGACAATAACCTTGGCACCGCTGAAGTGACTGTAACACCGTCCAAAGTTCGACGGAATCGAAGGCTTTTTCATAGTTTACAAACGCAAGATAAAGTGGCAGATTGTCCAGTTTACCAGGTTTTTTGGAGCTTAAGCTTTTTCGGAAACTGGCTTGCTTGGGAGGCTGGAAGTCATCGAGTCTGCGTTTAAGCCGATTCGTAATGATTCTCAAAAACAGCAAATAAGCGCAGTTTTAATGGAAAATCGGTCTGTAGTTCTCCAAGAGAACGATGTCGCCTTTTTGAAGAACAAGACCACTGCACTTCTGCTTCACGCCTCGGAAGTAGTGCCATCATGGAGGATGGAATTAAGAAGTTTTTGGAGTACTTCAAGCACTGGTTTTCTACCTGATTTCAGAACGACCGCTGTATTCCATCCTCGCCTGGGGACTTGCCGTTTTTAAGGTACTCGAGAGCTATACTAATTTTAGGTTCAGTGCGCCTCACATCATTTGATAGTCGTTGCCATTTTTACCTCGTAATCACTGAGTCATCATAGAATAGTTGCCGTCTAGTCGTCGTAATGAGGTCAATCTCATTTTTGACGAACCGTCGGGGTTTGACCAGGTCCACTTACTGTGAGACCGCGCGGCCGTGAGAATGATTTTATCATAAAGTGTCCCTCTTCCTCCATGAAGTCGGCCATTTGAATTTCCTTGCCCTTTTCCGAATTTACCTACCTTCAGCTTATTGTGCTCTCTTACGCCTAGTCTTGCGTTGAAGTCTTCCATTAACACCGTAAAGTGGAGTTTAGAGAAATGCGTGGCTCAAGATATATCCTCATATATTTCATCTACCTCCTCCTCGAAATGTGCCGTGCGTAATAAATATGACCTTCCACGAATAACGTTTGGTGATTCCGAGTATAAAGAACGCAACCCTCGTCGATATACTCCTAATCTTTTCAACGTTGTTAACGACAGATTTGTGGACGATAAATCAGACACCTCCTTGGGACAGATGGCTCGTTGATAGAACAAGTTGCTGGATTCGAGGATTAAATTGTTCCCTCTCTCTCTCTTTGGACCTCAGATAAACCTATAATATTCCAGTGAAAATTGTCTATCTCTTCTTCCAGCTCCAGGATTTTTTCGTCAGTAATCTGCGTAAGTGCGTTATATGTTGCTAGGTCGAGTCGTAATAGGTGGCAACTGAAACTTCACCTGAGAAATTTAGCACCCCTTTGCCCGTGGTCGTCACCGTAGCCAGGAATAGTTGGGCCACCGGACACTGGGGGACGTCTTTTGTAACTATCGCCATGGGCGGGTATAGTTCCATAGTTACCACGCTTGGCGAGTGGGTTGGCAACTGCAGTTTTTTATTGTTATTTACCTGTTGTCAGAAAGACTCTGCTGCCCATCTTCTGTCTTAGTTTCTCTCCGTCGCCAAAGTTCGAAACACAAATAGTTAAAAAAATCTTACACACAGCGCTAGATTCGGAACACACCAGGAACAGACTCAGAATAGCCCCATTTCGTGATGAATCTGAGAAGCTCCAATGAAGTCCAACACTACTAAGTGAATATGTGATGGTTATAAAGAATTCACTGATTGACTATGTTTGTTGCTACGCGCGCTACCTTCTTGGATCGCGTTAGTTACTCGACCAAGCGCTACTAACTAAGCTGAAATCATTTATTCAGGACATTAAATTATGTTCGAAAGTAAATAAAGATAAATTTGCGATACATATGAAGATATAATATTTATGTATGCAAGAAGATACTATATTAGGTAGCTATTTTTTTATTGGTAGTAATTCTTCTGTAAGTATTCTCTGGTTGTGTGAGTGATTTGTCGTTGTCACCCCTTGGTGCTTGGCACCCGGGACGGACCACACCCACTGCCCCTCTGTTACGCCGCCGCTGCTATAGTATTCTCATCTTCTTTCTTTTACAAGGTTGTTGCCATTTTTCCATTCCATAGACACCTCCATTGACGTGCCATTGGCGAAACAAAAAACCTTGTCGATAAATTAATTTAGTCAATTACTTAGTAAAATTAGGGATTTTTATTAGTCCGGTTTTTAATACATATTTTTATCAATGAAAGTTTATGGAATCTTCATCTAACATCTTACTACAAAAACGTAGTCAAATAATGCAGAATTTTGTACTATTGTTGTTTAATTTAAAATATATCGTGAAAAGTTAGCACTAATAACAAACATTAAGAATGTAAAATATTTTTATTTGGATATAAAAGGCTTATTATTATTATTTGGATTTTCTATAAGTTTTCTCATCTGGTTGGGCTGTTTAAATATATAATTGTAAATGAAAGATATAAACATACATAAATATCAACAAAATAATATAAATACATAAATATATAAAAACCGAATCAGATGGAAGCCCTCGGCAGGGTAGACCAAACGGCCGAGGTTTAGGGGGAAAGATAAAGAAATCGCCGGTCGATGCGGGCGGTATCGAGGAGCACCACCTTCTGCATTTGAGCTTGAAGCGGTCCGTTACGGAGTCCCAGTCACCTCAGATGTACTGAGAGGATGACTGGGATCAACCCGTTCGCAGAAACGACCACAGGAATAATTTTGGCCGGCAGACCACCCCACTTGTCGGTCACTTCGTGAGCCGGGTCCAGATATTTTGTCAGCTTATCTGTTTCGGCTTTCACGAGGTTCTCGTCATAAGGAATGGTAATGTCGACCAAAAATATCATTAAATGTTATTATTATTGTTATACTTTCTGTTTAGTATTCTCTCGTTTTCGAGGTATTATACCTTTTTTGCGGACTCTTAGCCAAACGAACTCGGTTGAATGTTTAATCTTTAGACAGAAACTTACGGACTATTCTACAAGTGTTCAATATTGCTGCTTTCTGCAGCAATATAAAGGTAAGTTTATGGATGTCTAGATCCTTTAAGCTAGAAAAAAGTGAATGAGGAATAACGCCAGTTGCTGATATTATAATAGATACAGTTTTTACAGTTTTACTTTCCAGTGGGATTTTATTTCGATGGATAAATCAGTGTATTTGGCTATTTTTTCATTATAGGTGGAGGTCAAATTGTGAGTATTTGGTATAGCAATATCTATAAGATAAACTGATTCATTTTTTTTGTCATGTAGCGTAATATCCGGTAATTAGCGTAATATCCGTGTATTATGCACGGCCTTATGAGATAATATAGTTCTGTCTCAGTAGAGTTTAAATTCACGAGAGTCAAGTACTATATATTATTATTATTGATGAATAATGTCGTGTCTATGTTTATAGTCGGTCTGTGTTATTGAGCTGCAGGCACTCAGTGATATGCTGAATGGTTTCTGAGCTATTACGACAATGTCTGCAAAGATCTGATTGTAGAGTGTAGTATTTAATTATGTGTTTCCTGTTGTTTAGAGTATGTATTGTTTGGTCCTGAATTGCTAACATGAAGCCTTCCGTTTCAGGGACGAGGTCTCCGCGCTTGAGCCACATGTTAGACGCTTTCTTATCAATAATTGTGTTCATCAAGTCGCGACGGTGTCTTCCATGTAATGTCTTCTGCAACTAGCTGTTAATTTTATCCTATGCAGAAATAATACTTTCATTTTTCTGTTTTCTTTGATTTTTGAGGTTTAAAGAAATGAATTTAGTATCGGCTTGGATAACAGCATTATGAAGCGGACTATTATTGGCTTGTTGATGGAAGAAGTTTCGAATAGCCGAAATTTGAAAGTTATGTTAAAATTTTATATCTATGAAACCTCTTCTACCTTCTACTTCTCCTTTAGGTAATGGGAGTCGTTCGCTACAAGATGTTGGGTGGTGTTTTCTGTATTTAGTCATTGTTGTATTGATAAGACGTTCCAGCTTGATTAAATTACTTTTATACCAATGAATTATACCAAATGAATAAGTTAAAATTGGGATAGCGAATGTGTTTACTGCTTTAATGGTGTTTCGTGCATTTAGATGTGTGTTAAGTGTTCTATTTAGGCGTAATTTAAATTCTTTTTCTAATATCTTTTCACGTATTTTTGGTGAATCTGTCGAGTCTGAGTGAATCCTAGATATTTATAGCCAATGTTTTCATCTACAGGTTCAATGGTTTCACCTGTTTGGAGAGTATATGAATTTTGTTCTGATTTGCCTCTACGAATTGATTGTATCCTGCATTTATTTATTCCAAATTCCGTTTGAATATCAGTTGAGTAGCTTCCCGTTATATCAGCAATAATATGTATATCTTTTAAAGTACTTCCATAAAATTTAATTCATCCATATAAAGTAAGTGTGATAGTGTGTGATGTGTACTTTCGTTGGTGATTTTATATCCTTTGTCAGTTCTTTTGAGTAGGTTAAATAAAGAATTAAAAGCCAGGCAGAACCTTGAAATATTTCCCTTCGGATTGCTATTATATCAGTCTCTAAACAAGAGTCACCATTATAAAGATTGAGAGTAGTTCTCCAATGGTGCATTGCATTTTTTAAGAACTCTATAATTTCAGGATGAATTTTATAGTGTTCTTAAATATATATTAGCCAGCTATGGGGTACTGAGTCAAACGGTTTTTTATAATCATTAAACATAATGAAAATATTTCTTTATTTGGTGACTGCTTGTTTAGAGACAATTGCGTCAATGATCAACTGTTCTTTACAACCTAATTTATCTTTTCTTTATCCTTTCTGTTGTTCTTCTAATATATTTTGGGAGATAGCGTGCTTGTAAATTAATTGACTAAGGCAAGACGTAATTAATATTATACAATTACGTGGTAGAGACTTGCTGCAACTATATCATGCTTGTAGCACGAATGGGTCGGCTTGACCAGGGACGATCCACTCTCCTACAGAATACCGGCGTAAAATAGCAGCTTAATACTGCTGTCTTTCGTATGGTGAGTGTAGAGCGTTGGTGACTTTTTTACTGGATACGAGGCCTTTATATTAGACCTCAGATATGGTAACGCATCTACATATTAATTCTTAATCGATAATTAATTTAGATGTGTACGCGCCACAGTATTCACTTTCCATCAAAATGTGTACTCGTTTGTCAACCTTATTCTATAAAGAAAATATTATTCATTTGTATTACTATTTTATGATTTTATGGTTTATAATAAAAATAAAGTTATCGTTTCGCCAAACCACAAACATTTTTTTATTGTTATCATACAATCCGGTTAATCAAAGGATGTCTGGAAGAAATTGCTTTTAGCGATAAGACCGCCCATTGTACCATATTTCTTTTGCTGCTTCTTTTTCTTCATATTTATATTTTTTGGCGTACAATAAAATATGATTTATTTATCTATCTATATTATGTAGTAACGACATCAACAAACTATCATAAAATGTCAAAAACATGTTAATTGTTTTGATATTTTTTTAAATAATTAAAGTTTAATTTTCATTCTCCCCAAACAAAACGGCAACTTCACTAGTAAATAATTGATATTAAGCGTTTAATATTAATGAAGTACAAATAAAAATAAAAAGCGGTTCAAGTGCGAGTAGGACTCGCTCATGAGGGGTTCCGTAGCAGCAAGTAACATAATTTACGATTTATGATATTTAAAAAAAAACTACATACTAGATCTAATTCAAACTAATTTTTAGTGGAAGCTTACATGGTAATGTACATAATACCTATATATTTTTTTTAGTTTTATCATTCTCTTATTTTAGAATTTACAGGGGCCCCTCCCCTGACACACACATTTTAAGTGTCGTACGTGTTTTAAGTGTCTCTCGCGCAAACTATTTACTTTAGAAAAAAATGCTATAAAAAACCTCAATATATACCAGGCAATAGATACCCCACATGTACGGGTTTGATGGAAAAAAAGTTTTTGAGTTTGCGTTCTAAGTATGGGGAACCCCCAAAATTTATTGTTTTTTTCATTTTTGTGTGAAAATCTTAATGCGGTTCACAGAATACATCTACTAACCAAGTTTCAACGGCATAGTTCTTATAGTTTCGGAAAAAAGTGGCTGTGACATACGGACGGACAGACAGACAGACATGACGAATCCATAAGTGTTCCGTTTTTTGCCATTTGGCTATGGAACCCTAAAAATCCGGCAGAACCATGTTGATAGTTATAAAACCTTCATGATTTGAGTTTAACAAAATTTATTTCTACTTTTGTGGAGTTCAGTTTACAATATAACTTTGCTTATGTTCCAATATTTAATATTTTCACAATATATCTATATATTGTTTTAAACATTATCCTTGAATTTCGGTAAAAATGGGGTTCACATTCACCATGCGAAACATAGCAGCATTAAGCTGCTATTTCACGCTGGTATTTTGTGAGTGCGTGGTCCACCCCCGGTCGAGCCGACACGTTCGTCCTGCAACCAAAATACGATTATATCTGCAGCGTCGCTTTAACACCTGCAACGAGTTAATAAAATAGTTCACAGTTTACTTTTAGCCGAGAATGGCAAATTTAAAAGTCAAATAAAATTGTGCTTAAAGTGCACTTAAATTTCATTTCGTTCATGCTAAAGTGCCAGTGTCTTGAAGATGTTGCATTCTGAAAAGTTGATCCATACCTTTAATAGTAGTACTGTAAACTAAGAAGAAATAATAGAATCAGGCGTTACTTTGAGGAAGTTCATTATATTAAATTTGAAAAAAAATACTTCGAGTACTTCGATAAAATAAAATGAAGTGTCTTACCTAGTTTGAAGAGCACCTCCCGGGAGGTAAAAAATTACTTCGCGTACATCCGCTCGATAAAATAAAATGAGGTGTCTTACCTAGTTTGAAGAGCACCTCCAGGGAGGTAATAAATTACTTCGCGTACATCGGCTCTATGCCACTATGTCTGGCGTATGTGGACTATGAGAAAGCCTTTGATTCCGTCGAAATTTGGGCGGTGCTGCAGTCCCTTCAGCGGTGCCAAGTTGACTGTCGGTATATCGAAGTGCTGAAGTGTTTGTACAGTAGAGCTACGATGGCTATCCGAGTACAGAACCAGAGTACGAAACCTATCCAATTGCAGAGAGGTGTAAGACAGGGTGACGTTATATCCCCGAAACTCTTCACCGCTGCATTGGAAGACGTTTTCAAGCTTCTGGACTGGAAAGGATGCGGAATTAACATCAATGGCGAGTACATCACTCACCTTCGATTTGCCGACGATATAGTCCTCATGGCAGAATCGCTGGAGGAACTAAGCACTATGCTCAATGACCTCAATAGTGTCTCCCAACGGATAGGTCTTAAGATGAACATGGACAAAACAAAGATTATGTTTAATGTCCATGTCACACCTATGCCGGTAGTTGTTGGGAGCACTAAGCTCGAAGTTGTTGACGAGTATGTTTACCTGGGACAAATAGTCCGACTAGGTAAGTCCAACTTCGACCGAGAGGTCAATCGACGGATTCAACTCGGCTGAGCAGCGTTCGGGAAGCTACGACACATCTTCTCGTCAGAAATACCTCAAAACCTTAAAACAAAATTGTACAACCAGTGCGTGTTGCCAGTGATGACTTACGGAACTGAGACGTGGTCCTTCACTGCTGGCCGTATGAGGAAGCTCAAGGTCGCCCAGCGAGCTATGGAGAGGGCTATGCTCGGAGTTTCACTGCGTGATAAACTTAGGAATGAGGATATCCGCAGTAGAACCAGAGTAACCGACATAGCCCAACGGATTAGTAAGCTGAAGTGGCAGTGGGCCGGCCATATAGCTCGAAGAACCGACAACCGATGGGGAAGAAAGGTTCTCGAGTGGCAGCCTCGTACCGGTAGGCGAAGTGTAGGGCGTCCCCCCACAAGATGGAGTGACGACCTGGTAAGACATGCAGGAAGTCGATGGATGCAGGTGGCTCAGGACCGTGCTTTGTGGCATTCTTTGGGGGAGGCCTATGTTCAGCAGTGGACTTGTGAAGGGCTGTAATGAATGAATGAATGAACATCGGCTCGATAAAATAAAATGATATCTCGTACCTAGTTTGAAGAGCACCTCCCGGAAGGTAAAAAATTACTCTTAAAACTAGGTAAGACACATCATTTTATTTTATCGAGTGGATGTACGCGAAGTACTTTATACCAACTTTAATTAAATTAAGAATAAGTTTTTTTTTACAAAAGTAAAAGGCTTCTTACCGTCGGTTTTCAAATTTCGGATCTAAGGAACCATCTGGTCGAGACTTATAGGCGACTAGCCTATTTTCTTTATTGACATTTTTAAGGTTAAATAGTATAACGTCCTCCAGAACGAATTTTGGTAATTCACAGCAATCGGTCTCAACGGAGACTAACCAAGCGCAAGCACCTGTGCACTCTCTATTTCCTCACTCTCTGTGGGACTGTAATTAGACACTACCGCAGAGAGAACAGGCACTGGAGCAACGGCTTTACATACTTTCCGAAGCACGTGTGTGAAAGACCACGAAGTTTCTGAATCTGAGTTGCTGCTGAGGATTTCTCAAAAGAAAACCCTATAAATCATTTTCGATCGACCGAGGATTAGAACCGGGGAACTCATGGTCAGAAACGATTCGGTCAAATTAGTATAATATCAAATATTGTGCAGATTTTGTAATTTTTTATGATCATCATTATTGTTCTAGTCACTACTAAACCATTAATTCCATAGTTTATCAGTTATAGAATCTTTTTGTAACGAACACTTTCTTTCGCCATAAAAGGATTCACATGTAGGTATACATGGGGAAGAGGGGATGATAAAAGCATGATAGATTTCATAATTGTGGATGAAAGAATGAGGAGCGCAGTGGTAGATACAAGGGTTTACTGGGGGTCCAACATAGGGACGGATCATTACTTGGTCTTATGCCGAATTAATGGTCTATTCAGGCGTTGGCGGTATCCGACATCTGTGTCTACTGCGTTAGAGCGTGTAATATATATCTATATAATAGAGAGGTTACAAGATGAAGGTGTGAAAGAGAAGTATAAATGTAGACTGAGGGAAAATATAAGTGTTTTGAATGAATTACGTATGAATAATTTAGACTTGAAGACTGTATGGAAAGAAAGTTAAGAAAGTTTTGGTGGATGCAGCTACTGAAGAATGTGGTGTAAGTAAAAGAAAGAATGAAAGGAAAAATAGTACGTTGTGGTGGGATGATGAGGTACGGATGGAAGTTGAAGCAAAGAAGAGAGCATGGCTAGATTTACTAGCAACCAAATCTGGTCATTTTGGCGGTATGAATGATGAGATTGAAAGAAAAAGGCAGACCTTAGATGAATAAATAAGAGAGTAAAAGAAGTTGTTGAAAGGAAAAAGCAAGAAAGGATGGATAAGAATGATAAAAGGGTATCTGATAACTTCCAGGCAAATATTAAAATGTTCTGGAAACTCGTAAGAACTGCCAGGGGAAATTCAAAACAGAATGAATTATATAAGAGGCTGCATGCTGAATGATGAAGTTTCGAATTTAAAGAGATTCAAGGAATACTTTGAAAGCGTGTTTAAGAGTGAAGAGTCGTCTGAATTAAGTGAAATAGAAATTCCGAAAGAAGTTAAGAGAGGTAGGGAGATAAGTGTATATGAAATAATGAAAGCAATGAAAATCATGAAAGCAGGTAAGGCAGCGGGATATGATAGAGAATCACTCGAAACGCCAAGGGCTGGAAGAGGTGTGGTGCGGCATGCCTGCTGTACATCTTGTTAAATTTTTGTTGGGAACCGAAACGGGTACCGGAAGACTGGTGAAAAGCTGTTATAATCCCAATATACAACGGAAAGGGGTCATACCAGGACTGTAAAAACTACCGTGGTATCAGTTTGCTTAGTATTATGGGTAAACTTTATGCTAAGGTGTTAATTGAAAGAGTTATGGAAGAAATTGATTAAAAATTTGGGATGTGCAAGCTGAATTTGGAAAGGGAATGGGGTGTACAGATCAATTCTTTTCCATTCGCTAGGTTGCGGAGAAGTATTTGGCCAAAAACCAGAAAGTTAAAGGATTTAAAGAATTTTAAGTTAATAGGATATAGAATGTCGAGTGAACGAAGGAAATATAGTGAATGGGGCTCAACACGATATTATGAAGAGTCAGAATGTGTCAAATAAGGCACGTATGGCAATTCATAATGCTGTGTTATTCCCTAATTTAATGTATGTTAGTGAAAGTTGAGTATGGCAGAAGAAGCATGAGAGTAGAATTCATGCTGTAGAAATGCGAGGAGTATGTTAGGGCTTAATCTGAATGACAGGGTGAGAAATATTGTAATAAGAGAAAAGTGTGGTTTGCAAGATGACGTTGTGACCAGGATTAAGAAAGGAATGCTTCGATGGTTTAGTCATGTAGAAAAAATGAACGAGGAAAGGGTGACAAAGCAAATGTATGTTGCAGAAGTGAACGGCGGGGTCAGGAAGGGTTGCCCTAGACGAAGGTTTATCAACAAAATCGGCGATACATTGAAAATGGGCCAGATTAGGAGCACCCTTAACTGACGAGCGTGTATGCGTAGATATATGGATGTAAAGGAGGCGAGAGAGATGTGTCAGGATCGCACCAAATGGAAGTCCATAGTTTCTGCCTATCCCTCTTGGTGAAAGGCGTGATTGCTTGTGTTGTTGTTGTTGTGTTTATCAATAACTAAAATCTATCAACCAATTTTTACCTGTCCAAAGAAGACGAGAAATTTCTAAAAGATGTTATAGCTTGGGATTGTATAATAAATACCACATAATCTATGTAAAACAAACACAAAGTACCCAGATCAGCGACAAGGAACAGTGTCGAATTGCGAGGCGCATAGTAGTACGATTCACAATCCGCCTGTTATGTAAAAAAAGTAAATAAATTTACAGCCTATATACTTCCCACTGCTTGCCACTAGCCTCCTCTTAGATCTGAGTGGGTTTTCGTGAGCACAATGAATAGTTCGGGAATAAGAAAACCCACATACACGGTTTAGCTAAATTGTATTTTATTGTTTTTTAAAGTATTCTCCGTTCAAATTAATGCACTTTTCCATTCGTACAAACCAATCATTAAAGCAGTAATTCCAATCTGAAGTTGATGTTGACAAAATGGCTAATTTTACGCTTCCACAGTCTTCATACCGTTGACCGCGTAATAAATATTTCATTCTAGGGAATGTGAAGAAATTGTTTGGTCTCAGTTCTGGGCAGTACGTAGGATGGCTCATCAGCTCAACGTTTTCTTGCTTCAAAAATATTTGTCTTCCGAGCCGTATTGGAGCTCGCATTATCATGATGTAAGATGGTGCGACATTTCGGGTTATTTTTCGGAGTTCGGCTACCATTTCTGGCAAAAAAAACCGTGATATACCACTCAGCGGTAACCGTTCTGCGTTCCTGTAAAGGAATTGTAGCAACATGCCCCTTTTTCGAGACAAACGTAAGGACCATTTTCTTTTACACGCTGTGGGAGCGAACCACTTTCGTTGGTTTGCTCCTGTCTTCGAAGACCCAAACTACTGACTGATGTTTTCTTTCAGGTTCGTATGAATAAATCCATGATTCTTTGCCTGAGACGATATTATAAACGGCATTTGACTTTCCTACGTTGAAGCGTTGCAGAGTATTCCAGCACCAATCTACACGAGCCGCCTTTTGCTCTTCGGACAAATTGTGAAGAACCAAGCGGGAAACTAGCTTTCTTACACACACAGCTCATTATGTAATATCGACTGAATTGCAGTCATTTCGATAATGATAACATCCCGAATCTGCTCGTATATCACATGACGATCATCTAATATAATGGTTCGCACAGCTGCGATGTTTTAAGGCGTGACCGCTGTTCTTGGTCGACCTGCAGAAGAAACTCTGCTGAGCGACACACGACCGCGTCGGAACTCGGCATACCAGATATTGTCGTTTGACTCAGTGCTTCAACATCACAAATCGAAGTTCGCCGAGTCATTTATCTTGAGATAAGCCACGACGAAAATTGTGATAAATTATGGCACGGAAATGTTCACGCGTGAGCTCTATTTCTGTTAACGACTTGTCAACTTTAAACCAACATAGAACTTTACATGCCTTCCAAATATTTTGTTCTTATTTTTCAGATATGCATGTTTTGTTCACGATGTTTTCCTTCACCGCGGAGCACGTGGTAAATCAGCACTGAAATTTGTAATTGCATCGATGCCGGCGGGTATCGAACTCTGGTTGCTTGCGTACTGTGAAATTTACAGCGAGCGTTAAGCCCCAGAGCTGACGCGACTGCCACGTGTGTCGATATTAAATCCTTTCTATTATTATGGGAGAAGGCCATTTCCAGCAGTTGGTATTTTTTAGACTCGTGAAGAACCTTTCATTCCTAATAGTTATGTTTAATTTCTATTTACAGAAAAGATTTCACTCATTAGGGTAAACAATGGGGAATAATGTTTTAAAAGTTTAAAGTAGCACAAAAGTAAAAATTACTTTTAATAAGAATTTTCTGTAATTTATATGAAATAAATATCCATTATCTTCAATTATAATGTTACTATTTAGTTGATATTCCAGTCAGTTTGAAGACATGGTATATGGAAGAATTAAAGCCATTTAGAAAACCTTTACGTAGAAATTATTTTTTTTAATTTAGAGGTCAGCCACCGCAGAGTCTATTTCAAAAAGGTGCCTGAAGGATCTGAGGATGCCTCGTTTATAGAAGAAATATGTCGAAATATTATCGACGATGATGTTTCTTTCCTCGTGCAGTGGTGTTAGAATTAGTGGCGACGGGTATAGTGCACGTTCATGAAACTATGTAAGACACATTTTATTATAGTTTGCGGACCTTAGCTCATTAATTTTAACATGTATAAAATTTTCATATTTGTTTTTCAAGTCAGTTTACTTAAAAAAATGTATTATGAAATTTCATCATAAAATTTTGAACATCGGGTTTTTATACTCTTAGTAACAAATGCAACAGAAAAAGTTTTTTTTTTAAATATACGCTGCATGTTCGCTTCAAATGTATTCTTTCCTCCATTCATCTAAAAAGCACTTCGCGCAAGTTTTCACCACTGCGAGCTATTCTCTATAGACCTCTGCTTGCATATGAAAGGGGAGTGATTTAAAACATAATGAGTATGTTTCATATGTTTCATTTTCTTCTAAGAGTAATGTTTATTTTGTTATTTGTAATCATCAATCATTTTTATTAATCTATACAAATAAATAAAATTAAAGTGCCTGTTTGTAATGTCGTAATAACAGTTTTTGACTATATGCATATGAAAGTATGTACGGCACTTATAACAAAAACAGGATTTTTTTAAATTATTGTCTGTCTGTTTTTCTGGCTAATCTCTGAAACGGCTTGACCGATTTTGACCGGACTTTTACTGGCAGATAGTTGATGTTATAAGAAGTAACTCAGGCTACTTTTATTTTAGGAAAAGAATTATGGTTCCGCGCAAAAAAATAAAAGCCATGAAATCCAATCGTAATAAATTACGCGCGGGCGAAGTCGCGGGGAACAGCTAGTACTCATATAAAAATAAATATTTGTTTGTTTATTTTAAATGTGACTATGATATTCATGCGATTTGTGAATTGACTTTGGAGAGTTGTTTTGTGCACGTCCGAGAAGGTTTTTAACAAGAAATTATGATTTTAAATTTTTTATTATTCTTGTTTGAGTTTCTGAAGTATTCGTCCGATTATGATGAAACTTTGGGGCCTGCGAAGGTTTCTGACAAAACGGGCGACAGGCTAATGTTGCGAGGCGTCTGGAAATGCGATCGTCAATTCGCTTGCCAAGCGTATTAATAAAAGATAAAACTGATTCATCATTATCATAATCAGCATATGAATGACTTGAAAACACGGGCCTCTCCCAAAGTCGATCTGATATTTGATCTGGGTATTTTATGCCTGGTGTAAAAACATGCTGAGATCGCTATCTATCGGAATCCATAGTATATTTTTGCCTTATCGCATAATAACCTTTTACAACACTCACGGTACGAAATCAGGCGATGCCATCATACAGTATTACGGGCTCCTTACAATAAATAAATAGAAAGAAATTATATACATAATATGAATAAAATTGAAGATTAAAGTTAGTAAAAATTACCTCGCGTACATCCGCTCGATAAAATACAATGACGTGTCTTACCTAGTTTGAAGAGCACTTGCCGCCCTTCCTCAATTACGTGCACTATCCCACCAATCCCAGCACCACTACTCCCAACACCACTACACTAGGAGAGAGACACCACTGACGACAATACGACACGTGTTACGCCTCTAGACGAGTCATCTTCAGGTGATGTAGACTCTGCGGTGGCTGACCGCAAAGATCTTAGCTAAGATCTTAGTGGTCTGGGTCTGGGTCTGGGATGGGATTAGTGGTGACGGGGATAAACGCAATTGAGGGAGGGCGGGAGTTGTTCTTCAAACTAGGTAAGACATATCATTGTATTTTATCGAGCGGGATGCACTTGAGGTAATTTTTACTAACTTTTATATAATGGATTTCCGCAAAGTAACGACTGGTTCTATTAATTATCCTTAAATTGAAGAGGCTGTCTGTAATATTCAAATAACTGGCTTCTGTTAGTTATTATTTATTTGCGGGCTATTAAAACATAAATTACCATTTTAACAATTTTATCTGCCCGACTGTCTTTCTGTATGTTTGTGCAAATCTTCGGAATGACTGAACCGATTATTATGAAACTTTACGAACAGGTATAGAGCAATTCTTTAAGAAAAATGAAATACTTGGAAGTACTTTATAGTAAAAAGTTAAAAATGTATCAAATAAATGATCTTTCATAATCTTAAATCTAAATAACGCCACATTAATAAATCCTATCTAAACAAAGCCGGGGCAGCGTCTGCGGGCGATGCTTAATATGTTTCCAACTGAAAATAATAATAAAAAACTGCCGCTGCTAATTCGCTTGCTTAGCGTAATGACTTCAGCAAATATGAAATCTATGCGATTTATGGGAGAGGACTTTTTTCTAGTGTGGGGTTGGGGATACCATTCGAACCATCTGGGTGGTGGGCAGTCCATCACTGAGCGTTTTACTAAGAATTTCATTAAATAAAAATTATTTTTTATAGGATAGGGTAACAAACGAGCACACATTCCACCTGATGGTAAGTGGTATCTGTGGCCCATAGGCATCTACATATATTCTCGTTTCCCAATCAAAATGCAGATGCGTTGTCACCCGTCAGGACTAAGATGGAATGCCTCGTTTCCAGTAAAAAGGGTCACTCACTATACGAATGACAGCAGCATTAAGCTGCTATTTCACGCTGGTATTCTGTGAGAGCGTGGTCCTTCCCCGGTCGAGCCGACCCATTCGTGTTACAACTGTTACAACTATACTAGTAATATAGCTGCAGTATGGCTCTACCACGTACAAAATCTTCGCACAACTTCTTTGTAGAATAATTTACCGCCGACGATTTTCACGGCTTCGTCCTTTAAGGGGCTACTCCATGCGAACGACCTTGAGCGTTGGTGTGCCGGCCGCGCCAACTCCCTACAATATAGGATCGCGTAAAAAATAAACGCCACCTACCATAGTTTTGTATAACTCAATGCCACCTACTGTACGGACGTAATATTTTTCAACATCAATAAACTATTTTATGGAAATACACACAGCGTACAACTATAAATGTATTTTAATTTTTTTATTTGGTATATTAGTCGCATTATATTAGAATTATGTATTCTCATATATTATCTAATTATGAAATTTTATAATTAATTATATATTAAAAATGAAGCATTGAAAATTGTGAGTTTAAAAGATACCTACTCACTATAGGTAAATAGATAGATAGCTCGCCTTTTGTACAAATATTTGGTGCAATAAAGAATAAACAAATAAATAGGATGTTTCGCAGAGTGAGAGTAATATAGAATGAGAGTCGTGGAGGCAGTTTACAAACATAAATTGCACAAGGACAAACATCCAGACCCGGAACGATTATTTGTAGGCCTTACAAATATTTGTTCCGTGCGGGATTCGAACCCGCGGCCCCCAGCGCAACAACTGATTGCTAAGCCACTGCGCCACGGAGCCGTCGCCGGGTTATAGGTAAAGTGACCATACGTCCCGTTTTGAACGGGACTGTCCCTTTTCTCGGTCACCTGTCCCATTGTCCCCAAATAAAGCTCCGGAGCACAAAATTGTCCCGTAACTCGTTGGATGGAAGTATTCAAAGCCAACAATCTTCAACATAATTTTTTTAATCGAATATATTTTATGTCTACCTGGTACAAATGCTCCGATAGAAAGAGTATTTTTTTATTTTGAATAAATTGTGGACGTCTGAAAGAAACACTTACGGTTCCAGTTCTAAAGGCGATGTTGAAAGATCACAATAAAAAAAATTGAGCAGAATTTTATTCTTATTTAAAATCATCACCAACTTAATTAAAGCAAATTTAATCCACTGACAAATGTAATTCATAATTAAAAAAAATGTTGCATTTAATAATTACCTATTTTTAAATGCAACATTATTTTATAAAGTTATAGTTTTTAGAGTATAAATAAACCCATGTCCTGTTTTGAGTTAAAAAATAAATGGTCAGCTTAGTCTTTTTAGTTAAATTTAGTTTTAATTTTTTTTAGTTTATAGTAAAAAGTAGGTATATTAGTACCTACTTAGATACTTTTTACCGAATTATAAGTATAGAACACCTTATGTACTCAATTATTTTTTGAAAAAGAAGAAAAAACAAGCAATAAATAATATACTATATTTTAGCAAAAAACTATAACTTAGTAATACTAATTATAACTTAGAACATAAATGAAAAACTCATAACCGACCCAGGATTCGAACCCGGGACCTCATGATCAGCAGTCGCACTACTACAACCACTAGACCAACGAGGCAGTACTACACCTGATAAGATATTGTAGTTGGTTATTACGATTATTTTTAACTGTATACTATACTGATAATATTGAAATAGCCTTTTATAGTGTAAATTATAATATTTGTCGAAATGTTAATTATGGATTCGAACCTTACATGCTAATAATAAATAGGTGCTTCATTTTTTTATTTGCATTTACTTCAAAGAAAATACACGCAAAAAGCTTCATCGCGCAGTAAAAACACAACAAATATATGTATAACTAATACGAATAATTTAAAATTAAAAATTTTGTACAGCCGACTTCAATATAGGTTATTTGAGAATAACTCAATAACCATTGGTCTGACCTTGATCAAATTCATATGGGACCACACGAGCACTATCAGCTTTCATATAAAAAACGAATCATCGAAATCGGTTCGCCCAGTACAAAGTTATGAGGTAACACACATAAAAAAAAAAAAAAACACACTCGAATTGAGTACCGTCTCCTTTTTGGAAGTCGGCAGAAAATTATACCCAAACAAACAAATAATACTACCTATAAAATAACCTAATAAGTAATAATATTATCGATTGATAAGACGTGAGCGTGTGCGCAGGCCTATGCTCTGACGAACGACACGGGCTCCACGTTCGAGAGGTCTACGTTCAATGATCCAGCAAGCCCGTGGACAGTGAATACGCCCAGATTTTAAAATAAATTCTTAATAAAATCAAATTTTGGTCTTTTGAAAAAATTTTACAATAGAAATGTTCATTAACAAATTGCCTATCCATTGGTGTAAATCGCAAAATAAAATAATACTTACTTTACGAGGAGATGCATGTTATCAATAATAATTTCACATTTATGTGGTTTCGTTGTAAGGAGATGATATTAATATTTATTCCTTTAAAAAAAAATTGGATACAGCCCTTATGAAATCAAGATTATGTAGAAATATAATGTGTTTTTTATTTGTTGATATATCTTTTAAATAAAAAGTAGATAGCTCCTAAAAACCGCACAAATAACGACTAGCGCGACATTTTGCTCAACCCGCGCCTTAAGAAACGAGTTTACTCCTTTTCAAAAGGCTGGCAACGTAACTGCAATTCACCTAGTGTTGCAGTTGTTCATGGGCGGCGGTCGACACTTACCATCAGCACTTACCAACCACATGCTCGGTTGCCCCCTCTTCTGTTAATAAAAGAATGAATGAACAATCTGCAGAAGCAAAATATAGTATGTCTATAAACGTGCAACTGTGTTTAGTGTACACATAGATATAGACACATTAAGTAATAAAAGAAGTTGCAGAAAATATTTCTCTCTAACAACATAAAGAAACGGCAAAACGTGAAGATAATTTAAACCCTGCTATCTCATCATTGCGTCAATTTTCTTTTACGGCATTTTATATTGGTTAGAAGAATTTTAAATTCTGGAGTAAGTTCTTTGCGAAAACTTTTCATTATGAAAATTGATAGAGATAGTGTACTTCGTGGCTTTGAGGAAATTAGAAAAAATGTTTTGTAAAATTTGAAAAATAAATGTATGCACAAGTATTCTTGATAATGTTTACGTTTTATATATTTATTAGTTTTTACCCGTTAATTCGTCCACATAGAACTAAAACTAAAAAGCAAGCAGATCTTGCCTTGTGTTATCAATAATCAAAGAAGCAGTAAAATTTGCAAATATCATTCTATAATTGATGAGAACCGAAATCAGATTAAGCGGAAACTATGAAACCTAAGACCGTCGAGCCCCTGAACTCTAGTACTTTCATATTTAATTCTTTCTTAACCCTTTCGCTGTGCCGTGCACTACATATAGGTCATTGCTATTGTCTTACTATTGTGTCTGGAAACCGGACAGTGAACGTGTTAAAATAAATATTTAAAAGTGTATAGTGTATAGCAGTTTTCAATGTTACTCCCATTGATTTCTTATATTTACGCGAACACTACACAATAAATTAAATTAATTTTTACGGATTTTATCGCGTTTATTTTAACTATTTAATTCCCGACTTTTCAGCACCCATGGTCACTGCAGGTTTGAGGCGTTAGACGACCCAATGTCATAATGCCTGGCTACCTTCAGTTTTTGAATATTTATTTTAAATTATCAAGCTAATTCTGCCTAGATCGTACCAATAATTAATATTCAAAAACTTGAGGTAGCCGGGTTAACTATGACATCAGGACGTCATACGCCTCAATCCACTCCGTGACCATGGGTGCTGTAAAGCGTCCGAAACATCGGGAAATAAAAAGTTACATTAAACGTGATAAAATGAGTAAATATTAGTTTCATTTAATGTTACTCCCATTTTTAGGTTTCCGTAGTTACACAACAAAGAATCCATATAGTTTCAGCATGTCCGTCCATCCATCCGCGGTTTTACTCAGAGACCTTAGGTGCTACAAGTCTGTAATTTAACATATTTATAGATATTAATCACGCCTACAAAACTGCGAATGAAATAAATGGATGGAGGATGATTTTTTTACCAGTTTATTCCATCATGTGGGGTATCGTTAGATAGGTCTTTCAAAAAGGCAGTGGTGGATTACGTGTAGGTTCGTTACGGTCATAATCTTGGGTTTGTTCTGCCGGGAATATATAGATAGATAGTCAACTATGTCACTTGGTCAATTTTTGTCGTTGCTTATCGCTCACCATTACAGCCCAACAAAAGTCCAATGTTGAACATGGGCCTCCCCCATAGATTGCCTCATAGGATAGGATAGCTTGGCAGGCGGGTTGACAAACACCGTTTCTTATTTTTTTTATTTGTTACTATTGTGGCCGGTAGAAGAAAAAGGGGAGATCTCCCGCCGGGCAAGGTATGCTGCCCGGGGAGCGGCCAACGTTCCGACTGGTAGTTCGGAGCTATTCTATATAAGCTGTTTTAATTTCGGAACTTTGTTAGCGCGATTTAGGCTTCGATGTGTTTTCGCTTGTGGCGCGACGACAGCGCCGCCACACAATGAAGACACTGACGCCCATTTCCTTGTTTGTTTCCCATTGTCGCCTCTTATAGAAGGAAGGTATACTTACACCACCATTACACGGTCCCTTTGTCGCTTAAAATTATATGCATTATTTATTCATAGTAAAATATAACTTAAATAGAAAAATAATTATACGTGGTAGAGCCATGCTGCAGCTATAATTCTGGTATAGTTGTAACACGAATGGGTCGGCTCGACCGGGGAAGGACCACGCTCTCGCAGAATACCAGCGTAAAATAGCAGCTTAATGCTGCTGTGTTTCGTATGGTGAGTGTAGAGAACCGGAGACCCTTTTCACTGGAAACGAGGCATTCCATCTTAGTCATCACGGGTGACAACGCATCTGCATTTTGATTCGTAATCGAGGATAAATGTAGATGTCTATGGGTCACAGCAAGCACTTACCATCAGGTGGACTGTGTGCTCGTTTGTCACCCTTATCCTATACAAAAAATATTTAAAAACCCTCGAAAAGAACCCTCCCGCAGTTAACAAAACAGCTGATGACTTTGAAATGGCTGAACCGATATCGATAAGACATGTCTGAGAACCACCGCTAAAAAGCTGCTTTTAAATTAAAAACAAACCACACCCAAATCGGTTCACCAATTTAAGAGCTACGGTGCCAAAGACAGACACAGACGGACACCCAAACATAGCGGTCAAACTTATAACACCCCGTTTATTGCGTCGGGAGTTAAAAAATCAAATAAGAGAAGCAGAATTTATAACGGCATTCTACCTACTCGTTCCTAATAAATATATTAAGTTTTTCTTTTATTCCTAGGAAAGTACTAACTAACTTTTCCCGTCCTAACGCTGTTTGCCATATGTTTCACTCGAAGATAATTAAATCTTTTTATTTGTTTCGTTTCAAACAGTTGTTACAGTACTTTGAATTTCTATGTTCCTAAATTTAAAAGTTCTTTGTTCCTAAATTTAAACTAAAACATTTGCTTCGATGGCTTTTATAAAAAAAACAACGCTTTAGATTTAATAATGACATCATTAATATTCATTATCATTACATATAAATATTTTACCGCCACGATTCAGTCGAAAACTGTAATGTAGTGTTAATGTTTTTTTTTAAAGGAACCATTATGTAAATGGAACTACGTAGCAAGATTGGTCAAGTGTCTGTGAAAACTACAAAAAAATATTATTAAAAAATAATCAGTAATCTTTGATTATTACTTTTTACTTCACTGTCGCAGTAGGAGTGTATGTAAGACATGGGACAAGTGATTGGAACTAAGATGTTTTTAATTCACTTGCTTAGATGACAGTACAACTTAATATACGCGCATAAATATCAAGAGTAAAAAGAATTCCGGTTCTTTACACTCACTATCCGAAACACAACATCATTCTGCTGCTATTTTACGCATCTGTGAGTGTGTAGTCATTCCCTTAGTCAACCAAAGCAGCACGTAAAATTTGGCAACAAGTTGGATTATATTACCTCTTTGACCTGTTCAATCTATGTAAAAGGTATGTCTATCCAATTTTGAATATCTAATTAAATCACAAACTAATTTAATTTAAGGTTAGAATTAATTATTTCGTCAACTTGCTCTACATAATTACGCGTTAGGCGCGCCTTATTACAATTATAATGGTATGCTATTTTGCACTAGCGTGTGTTAGCTACTAACACAACGTTAGCCCTTCATTACTCTGACATAGTAATTATATTTTAATATGTGCGTAGTCTTACTTGTATCTCACTACTGAATTTACAACTTTTGTCAAATGTTTTTCTTTTATAAGAGGCACAAACGAGCATGCTACTCATCTGATTGGTAACAGGAACAAATGCAACACATTGAAAATTGCATATGTTTTGCCAGTCTTTAAAAAAAGTAGGCTCTTTTCTTGAAGGTCGATGTCAGAAGGAAAACTTCTGGTTAATATTTATGTAACAGAAATGAGACTCAAATACTACCAACAATAATTGTGTAAATGATTTTTCCCTGTTAATTTTTAAGGATTAGGGTGACAAATTAGTAAACAATCCACCTAGCAGCAAGGGGATGCTGTGGCCCTTAACTACATCTATTCGCGATAGAATAAAAATTCGGATGATCTGTCAACCGTGAGTACTAAAATGCAATGCCTTGTTACTATTAAGAAGGGTCTCCGATGCTTCACACTATGAAACACGAAACAGGGCAGCAAAAAGCCTCCCATTCATAGTATAGCTGTAGTATGCCTCCACCACGTATAAAGTTTATTTATCACTTTAGATTTGTAAATTACACAGATGAAAACCACTGAGGTTTGTCGACAGTGCTAAATCCACATAAAACAGCCATATTTTATATATACAAATAAATGAAATTGAAGTGTCTGTTTATAATGTCATAATTACAGCTTTTTACTTACTACACAATTTTTAAAACGTTTGTCTGTCTGTCTGTCTGTTTGTTCCGGCTAATCTCCGAAACGGCTGGACCGATTTTGACGGCACTTTTTTTGGCAGATAGCTGATTTCATAAGGAGTAACTTAGGCTACTTTTATCTTAGAAAAAAATTTAAGGTTCCGCGCAAAAACATAAAAACCCTAACACGCGAGCGATGTCGCGGGGAACAGCTAGTATTAATATATATTGATTCATACTGTGTAGTGGCGGTGGAAGAATATCCGTTATCCCACATATTCCGTGGGTGTCGTAAGAGGCGACAGAGGGATGCTGTAACAGAACATGATCCTAATAAGACCTAAATAAAAGTTGGTTTCCAACCCGCCTGCCAAGCGTCACAACTTTTGTAAAATGGACCCTATGATAGCAATGAGTTGCAGCGCTAAGAGCCGCGAGTCAAATCCCGTACGGAACAAATATTTATATGACTTAAAAATTATTGTTCAGAGTAATTGTTCGGTCTAACTCTAGCTGCTAAATTTCATTGGCGGGCCACGACTGTACGATTTACCAGAAGTTTCTTTCTCGTAGAACTGCCTTTAGGAATCGGCTGCCACCAGCGATTTTTTCAAAACGATATGACTTTAGGAATAATATTCCTACCCTTAATAAATTAACCGGAAATCACCTGCAATTCCACTGGTGTATCATAGGCAGCGGTAATCACTTACCATCAACTGGGTCGCGTGCACGCTTGCCTCCTCTTAAACAAAAAAAATTGTGATTTAAATAATATTAATAAAAAATCATACACACTGCATCATTATCACTACTATCCAGCCTACCTTAACATAATCCTGGCACATGCATCCATCGACTACATGTCTTTCCACTTCGTCACACTATCTTGTTATAAAATGCATCGTTTCCCGAATAATTATAACTTTTAACAAAAAGTAAAAACCGATTTCAAATTGTTAAAAAATAAGTAATTTATTGGCTGTCCTTGTTGGGATGACCCTTGGGGTGAATTTTTTTTTCCAAATTTATATGTGACCACCCTTGAAGTTTAACCTATTTATTAAGAAAAAGAATCATCAAAATTGGTTCACAGTCTGCAAAGATATCGCGTAACATATATAAAAACATACGAATGAATTGAGAACCTCCTCTGTTTTGAAGTCGATTAAAAAAGAATTCGGATCTCGGATTTTCTACAGAGACCATACAAAAAATAGCAGCATTAAGCCGCTATTTTACGCTGGCATTCTGTGAGTGTGTAGTCCTACCCCGGTTGAGACAGCCTATGTAAGCACTTACAAGTATATGAGTTAAATTGAACTGAAAATTCTTTTACAGAGTTTATAATAAATATTTATTTATATAATTTTTATTTTATTTTAAATAATAAAGGCGACAAACGAGCACAATGCTCATCTGATGGTAAGGGGATACTCATAGAAATCTGCATCTATCCACGATTAAGCATCAAAATGCCGATGCGTTGTCAGCCCTGAGGACTAAGGTAGAATGCTTCGTCATCAATAAAAATCGTCTCCGGATATATACAGCAAACGTTTAGTCTCTGAGAACCCCGGCTCTTCATTAAAACGTAAACAAATAAAAAAAAATAGTTTGCTAAACGTACTTATTTCTACGTGTTTTAACGAATTTAGGCTAATTGCTTCGAGCAGAGTGCGATAACCGATTTTAAGCTGGCTTGTTGCCTCTGTATTGAACATGTCAATTCTGAATAGCAAAACTGAAGTACCGTCTGCCTTTTGTACTTTCGCAAATTTTGCAGTGGCTGTAATAGGATTAAACTGCGAAATTTTCGTAATTCAACCAAGTTAAATGTATGAGCGAGTACGCCGACTGTAATAAACTGCAGCAGAGCGTAATTTTAGTGATAAAATGAAAATTACCGCTGCCATAACAAATCAAAAGTCCACTGTTGAACATAGGCCGGAAAATTTATCCAGTAGTTTTTGCTTGATTAAGTTGATAAGATTTAGTGCTAAGTCGATTAAAGAGGGGAGAAAGTGGGTGCGTGAGAAGACGCTGGTGCTAGTGGGCACGCATTATCTTTTTTATAGAATAACGATGACAAACGAGCACACAGTCCACCTGATGGTAAGTGGATACTGTAGCTTATAGACGTTATCACCCCTGAGGACTAAGATGGAATGCCTTGTGTCCAGTAAAAAAAGTTCTTCGGTTCTCTATACTCACCATACGAAACACATCAGTATTGAGCTGCTATTTTACGCTGGTATTGTTGTGGCAGCATTGTCCTTTCTCGGTCGAGCCGACCCTTTTGTACTACAACTACAAAATAGCTAAACTCAGTTATTATCTAAGGAATATAAATCTAACAATGAATTCGAAAAATACTTATACTATGTATATATATACACTCGACGAGTTGATTTGAATCTAGATACAGTTGTAGCAGAAGCAGCAAGTAAGAATGGTGTTGCATAAGTTTGCCTAGAAAGACTACAGTTATATAAAGTGAGAAGGGCGCTCCAAAAACTCAAGCCAAAAAGGTCTGCGAGTCCAGAAGGTACACCGCATTACATCTATATTTAAAGATTTTTGATTGGTTCTTAACAGCACTACTGCTTTTTTATTTTTAAAAATGTGCGGAGGCTACTGTATTTCCAGAGATTTCGTAACTAGCTTTAGTACCGATACCTAATGAAGGTCATGGAAATACTTTAGATAGTTATAGACTAGTAGCAGTATTGTCAGCTTTAGCAAATATACTCGAGTCTGATATTTATTTCGTTCTTAAAAGACATTACCACTAGGATTTTGTCCTGTATCGTGGGGGCAATTTACATACATAAATTTCACAAGGACAAACATCCAGACCTGAAAGAACTATTTGTAGGCCACACAAATACTTGTTCCGTGCGGGATTCGAACCCGCGGCGCTTAGCGCAGCAACTCATTGCTAAGCCATGGCGCCACGGAGCTGTCTATTTTGTAAGCACGCAATTATCAGATGTTCAACATGGATTTCGAAAAGGAAGAAATACTACTATATAAATATACTATAAACATAACTAAATAAAAATCTATTCAGCTACATGCTCAAACTGTGTCAATAATTGATAGAGGGGAACAGGTTGAAGCGGCTTATCTTGACTTCAAAAGGGTGTTTTATTTGGTTAAAAAGATGTATTGTTGAAAAGCGTGACCAAGGTCGATTTAAGTCCACAGCTACTCAAGTTTTTTGCTAGTTAATAGAAAGATTGCTGCAATATAATATGCAATACGGGAAACATGCATCGAAACGTTATTTTACTTGGTCGGGAGTATATCAAGGCAGTAGTACAGGGTCGCCACAGTTCATATAAATAATTGACGATCTATAGAATATTCGACAAATGCGATGTGTCTGTTACTCGACTGACAGTCTCATACTTTCACATATCAGGAGTGCTGAGGATTGTAAAAGACTTCAGGGTGACATAAATAGCGTGATGTAAGGAGAACCCGTTGCAGTTGAATATCTCACATTACTTGTTCCAATATCAAAATCCATATAGGCTTAACAAAATACCGAAATGCGTTGTTAACTCCTGACAGCCTCACCTGACTCATCTGCCTCACCTGCCTCACAGACTTTTTTTTATAACATAAGGGTGACAAACGAGCACACAGTCCACCTGATGGTAAGTGGTTGCTGCGGCCCATAGACATCTACATCTATCCTCTATTAAAAATCAAAATGTAGATGCGTTGTCACCCGTGAGGACTAAGATGGAATGCCTCATTTCCAGTAAAAAGGGCCTCCGGCCACTGCACTCACCAAGCGAAACGCAGAGGTAAACCTCTACTTCACGCTGGTTTTCTGTGAGGTCGTGGTACCACCCCGGTTCGAGCCGGCCCATCCGTGCGACAGCGAAATCTGCCGCGTGGCTTTACCACTGTTAAATACTAATACTACCACTGTAATTATGCAAGCTGCAAACAGGAATACAGCAGTGGTAGCACTGTTAATTGGCGACAGTATAACGACCTGATCAATCATGTTGAACTTGTTTGTGAAAACGTTATGTTTACGCCGAGCATGCCGCTTTCTAATCTACATTTATATTGTACACAAATTTTATTAGGCCCACTACCTCACGCTTTTATGCAATGCGTCATTTTGTGCCAAGATAGGCCGACCAATGAGAAGATCGGTCAGACAAGATAATGAGACTTGTTGTTTTCACCGCTGACCTATTTACGACGTCACTCAAATTTCAACCAGCCTACTGTACATACATCTAATATTTTATCAAACTAACTAAAGCTAGTTGTTCACGTTCAAACGCTGGTTTCAAGGTTTGACGCTGGAGGGCGCTCGACTCGGTGCCAAACCGGTTTTGATGTTCGGGCGAGCGGAGTGGGTTTTTGGCAGGGGGCGCGAGCGCAGAACGTGAGTGCAACAGAGTTGCTCGAGTGTCGTGAAGTCGCCCGGGAAAACCTCCATTATTTAGAGTCGGTTTTGTTAGCAAATTGTTGCCACGACGAGGTTTTTGTTAAGTCTAGACAAATAGACGCCGGTTTGATTAATTATTTATAATTAATATTGATTGCGACCAACGTCTGAGTTTGTTTGTTGTGCGCGCCCAATTTACCGCGAATTTGGTTATTCTAATTTGATAGCGTATATTAGTGTTTTTGACAACAATATTTTGCGTCGAGTAGTTACTCGTGGGGCATTTGATATAGTTCGGAGACGTTTTCCGTTGTCGGTTGAACGCTGAACTTTGTGAATCGTGAAGAGATCGCGTTAGTTCCCTATTTGTAATTTGGTGATAAGGGAACCCGGAATATTGAATGTTGAACTTTGACCTACGAGTCGTGCCGTGTGTTACGCTTTATAATTAACGAGATTTAGTCGCGTTCTGATGTTATTTAATTATACGATAAAGTTAATAGACTGACATAGTGAAGAAGAAGAAAGAAGTTGACCGTGAGTGACGCCGCTGGAGACTACCACAATTTAGTGCGGTGCCGGAGTCAAGGTTGCTGCCGACTTCAACGGTCCAGTCAGGTCAACCATCATCCACACCACTAAAACACCACTACACATTCACCTACACACCTTCGGTCCGACCGAACCGTTGGGACAGTCTTCGCCTCAAACCCAGGTACGTACTATTAACTTGGCTAGCCTTCTCCCTATGGTTTAGTAGGATAGGATAAGTTTCCATATGGCCACTTTTGGCCCGACCTGCAGCTGCCCATTGAATCTGCTGCTCATGGGCCCTGGGATATTCAACCTTTGCAAGGGGCAGCTGTAGACCGTAACACTAGTATTCAGTGGCGCTTAGACTACAAAGTGAAGTCTAGGCGCCACTTAATACTAGTGCGAGTCCGACATAACCCGTCCTTGCCCCTGCGAGGCGGGTATGCGTAGGCATTTCCCCGTGTAAAAAAAGAAAAAAAAAAGACTACAAAGTGAAGAGCGTATGCATTTTTATTTTTTCGTATATCGTTTGGTTAGATAAGCTCATCGCTATGACTTTCGATACTAAAGAAATTCCCACTACTTTAATTTTTTTTATTTAATGAGTGTTTTTGCATTAAAGGGCGCTTAACTCAATTTAATAATAATGTTAATACTATTAGAACATTGGAAAATTAATTAGAAATTAGCAAACTAGCGATGAAATAATCTAGGAAAATGCATAATCATTCGCAGAGGACTACAAAAATTATATATTGCGATAACGAACGAAAGGACAATGTTAAAACTCGCCTAAAAACCAACGTATATTTGACAATTACGAAAATTCTTATCCTTAATTATGCATTAGATAACATTCATTAGATAGTAACGGACACTTCTGACTTGTGAAATCAAAATAAAACAGACTTTTTCGATTTTGAACTTTGTACCTATTTTTAATACTATTGTGCTGCGTTTATGGCCTCCTGTGATTTGACCAATCGCACAATACCTTCACTCACATATTCCAAAAGTTGTCATAAACTCAAATATATTATGAATACGTTTATATCTTAAAATATATCTCGGATTAATATATGCCACAAGGAACTGGGGTACAGTTAAATCATCTATTTTAATTTAAAATAACAATAAGTGAAGTGATCGCTCCCAAGCTATTTCTAATTTGTTGTGTTGTTAATTTGTGTAACATACATGATTGTAAGCTGTTATTAAAAAAAAGCCCCGCTGGGTTTCTTCCTGGTTCTTCCCAGGACAGAAGTTTTTTTCGAACCAGTGGTAATTATACAAAAGAGTGACTTTCAAAGAGAGGCTATCCTCACCAGCAGGCCTATCTCCTCTAAGCTCTTCTCCTAATGCTTACCCATCACTTACGTCAGCCCCCTTTTTAACTGGCAGACCACTTACTTTGCGTATTTAATAGATCAGAACACTAATCACCTTGACCGATTTTAGCGGCTGGAACAGGTTAAGCAGCACTTTTGGAAACGCTAGACAAATGAATATGTCTCCGAGTTACAAAAACGCACAAAATGGCGAGATAGATGAAAAGATTTAAAACCTGACGACCTGACTGTGCTGATTAAAGAAGACAGCACTCCTCTCTGTTGGCACTTTTTACACGGTACGTTACGTTTTGGCACGTTATTTCTTAGCCCCGATGGTGTTCCGTAGGTTGCAGACGTCGCTACAACTCAGCGTATATTGCGTAGTGCTCTCAATCGCTTATGCATCTTTCCCACTTCAGATGGCAACGATTCTTAATGAAACCTAACTCTTTAAATGCCCGAGAGGTTGTCTATACTAAGCATGCCACTTTTTAAACTGTATTTATATTGCATACAAATTGTATTTGGCCTACCATTTGATGCCACGATAGGCCGGCCAATGAGAAGATCGGTCAGAAAAGACAATGAGACTTGTTGTTTTTACCGCCGACCTGTTAACGGCGTCACTCAAATTTCAAACAGTCTACTGTACATACATCAAATTATTTTGTAAAATTTATTATAGATCTAACGAATAAATTATTTTATTCGCTTTCTTTGTATTTACTTGTTCTATCAAGAACACGCTAGATACACAAACCGTGCAACGGACGGCACAGTCTTAGTTCATAGCAATGAAAGATGAGATATTATAGTGTCACGAGATAGCGCGGCCGGTGAAGAACATGATAATCTTAAAAAGGGGTATCATTATTTTTACTAGAAATAACTCTTCGCTGTTTTATTTTTTTTATTTTTTTTTATTTATTTATTCAGCCAAACTTATCACTAACATTACAGGATCTAATGACCTAATGCGCTAGTGAAAACAGTAAACATTTTAATTATTGTAACATATTATAAATAATGCAGCTCTTGTGAATTCACTGATAGAACATACAAATATGTCAACTTCCTCATGGATAAGGTTAAGCAGTCTGGTGGCGCGAGTGCGCGGCGCCTCCCGCAGCAAATTGGTGCGAGCGCGTGCGAGTGGGAGCGCGAGCTGTTGTCGAAAAACCGTTATATTATTAGGGACGAATTTGCAATATAAAATTGCAATAACCTTAATAAAAAAATTAATCATTTAGTTATGTTATAATATAGTTGTATATATATAGTTGTATATATATATATATATATATATATATATATATATATATATATATATATATATATATATATATAACTATATTAGTATTTATTTCCTCTCATAGGAATCATATTCATGAATCATAAGTTAATCAAAACTTCCCAGGAAGATAGCGTTGTTTTCCTCCGGTCATGTTGCATTGCCGTCCTATAGGACTATGAGACAGTGATTAGAGAATGCACTTCTGCTTGATCATACACACTTGTGCACTATAATCCTGTCCTGCGCTGCCGTTTAGACTGGCCGCCGTGATCAAATTTCCGTCTGGAGAAAATTGAATTGAAATGAAATACATTCCTCTTGTTTTTCATTACACATAAACTTTTAATCATAAAATAAAACCAGAGCTTTATTATATCGAAAAGTTTTACACGAATCATACTGTATGAAGTGACGTCTGACAGACTACACCTCAGTCGAATGTTGATGACAAAGTCACCTCAGTTCCAGAAAGCTAAATACTAAAAATGTTATCGAAGTATATAATATAAGCATAATGACATACACACGTACGTGTGCGTGATATACTGACATATTACGTAAAAAAATAACCCTTTCCCTTTCCCATGACTCCCATATGAACATTTCAATTGTTTAACTATTTTCCGCTGATAGGAAAACTGTTAAATTAACATTTAATATCAATTAGTTCCATACAATGGATACGCCTATTTCCTGTTTATTGGATCTGAATGACTCAGCGTCCATTTTGCAAATATTTCCACTAAAGGGCGTGCCGACGGTTTGTCTGATTGATGAGACTTATTATTGACTAGCTTTTTACCCGCGGCTTCGCTCGCGTGCGCCTTAATTTAGGAACATCATAATAAAAGCTGTTCCGTGCCAAATTTAGAAAAATTCGATCACTTTTAGAGTCACCTCGGTGTCTTGTCTCTATGTCTGTCAAACATTTTTTTCACTCTAAAATGCTATTAGACCTAGATGATTTCTAACATGCTACAGAAACACGTGAATATATATGTCTAATAACACCCACTATTTTTTCTAAGATTATTTTTTATATCGGGCGTGTTTTCCGATTCCGATGTATCCATAAGAAAGGCAAATAGTCTTGAAATCAAAATGTATTATTATTATTCATATTTATTCATAGTTAAAGTTAATTTATTTTTAACAAAGTAATATAATATTTATTTGAGACATTTTATTCATATCATTAGTCCTATTTAACACGTTCACTGTTCGGTTTCCAGACACAATAGTAAGACAATAGCAGTGCCCTATATGTAGTGCACGGGACAGCGAAAGGGTTAATATTGATTGGCACCATAAAATAGATGTAGATTTTTTTTTTAATTCGAGTAGACTTAAAAATTTCATAAATACAGTTCTATAATAATGAATACTACACATGAATTAAAACTAATGTTACGGGTTTTTTTTTACGCATCTTGGATGAAAGTTCCGAGTAAAAGAACATATCGTTGATGTGAAGCATCGAAGCTCCGGGAAGTCAAGTATGTCAACATGTTTAGTATCGTCCCAACCATTAAATCGGATCTGATAGACAACAAATCCCTGCAATAGAACACCGAATCCTACCAATGATGATTCGCGAGGCTATTGAAATTAAGAATATCCTAATTTTAATAGGAAAGATGGCTGAGTGCTACCATCTGCTAAGAACCCCATAATTAATAAAATTAAAAAAAAAAAAAAATTAAAAACTACTACTGCATTTATTCTATTCTATTTTAACTACGACATCAGGTCGTCAAACACCTCAGTTCTCTCGCTCCACCCGTGACCATGGATGCTGTAAAGTGCCCAAAACATCGGGAATTTAAAAAGTTAAAATTAAAGGCGATATAATCCTTCAAATTAGTTTTATTCCTTATAAATATTATTCACAGTGAACGTGAGGATCACTACACTAATGAACGGGAGTAGAAAAATGTTCGCCCTGTTGTGGCGGTGAAAGAAAATCCACCACCACATATCGTCCTCTCGCGTCGTAAGAGGTGACATAGGAAAACAAACTGGAGATGGAATGGCCTGCATCATCTTCTTGACAATAGATCAAAATAATAATAGCTGCGGTTGCCAACCCACCTACCAAGCGTGGCAACTATAGCAAATATCCAGCTACTTGACAATTTATGGGGAAGGCCTATGTTCATTTCAGTGGACTTTTGATAGGCTGACGATAAGAGTTCTACTCATCTTTGCAAGCCATAATATTTACGGTAGAGTGAAAACAAAAAGTAACATACCCGAAAACAGGAATGAAATAAAAACTGCATATATTGCCCAATGAAAACTAAAAAAAATAGCAGCTTACATACATGTTACTAAACGGCACAGGCCGCAGAATTTTTGGCCAAAAAAGTGTTCGCTGCGCTGATTCCAAAGCGGGATGAATGTAATGTTAATTATTCAATGAGGGCTAATAATCTGCCACTCACCGGATGTCGCTAGTTGTGACTGAGGTAAAGTTTTTTGTTACATAGTGTCAGTTAATTGGGAAATTCGTTTTAAATAATAGTTTATCATTATCTAGAGTATTATATTAATACACAACACAATGCGTCAGTTGTTTGATTTTTAATTATTTGCACTTTATAACTCTTTTTTTTTAAATCGGCTTTTAGTTATATTTATAGTTTGGCTTATTCATTTCTAATGTAATTATTATAAAATATAACTAATAATACAGAAAGAAACCTTAAAGATTACATTTTCCTAAGAAATTATCGTACCCGCTATGAAATCTGCCAAATATTTTGCCTCACTATAATGTGGCGCCGCCCTGGTGGCAGATAAAGTCGTGGATGCCCTCATTATTTACATCGTATATTCAGTAGCATTGTATTATTTCATTTTATCAATGACTTGCCATTTTAGTTTATTTAGAAGTTAGTAGATGGCGCTAATATTATATGAAATAATGAAAGCCAAAACCAAACCATCTAGTAATAGCAGAAATAATGAAAGCCAAAACCATACCAGCATACCATACCATACATAATAGCAGCAATTGAAGCGAACATTTATTTATTATATCAAGGGATAAAGTGATGTCAATGTTCTCTTAAAAGTTCTATTAGTTATTAATATCTTCAAACGATTTCTATTCATTGATTTGGTCATGCTATATCATCAAATAGACAAATAGTGTTAAATATTATGAAATGACGACACCATTTCACGAAATGATAAGACTACTTTATCATATATGATCAATTCTACGATCTGGCCACGACATATATAAAAATCTCTTGAATAAAACTATCATGATAACGAAAATTTTGCAACATTTGTAGACAGACCAGTTTTAATCACTTTAGTTATATATTAGTAATTGCATTAAATACCTTATCTATTTTCATATTTTTGGTACATGTCACTATTATCTATTGAAATTATTACACTTTTATAATAAAATAACAAAATACTAAAAAACTAAAAACTTAAAATTTAATCATATACATGCAAGTTATTTATATTATTTCATTTATTAGTAACTGAAGGCAAAATATACTACTTTTTCCATTTGATGATAGATGGCGCTGTTTTAAATACCAAATCGGTGTAGTTTCAAATTATTTCACCAAGATTACAACTATATTTTAAACTTTATTTACAAATATGGCATTTATTTGAGAAGCAGCAGTCATCCCGCCTATAACCAAGATTTAATAGAAAATTAACATCTAAAGGAAATAAAAAACTTAACCTTCCTTTTTTGAAGTTCCGTAATCGGATAAAAAGTAGCCTATAAGTTGCCCCGGGTTACTCAATACCTATATACAAAATTTCATGTAAATCGATTCAGTAGTTTTTGCGTGAATTCGGAATACACAGACAGACAGACAGACAGACAGACAGACAGACAGACAGACAAAAATTCTAAAAACCACTAATTTGGCTTCGGAACCCTTTATTTAGTCACCTGGACTTGTTTTTTCTAGAGTATATTAGAATTACAGACATGACTTTTCTACAGATTTATTATATGTATAGATATAGATAAGGTAACGTTGGCAAGTTATTTCGTTATGAAGTTGCATGACGTAAGTGTATAATGGAACTAATAATTAAGTTAACAAAATATATCATTCGAAATTCAAATATTTATGAGCGGCCATTGGCGCAGAACTTTCAGTGTATATATTTATTTGCGTAAACAATTTCCATGAAACTTTGGAGAACGCAAACTTAAAAATTGATCCCATTATTCAGCCAAGGATCGAGGCGGGGATACAAGGGATTTTATAACCTTAACTTTGTTGAATTGTTTTCATCTCCTTATCCTCAAGATTCCGCGTAAGAAAATTTATAATATAACATTTTGTATTCATATTAGACATAAAACATTCATAACTATCTTCTAGGTGAACCGATTTCGTAGCTGGTGCTTTTTATGTCATTACCTCATGATCATTACAGCCTTTCATAAGTCCACTGCTGAACATAGGCCTCCCCCAAGGAATGCCACAAAGCACGGTCCTGAGCCACCTGCATCCATCGACTTCCTGCATGTCTTAACAGGTCGTCATTCCATCTCGGTGGGGGGTCGCCCTATACTCCGCCTACCGGTACGAGGCTGCCACTCAAGAACCTTTCTTCCCCATCGGTTGTCGGTTCTTCGAGCTTTATGGCCAGCCCACTGCCACTTCAGCTTACTAGTCCGTTGAGCTATGTCGGTTACTCTGATTCTATTGTGGATATACTCATTTCTAAGTTTATCACGCAGAGAAACCCCGAGCATAGGTCTCTCCACAGCTCGCTGAGCGACCTTGAGCTTCAGCACTTCGATATACCGACAATCAACTTGGCATCGCTGAAGGGCTGCAGCACCGCCCAAATTTCGACTGAATCAAAGGTTTTCTCATTGTCCACATACGCCAGACATTGTGGCAAATTGTACTCTTCGGACTTCTTTACAACTTGCCGAAGGGTATGTATGTGGTCTATGGTGCTAAAGCCCTTTCGAAAACCGGCTTGTTCGGGAGGCTGGAAGTCGTCAAGTCTGCGCGCGAGACGATTCGTAATGACTCTCGAAAACAGCACGTAGACGCGGCTCAGAAGGGAAATCGGTCTGTAGTTCTTCAAGAGAGCGTTGTCACCTTTCTTGAAGAACAAGACCACAGTACTTTTGCTCCACGCCTCCGGTGTAACGCCACCATGGAAGACAGAATTAAAGAGCTTCTGAAGGACTTCAAGTACCGGTTTTACACCCGCTTTAATTCTAGCTCCGCTGTAATTCTATCTTTTCCTAGAGCCTTGCCGTTTTTAAACTGCTGGAGAGCTATTCTAATCTCGTTCAGACTGACGTCCGGGATATCATCGGAATAGTATCGGACAAGACTTGCTCTTGGATCGTTACTCACACATGCGTGTGGCTCTAACGATGACGTGTACAGCTGTCCATAGAAACTCTCAATTTCACTCAAAATATAAGGTGACCAGGAAACGATGCTGCCACATTCGGTCTTCAGCTTTGACAGTTGGCTTTTTCTGGCAGACAGATCTGGCAAAGACTTTAGAGACTTTGTTCCGCTCGATCGCTTCTTCAATACAAGCTATATTGAAAATGCGTAAGTCCCGCCGCATGCATTTGGAGATCTGTCTGTTCAGTTGCCTATACAGCATATGCTGTCAAATATGTTAAAGAATGTATTCATCTCCCGTCTAACAGCCATGAGATTGAGAGTGTGATCGGATAGTTTTTGTGTTCGTCTGCAAGACCAGCCGCAGAACTTAGCTCTGACCACATGGACAGTTTCCACGAGCTTGTCATTCATATCTTTTACTTCATTGCAGTCTTCTAGGCACTGAAAACGGATTGTAACTCTAGCTGAAAGCTTTCAGGACTTTGGAACAGAGCACGAGGGGGACGAAGCGTTGACTTTATTATACGAGACCTCTCCAACTTAACGTTTAGGTTCAGTCTGCCTCTAACCATTCGGTGATCGCTACCAGTTTTCACCCTCGCGATCACGGAGACATCACTGAATAGTTGTCGTCTGGTCGTCATAATGAAGTCAGTTTCATTTTTTGTAGAACCGTCGGGGCTCGACCAGGCCCATTTCCTGTGGGGCCGCTTCTGAAAGAAAGAGTTCATCATTACGTGTCCCTCTTTCTCCATAAAGTCGGCTAGCTGCTGGCTCCTTGGGTTCCGTTGCCCTATTCCGAATTTCCCTAATTTCAGCTCACCGTTCTCTCTTGTGCCTAGTTTTGCGTTGAAATCTCCCATTACTACCGTATAGTGGGTTTTGGAGGAATGCATGGCTTTAGAGATATCCTCATACATTTCCTCCACCTCCTCATCGGCGTGTGCCAAGGTTGGTGTGTAAACCTGTATGACCTTCAATGAATACCGTTTGGTGATTCTGAGTATAAGGTACGCAACCCTCGTCGACACACTTTCAATCTTTACAACGTTGTTAACGAGAGACTTGTGGACGATAAATCCGACACCGCCTTGGGACAGATGGTCGCCCTCCCGGTGATAGAGCAAGTTGCCGGATTCGAGGATTACCGTGTCCTCCCCCTCTCTTCGGGCATTGTGTAATCCTTTAATATGCCAGCGTAACGTGTCTATCTCTTCTTCCAGCTCCACGATCTTCTCGTCAGTCCTCAAGGTGCGTGCGTTGTATGTTGCCAGGTCGAGTCGTCTTAGGTGGCAACCGAACCTACATCGGAGATTCTTAGCACACCCTGTCCCGCCGTTACCATGGTCGCCACCGTAGCCAGGAATAGCGGACCGCCGGGGACAGGGGGCCGTTTATTATTGTCATTGCTCGTGGGGGGTATATTGCCATAGTTGCCACGCTTGGCGAGCGGGTTGGCAACCGCTGTATTTTTATTCTAATTTTTGCTGTTATCAGGAAGATGCTGCTGCCCATCTCCTGCCTATTTTCCTTATTCTCCTTTTACAAAACTCACGGAAAGATATGGGATAGTGGATATTCTTAACCGCCACTACACGGCCTTTCATGTAGTTCCGTATAAATTTGATCAAAGTTTGACCAATAGTTATTCAAATCAAAATAAATCAAATCAAAACTGTTTATTTTGTGAACATAGGTAAATTTACAGATCTCAATATGTACATAATAAAATCTAAGGTAGGTTCTTTATGTCTGTCTCTTGCTCACGAAGAGCTTTTTATAGCTAATGTACCTATCATTTGACTTGTGCCTTAATAGTGTGGCGTAAATTCACTGTTGCGGGATTTTGTTGTATTCTGTACGGTGTTTACACTCATTTACATGCGCTACTTTGGTCGATGTTTGTGCTTACGCACAACTATGGGGCCAAGCCCTCCTTTACTCTTTAGCCAGTTAGTTTGCCGTGGACAACGGTCCAGTTCCCAACTTAATGTCACACTTTGAGGGGAACGCGTTGGTTGGTTGGCTCTCTCCGCAGCCGATCCATGTGCTTCCCCCATATTTTTTTTAATCTGGGAGAGCGAAGCCCTTGTATGTGAAATATTTATATAAATATTGTAAGTCTTTTCAAAGTGGGAATGGATTATTTATTTGGGAATTGATTAATGTGAACCACAACAAGTGCATTAAAGATGATTTAATGTTCTCAACCTTTTTTGTGCTCTTTCTCCGTGAACGGGATACTTTAGCTTATAGTAATTATAAGGTACTTCTAACAGCTTTCGGTTGCTCTCGTAAATATCAACTCTTTCAAAAGACACTTAAAACAACTAAGTTACTAAACAAACACAACGTAAAATAAATAAGGGTCTTAACTAAGACAATCACGCTATAAATATAAGAAACGGCCTATAAACAATCCTTAAGAGAAAGCATTGGGAAGATATTCTATATTCTTAGTCACCTATATTATTATTATATTTACATGTGAGAACCATTAATATATAATAAAAGATGGGGGGAGAGTAGCAGTGACAGTCAAGAAAAATCCTATACATCGGACGAAGTTTATGTCCAGACTCACAGGCTGACGCTGGAACTTTTTCATAGAATAAGCGTGACAATGGAGCACTCAGTCCACCTGATGGTAAGTGTATGCTGTAGCCCATGGACATCTACATCTATTCTTAATTAAGAATCAAATTCAAGCACTCCTAGACTATACAACATTAAAAAAGGCAATTTAGTTATTGATTTTTTTATCATTAAATAAGAAAATAACGTTACTCTGCTGAGCATAAACCCACTCTTAAATCTGGAAGACTTTTTGGCAAGATGCAATAAATTATTTATATTTTTGCATTTAGTGTACCAAAGCCAACCCAATGTGTGTTAAAAGCCGTGGCGCTGCCACAACAATTGACTTTTCCCGCTCCAATAACCTCTTGGAAATGAGAAAAGACCTGTTCTTGCAGGACATAACACGTATGCCGTTTCTTACTTTAGTAATGTCCTGCAAACCGAATATTTCACAGCAGCCAGTTTCAACGGACACCAGTGATCTGCACTGCTAGCATTGTATCGAATCACGGATCTGATCATAATCATCTAGTCACGTCTAATGAAGTCAAAGTTCCGTCCCCCCTTCGTGAATTTCTTTGGCGTCGGTGAGGAGTCTCGCTTCCAAGTCATCGATTGTTGTTTCGTTTCAGGATCAAAATGGTAGATCCAGGTCTCGTTCATAGTCACAAAACGGAACAAAAAATTTTCTTGATCTGCTTGGAACTTTTCGAGATTGACTCTCGAAATGTCAACTCGATTTTTCTTTTGCTCGTCGGTTAACATTCTGGGTACCCAACGCGCAGAGACCTTTTTCATATGCAACTCGTTCGCAAGAATTCTTTGAACGCAGCCATATGAGATCCCTGTGACCTCAGCTACATACCTGATGGTCACTCTTTGATCTGCCAACATAACATCTTCGACTTTTTTCACGTTGTTTTCAGTGAGGGACGTGGATGGGCGTCCTTCGCGATGTTCATCTTCAGTGGATATTTTGCCCAGTTTAAACTCCTTGGCCCAGCGTGCAACTGTAGAATATGGAGGAGCAGAGTCCCCCAATGTTTCCACTTAGTCACTGTGTATGTCTTTTGAAGACATTTTTTTCAAACAGAAGCACTTGATGACAGCTCTAATTTCGTTTTTCTCCATGTTGATGTTATCTCTTTGACAGTTCGTATTCAAATGAATGTTTTTCCCGGAAATCGTGATCTATTTATATGATTTTTTTAATATTTTTTTTTGGATTTTTATGCGGACCTGAAGTAACCGATTATCATTACTTTTGGATCACCCCTCGTACCTAGAACAAATACTTATAATACTTGGTAAGTCCAACTTTGACCGAAAGGTCAATCGACGGATTCCATTCGGCTAGGCAGCAGTCAGGAAATTACGACACATCTTCTCAAAACCTGAAATCAAGACTGTACAACCAGCTTGTGTTGCTAGTGATGATCTAAGACGTAGTTCTTTATACTGCCGGCCGTTGACGAAACTTAAGGTCGCTTAGCCAGCTATGGAGAGGGCTATGCTCCGAAATTCTCTGAGACTTAAAAACGAGGATGTCCGCAGCAGAACCAGAGTAACTGACAAAGCTCAAAAGATTAGTAAGTCGAAATGGCAATGGACCGGCTATATAGCTCGAATATCGGAAAACCGATGGCGAAGAAAGGTTCTCGAGTGGCAGCCTCGTACCGTAAGTCGAAGTTAGAAGATGACCCTGCAAGATATGCAGGAGGTGAAAAATCTAGATTGCCCGGGACTGTGCTCTGTAGCATACCTTGGGGGAGGCCTATGTTCAGCAGTGGACTTGTGGAAGTC
This sequence comes from Parnassius glacialis, assembly GCA_033319125.1. NCBI lineage: Eukaryota > Metazoa > Arthropoda > Insecta > Lepidoptera > Papilionidae > Parnassius > Parnassius glacialis. Next base: position 556,927 of record JAVANC010000027.1, read on the forward strand.
TGTAATGATGATGAATCACTTTGTTGTCCATCCGTCCAACTAACCGCCTAACCGCCAAATAGGGTTTTCTATTTGTTAAGAACGAGAAGAGATATCCAGTAAAAAATTATACTAATATCTACGGTCTCTCGGCGGTGTAAATAAAATTAAGCTTCTAAATCAACACAATCAAAAGTTACGGTCATGTACGGTCAAATATTTTGATAATCGCAATCTCAACGCCTATAAGGTAATTCCCTTTGAGATAAATTTTGAAATTTTGCAACAAGAAGTCTCATAGCAAAAAAAATAAAAATGTTGTTTTGTAGTTATATCACATTACATACTATTTTGCGATTTCAAACTTATATTTGCAGTTACAGCATGGAACGTAATGTAGACGAGATGTTGTATGGAGAGTTTTTATCATTACTATTATTACATTACTATAGTATAGTATAGTATAGTATATATATAAGAGATTTCTAACAATGAACTGACTCTTTGGTAGGAATGTTCCTTTTGCCGAGTAGAGGTCTCGGGCCCACCACCACTTACGTTTAAAATAATTGTTAACTATTAATTAACAGACTCTGCGGTAGCTGACCACTAAGAGTCTATTTCACCTGAGGATGCCTCTTGTTGGGGCGAAACACGTTTCGTATTAACGAAGGTGGTGTTTCTTTCCTAGTGTAGTGATGTTGAAAGTAGTGGTGCTAGGATTAGTGGTGACGGGGGATAGTGGACGCAACTAAGGGATGGCGGGAGGTGCTCTTCAAACTAGATAAGACATATCGTTATATTTCATTACGCGAATATAATCAAATGAATTATTAACAACCTTAATATAATGGATTTCCGCAAAGTAACGCCTGATTCCAATTAATGCTACTTATGTTTGTTAAAAACAATCGCAAAATTATGTTTTAATTTATTTTATTTGCAGCGCACTATTTGTAAGTTTCAACTCAATCGCCCCGTAAAATAAAATGTTTCATGTAAACTGTAAGGACCCATTCCACTCTCTTTGAGTTTAAATTTTCCGAAACCTTTCCTTAGATGATGCCGACGTAATAAAAGTGACATTTTGTTCCAATTTCACGCTTCTACATTCGGATGCTTGGGCAGTGCGTCTTAATGAAATATTTTTCATTACCCTTGTTTTAAATCCATATATATATATACATATATTGTGTAAATTTTTTAACGAAATAAAAAAGAAAGTTTTGTTATTTTAATAAAAAGAGTATTTGAAACAGTTTGAAAATTTTAAAATAGCATTAATTATTTATTATATTTATATATTGATACCTGCAGATATGATCACCCTCTGGCCACCCAAATATTGTCACCACTGATAAGACTAACAGAGCACACACAAAGGGTTCATACCATTTTGCATGTCAAATAAAAGACCTACATTTTTTTTAATAGGATAGGGTGACAAACGAGCACATAGTCCACCTGATGGTAAGTGGTTGCTGTGGCCCATAGACATCTACATCTATCCTCAATAAAGGATCAAAATGCAGATGCGTTGTCACCCATGAGGACTAAGGTGGAATGGATCTCGCTGACAATGAAACTACGGTCAATTATGGTGTTCAGTCACTATTTTACATGTTTACCTGTTGGAGACTGCATCTAAATTGTAACTAGGAAGCTAGAAGATAACAACATGCTTACAGAATATGCAGTTTTACCGAAACACTGCCTCACATCTGGCTATCTATTGTGGATGGAAGAATTCTACAAGCAAGTAGACGGTGTAACAATGGGCTCACCTGTCTCTCCCTTAGTCGCCGACATATTCATGGAGGACTTTGAGGAGAAAGCCTTTTTTACTTCTCCTGTAAATCCAAGATTCTGCAAGCGGTACGTAGACGATACTTTCACAATTTTACCAACTGGCAAAGTAAGTGCTTTTTTAGACCACCATATTTCCATAAACTCTAAAATACGATTCAAAAGTGAGTTAGAAAGAAAACAATTATTTAGCTTTCCTAGATGTTTTAGCCATCCGAAATCTTGATAACACTATTAGTCACACTGTGTATAGGAAAAGACCCATAACAACCGTTATTTAAATAATAGTTATTTAAATGGTGAATCGCACCATCATACATCACAGTTAGCTACCGTCGGAAAATCTTTGTTTCAGAAAGCACGAGGGATCTGTGACAGAAAACATCTAGCCGCCGAGCTTCAAGCACGTCGAGCAAATATTGCAAGACAACAAGTTGTGTGTCCCACGCCTACATCACAGTGACCGAGTGAAGCCGGCAACAGTCCAGCGTATGCCTGCTGTACTACCTTATGTCAGAGGAGTCACAGACAAGGTTGGACAGCTGAGGACTTTTGTTCTGATGATACAAATTGAAGCATCATACAATTGTAAGCTAGTCAAAGTTTCGGGAGTTCGAAATTTAAATAAGTTCGAATAAAATTTAAACTATCCTCAACTTGATTATGTCAGAAGTAGGCCGACACGCTGCAATTTGCTGGAATGAGGAATGGATTGGATGTCACATATTATTTAAACTTACCATTTTATTTGTGTTCAAATTGTAATACCAATGAATAATTTTCTACTTCTTCTCTTTTTTCTTGCTCGTCATGTCATAATTAAATAAAAATTATCTTCTGACAACAAATACGAAATTATAACTATATCCAATTGCAAATTTTTCATGGTGTAGTAGAGCCATGCTGCAACTATATTATGGTTGTAGCACGAATGGGTCACCTCGACTGGGGGGGACCTCTCTCTCTCTCAGAATACCAACGTAAAATAGCAGCATTGTGCTGCAGTGTTTCGTTTGATTACTGCAGAGAACTGGACTCTCTTTATTCTGGAAACGAGGCATTCTATCTTAGCCCTTAGGCACTCCTGCCACTGCAACGCATCTGCTGAGTATAGATGTAGACGTTTGGCCGTTAGTTTGGAAATAGCGAAGGCCTTCGATCGGGTTCGGCACAAAGCGCTTCTTTCAAAGCTTCCTTCCTATGGGCTTCCCGAGAAATTGTGCAATTGGATCACCAGTTTTATGGCTGAACAGAGCATCAAGGTCGTAGTAGACAGTGCATGCTCTGATTACAAGCCTATTAACGCTGGTGTTCCACAAGCTTGCGTGCTATCACCGACGCTGTTTCTTCTGTATATCAATGATATGTTGCAAAGCGGTAACAATCATTGCTATGCGGATGACAGCACTGGTGATACTCTATACACCAGCCGTGCAAATATTTCTTGGGGAAACGTCGCCGAGTATCGAAATAAACTTGTGTCTGAAGTCGAGTCTTTGCTGAACAAAGTCTCGGATTGGAGCCGACTAAATCTAGTCCAGTTTAATCCTCAGAAGACACAAGCTTGCGCATTAACCGCTAAAAAGAACCGCTTTGTCGTATCTCCTCAGTTTTAAGGCACTCCCCTTGTTGCCTCAGCCAGTATCGGAATCCTCTGCGTCAACATTTATTTTATTTTTATTTATTTATTTATTTATATATCCAACTTATATCTAACATTACAGGTTTCTACCCAATGCGATAGATAAAGCACTATTTGCAATCATATATTACCTATATTACTATACTACCTTGTAACTAATTATCCATAAAGCAAGTTTTGTGAATTCGTTCAGAGTACAAAAGAATAAATCTGATTCTCTGTCGATCAGGTTTAATGTTCGAAAAGCTCGCGTCAGGGGTGCCTCTCGCAGTAAGTTAGTGCGACATCTAGGGACGGCCAGTAGGTCAGGCTGACGCCGCCGCCATACATATCTATCCGGAACATAAATATTAATCTTCTTCAACATATTCTCATTAATAATCCTACCCCTAAGGACCATAAAAATATATGAAGCTAATCTAAGCTCTCTCCTTACCCTGAGCTGATTGTATCCTACCATACCCAAAACAAATAATGTGGGGTATTGCAGTGGGTAAAAAGGATAAACCCCATATAACTTGAGATACAAATACCTTACAAATTTGTTTTGTACCTTCTCCAGCATTAGATCGTACTTCTTCTCATGTGGAGCCCAGATTATTGAATTACACTCCAGATGACTCCGAACTAGTGTGTTGTACAAAGCTATAATAGCTTGCACATTTGTGAAACCGTTAACCGTTCGTAACGTAAAACCTAGAGTTCTAAAAGCCTTTTTACATGTATCAACAATATGATCCTTAAACGTTAAGTCAGCAGAAAACTTTACTCCTAAATCCTTGATTTGCATTACCCTAGACATAGGTGTCTTGTCAATGTAATATGTACACTCTATGGGCATATGTTTGCGCGTGAAAGATATTGTTAAACATTTAGCGGTATTAAATTGTAATTTGTTATCTTTGCTCCATTCAACAACTTTATTTATATCGTCTTGGAGACGATCACAGTCCTCCAAACTACCTATATCCATCGACAACTTAAGATCGTCCGCAAATAATAAACATTTTGATTTCTTCACAACATTGGGTAAGTCATTTATCATGATCAAAAACTCCAAAGGTCCTAGATTCGACCCCTGACTCACACCAGACCAGGTAAAATATGGTTTTGTCTTATGACCCTCATATGCTACATACTGTTGCCTATCTGTCATGTAGCTAGCGAAAAATCTCAATAAGTGTGGGGTGAAACCAAATTTTGCCATTTTTTTAGTAATATGTCATTATTTACCAAATCAAATGCTTTTTTGAAATCAAAATAAGCAGTATCAGCTTGTCCCCCACTATCTACTACTGGTATTATATCGGTCATAAGCTCTAGAAGGTTACTCGCAGTGCTCCGAGCAGGTCTGAACCCGTGCTGCGCTTCCGACAGCTGTGTATTTAACTGTTGATATAAGCTTTTGTATATAGCCGACTCAAATACCTTGGCTGGAGTAGATAGCACTGCTACCGGTCTAAAGTTCTCTACACTGGTCCCTGTATTTCCTTTTGGAACGGGAACCACCTTCGTTATTTTCCATTTTTCCGGAAACCTAGCTTGGTTTAAACAGTTATTGTAAATGTGAAGAAGTGGTTTTGCTAGCGCAGAATGGCAATCTTTAAAGATAAACGGTGGTATTCCATCTGGCCCTGCAGATTTCTTTGGCTTAAGTTGTTTAAGTGCGGTCAGTATGTCCTTAAGTTGCAACTGGCTCAAGTGAATTCGCGCTGCCCCGTTATCCCCTTCGGCATCAATGACAGCCTTACTCACATTTAAGTCTGGTCTCTGTGTAGTATACACCGAATGAAAGTATTTTGCAAACTCAATAGCACAAGTCTCATTGGTCAAAACCTCCCCATTTTTTAAAATATTTTTTGGATTTCGATTACCTCTTTTGGAATTAACAAAATTCCAAAAGGATTTTGGGTCTCTTTGTAGATTATTTTGCACGCAGTGCTTATACTGGTTATGTGTAGTTACTAGCATATTTTTAACTTTAGTTCGCAACTCAGCGAATTTTACATAGTCAGTGGCTAATCGTGTCTTTTTATATTTTTTATGAGACGTAGCTTTATATTTTATTAAATTAATAATATCCCTAGTATACCATTCAGGGTATATCCGACCTGAGCCTACCCGTTTTGTTTTTCTTTTTGGTACACATTTGTCTAATACTAAATTAATCTCCTTGTAAAAATAATCTAAACTTTGTTCTAAATCTAATGAATAAATTGGGGTCCAGTCTATGTTAAGTATTGATGAATACAATAATAAAAAATCAGCTTTGTAAAAATTCCATTGTAAGGTACCTGTATCATTACCGGGGGATGTAGGTGTCTGTGGCGGATTCCCGGCGGTTGGCGAGGACACAGTCACTGTCACTTCCAGTGGAGGATGGTACTCATCCACCCTCACAAGACTAGTTTCTGAAGCTCGAACCTTCACATAATCTTCATCCTCAAATGAACTCAACACCAAGTCCAACAATCTATTGTCACAGTTACTCACCCTGTTACTCTGAACGAATCCACAGAATGATATGAAATAGTCAAAATAATTTATTACATTTGACGAACATGAATTAAGATTAAAGTCACCTATCACTATTATTTTTCTATAACAAGCACATAGATTTTCTATTATTCTGAACATTACCATATACTCATTATCTTTACTACAGGGCGGAATATAAACTACACACAATAAAAACAAAAAACGATTTTTTAAGTAAACAGACGCACATACTAATTCAAAGACGTAATCGTCTATGTTTACATCACTCGGACCGAGAACTCGCCGTAGTTCAAATTGCGGTGTGGCCACAAGACACACGCCTCCCTGCTTGCGGCCATCCGCTCGATCACAGCGAAGAATACTATAACTTGGTGGAATTAACTCTGCGTCTTGAATAGACTGGTAACATCCTGTTTCTGTAATTGCATATAAGTCAGCCTTCATCGATGATATGCCAGTATAAAAATCTTCAACTTTTGTTCGAAGTCCTCTTACATTTTGATAATATAAATCTATCGATCGTTTTACTTTCTTGGTAATTTTTTTATGTTTGATGTTGTTTTTGGTATGATTTCCGAAACCAAATTCCTTCCACTTAACCGCATCCAGTGTAAAGCTGCTCTTTACACTGGATGATGATTTCGAGTTCTTTCCGATCGGCTTGATTCACTGGCGCTGCGAAGAGATGTTGCATCGCTTTGTTTATTTTATCGCATCTTCCAAGGGGAGTGCTCTAAAGAATTGTTCGAATTAATTCCAGCTGCTCAATCTCACCCACACATTGCGACAAAACTCGCGATACCATCCATGCGATACTATCTGGATGGTTGGCGGTCCACCACTATGCTATTTAGAAGAAGTACCATTTTTGTTATATTGTTCATTAGGTTAACAGTCCACTACAGAACGCCTATCAGGCGAATTGACGATCGCAGTACCTGACGTATCGCACCTCTGACGCTAGTCGCTAAAAAAGTCCCGCTGGGTTTCTTGCAGGTTCTTCCCAGGACAGAGGTTTTTTCGAACCAGTGGTAATTATACAAAAGAGTGACTTTCAATAAGTATTATATATAATCTATATTGAATAAAAAAGTTTCTGTTTCTGTTTCTGTTTCAATACTATTGTCATGTCATTAGTAAATCAACATTGTGCCACCCAAAAAAAAAAAAGTCAATAACGTTGACAGATGACAACAAGTCAAAATAGATAGACGTCAGACGTGCTATTGTTTTGGTTTCGTTTGAGAAAATACATTTCTGTAAATGTTTTAGTAATCTAAGTGCACTCTGTAGTTGGTTTTTTATGCGATTAGTTTAATTAAATCACGAACAACGGCTTATACACAGGATATCGATACTTTTCTTTAGCATAGTACCTGGCTTGATTCAGGGACTTTAACTAAATGAGACTGTATAATGTTGTATTTATTTGGTATGAATAAAATAAATACCTAATCACAACCTGAGTTTTATTTACCGTATAAATGCTAGGCTAAGACTGAACTGCCTACATTGGCAATAACATAGTAATGTTTCATAAACATAAAACATAACATCAAAATCTCTATGATAACTGCAAATATCTAAGTTTTCAGAAGTGTCCGTCAGGAGTTATTGTTCTTACATAGAATTGTGTGTAATTTCAGACTTAAAAGGGTATTTTTTTCACTGTTGGTTCTTAGGCGAACATTGTATAGACGAAAAACAATGTCCTTTTCCTGTCGCAGTATAATAAATTAGCCAATTTTTAAAGTGAAATAGTGACTTTACTTCGTTATTTGCCGCGCGTCGGGACAGAGAGTTCCGTTTTTCGCCAGCATACGCTCCACACTTCAATGGTTTAACCGAGACAAGAATAAAATCTGCCAAATTTCAAATTCACTGAGAGTGATAAAAGTCTTAACTAACGTTTGAGGAATTATCTTCATTGTTTGCGCAAACCGAGGCTATCCTCAACAGCAGGCCTATCTCCTCTAAGCTCCTCTCCTAATGCTTACCCATCACTTACGTCAGCCCCCTTTTTAACTGGCAGACCACTTACTTTGCGTATGTAATGGATCAGAACACTAATCACCTTGACCGATTTCAGCGGCTGGAACAGATTAAGCAGCACTTTTGGAAACGCTAGACAAATGAATATGTCTCCGAGTTACAAAAACGCACAAAATGGCAAGATAGATGAAAAGATTTAAAACCTGATGACCTGACAGTGCTGATTAAAGAAGACAGCACTCCTCTCTGTTGGCACTTTAGAAGATTTACAAGGTTACTTCTTAGCCCCGATGGTGTTCCGTGGGTTGCAGACGTCGCTACAACTCAGCGTATATTGCGTAGCGCTCTCAATCGCTTATGCATCCTTCCCACTTCAGATGGCAACGATTCTTAATGAAACCTAACTCCTTAAATGCCCGAGAGGTTGTCTATACTAAGCATGCCACTTTTTAAACTGTATTTATATTGCATACAAATTGTATTGGGCCTACCATTTGGTGCCACGATAGGCCGGCCAATGAGAAGATCGGTCAGACAAGACAATATATATAGATTTGTTGTTTTTACCGCCGACCTGATAACGGCGTCACTCAAATTTTAAACAGTCTACTGTACATACATCTAATTAGTATGTAAAATTTATTATAGAACTAACGAATAAATTATTTTTATTCGCGTATTTACTTGTTCTATCAATAACACGCTAGATACACAAATTTAGGCAAACGAACGGTTTAGTTTCAGTTCATAGAATCAATCAGTTAATGAAAGACTAGATATTTTAGTGTCATGAGATAGCGCGGCCGGTGAAGGACATTAATAATCTTAAAAAAGGGTATAATTAATTTTACTACAGGCTTAAATAACTCTTCGCTTGTGTCGAAAACCCATTATATTATTAGGGACGAAATTGCAATATATCCTTAATAAAAATGTTTCATCATTTAGTTAAAACGTTATAATATATTTATATATATATAACTTAGATTTAGATACAGTATTTATTTCCTATCATAAGAATAATATTCATGAATTATAAGTTAATCAGAAATACTCAGGAAGATAGCGGTGTATTCTCCGGTCATGTTGCATTGCCGTCCTATAGGACTATGAGACAGTGATTAGAGAATGCACTTCTGCTTGATCATACACACTTGTGCACTATAATCCTGTCCTGCGCTGCCGTTTAGACTGGCCGCCGTGATCAAATTTCCGTCTGGAGAAAATTGAATTAAAATGAAATTCATTCCTCTTGTTTTTCATTACACATAAACTTTTAATCATAAAATAAAACCAGAGTTTTAATATAACAAAAAGTTTTACACGAATCATACTATATGAAGTGACGTCTGACAGTTGACACCTCAGTCGAATGTTAAAGACAAAGTCACCTCAGTTCCAGAAAGCTAAATACTAAAATATTATCGAAGTATATAATATAAGCATAATGACATACACACGTACGTGTACGTGACATACAGACATATTACGTAAAATAATAACCCTTTTCCATTTCCTATTATTACCATATGAACATTTCAATTGTTTAACTATTTTCCGCTGACAGGAAAACTGTTAAGTTAACATTTAATATAAATTAGTTCCATACAATGGATACGCCTATTTGCTGTTTATTGGATCTGAATGACTCAGCGTCCATTTTGCAAATATTTCCACTAAAAGGCGTGCGTGCGTTTGGCGTGGGTTTGTCTGATTGATGAGACTTATTATTTGATAAGGTAACGTTGGCAAGTTATTCGTTATGTAGTTAAATGACGGAAATGTATAATGGAACCAATAATATTATATTGAGTTTTAAGTTAAAAAAATATATCATTCGAAATTCAAATATTCATGAGCGGCCATTGGCGCAGTTTTTTCAGTGTATATATTTTTTTGCGTAAACAATTTCCATGAAACTTTCGAAAACGCAAACTTAAAAATTAATCCCAGTTTTCAGCCAAGGATCGAAGCGTGGATACGAGGGATTTTATAACCTTAACTTTGTTGAATTGTTTTCATCTCTTTATCTTCAAGATTCCGCGTAAGAAAATATATAATATAACATTCATACTGGACATTAAACATTCATAACTTTCTTCTGGGTGAACTGGTTTCGTAGCTGGTGCTTTTCATGTCATCATCATCATTATCATTACAGCCTTTCATAAGTCCACAGCTAAACATAGGCATCCCCCAAGGAATGCCACAAAGCACGGTCCTGAGCCACCTGCATCCAACGACTTACTGCATGTCTTACCAGATCGTCACTCCATCTCGTGGGGGGTCGCCCTAGACTCCGCCTGCCGGTACGAGGCTGCCATGTATGCTGTCAAATCTGTTAAGGAATGTAGCTTCATCTCCCGTCTAACAGCCATGAGATTGAGAGTGTGATCAGAGAGTTTTTGTGTTCGTCTGCGACGGGTCTTGCAGAACATAGCTCCGACCGCATGGACAGTTTCCACGAGCTTGTCATTCATATCGTCCACTTCATTGCAGTCTTCTAGGCACTGAAAACGGTTTTGTAACTCGAGCTGAAAGGTTTCGGGACTTTAAAACAGAGCACGAGGGGGACGGAGCGTTGACTTCATTATACGAGACCTCTCCACCTTAACGTTTAGGTTCAGTGTGCCTCTAACCATGCGGTGATCGATCGAACAGTTGTCGTCTGGTGACGACCAAAAATGAGATTGACTTCACTATGACGATAGTGAAGTCAATCTCATTTTTTGTAGAACCGGCGGGGCTCGACCAGGTCCACTTCCTGCGGGGCCGCTTCTGGAAGAAAGAGTTCATCATAACGAGTCCCTTTTTCTCCATGAAGTCGGCTAGCTGCTGGCCCCTTGGGTTCCGTTGCTCTATTCCGAATTTCCCTTGTTTCAGCTCACCGTTCTCTCTTGTGCCTAGTTTTGCGTTGAAGTCTCCCATTAACACCGGATATTGGGTTTTGGAGGAATGCATGGCTCTAGAGATATCCTCATACATTTTCTCCACCTCCTTATCGGAGTGTGCCGAGGTTGGTGCTTAAACCTGTATGACCTTCAATGAATACCATTTGGTTATTCTGAGTAAAAGGTACGCAACCCTCGTCGACACACTCTCAAACTTTACAACGTTGTTAACGAGAGACTTGTGGACAATAAATACGACACCTCCTTTGGACAGATGGTCGCCCTCCCGGTGTAATAGCAAGTTGCCGGATTCGAGCATTACCGTGTCCTCCCTTCTTTTCGGACTTTGCGTAATCCTTTAATATGCCAGCGTTACTTGTATCTCTCTTCCAGATCCACGATCTTCTCGTCAGTCCTCAAGGTGCGTGCGTTGTATGTTGCCAGGTCAAGTCGTCTTAGGTGGCAACCGAACCTCCACTGGAGATTCTTAGCACACCCTGCCCCGCCGTTACCATGGTCGCCACCGTAGCCAGAAATAGCGGGGCCGCCGGGCACTGCGGGCCATTTATTATTGTCATTGCTCGTGGGGGGTATATTGCCATAGTTGCCGCACTTGGCGAGTGGGTTGGCAACCGCAGTTTTTTTATTCTAATGTTTGCTGTTATCAGGAAGATGCTGCTGCCTATCTCCTGCCTGTTTCCCTTTTTCGCCTTTTACGACACCCACGGAAAGATATGGGGTAGTGGATATACTTTACCGCCACTACACGGCCTTTCATGTAGTTCCGTATAAATTAGATCAAGGTTTGACCAATAGTTATTCAACTCAAATCAAATCAAATCTGTTTATTTTGTGAACATAGGTTAATTTGCAGATCTCAATATGTACATAATAAAATATAAGGTAGGTTCTCAATGTCTATGTCTCTTGCTCACGAAGGGCTTTTTATAGTCAATGTACCCATCATTTGACTTGTGCCTAAATCATGTGGCGTAAATTCACTGTTGCTGGATTTTGTTGTATTCTGTACGATGTTTACACTCATTGACATGCGCTTTTTTGGTCGATGTTTGTGCTTACGCACAACTATGGGGCCAAGCCCTCCTTTACTGGTTAGCCAGTTATTTTGCCGTGGACTACGGTCTAGTTCCCAACTTAATGTCACACATCGAGGGGAGCGCGTTGGTTGGTTGGCTCTCACCGCAGCCAATCCGTGTGCCTCCTCCATATGTTTTTAATCTGGGAGAGCGCAGCCCTTGTATCGGAAATGTTTATATAAATATTGTTAGTCTTTTCCAATTGGGAATGGATTTTTTATTTGGGAATTGATTAATGTGAACCACAACAAGTGCATTAAGGACGATTTAATGTTCTTAACCTTTTTTGCGCTCTTTCTCCGTGAACGGCATACTTTAGCTTATAGTAATTATAAGGTACATCCAACAGCTTTCGATTGCTCTATAAATATCAACTCTTTCAAAAGACACTTAAAACAACTAAGTTACAAACACAACGTAAAATAAATACGAGGTAACTAGTTAAGACAATGGGGGTCATTGTAGAAGCGTGCTCGTCGCGAACCCTGCCAGCTCTTTTCAGGGCTGCAATTCTACACAGCTGAGCACCCATGCCAACGAGGGTTAGGGAGTCCCCCCAAGGCGACGCACACCAGCTCGTCCTCGTTGGCGTGGAATACAGCGCGCAAAGCGGCGATGGGGACCGCCACCCGTCACGCATAGCCCAACACGGCGAAAGGTGGAGGACAGAGTGCAGAGTTGGCACGTGGAATGTTAGAGGAGGCATGAGAGATAAGACGAATGAGTTGATCGAAATAATGAAAGAAAGAGAATTAGATGTCGTGTGTATGTCGGAGACCAAACGGAAGGGCAGTGGTACTGAAGAGCTCCCTGCCGGGGCGTTAGCTATATGGTTCGGAGTCCCGGAGAGCGAGAACGCCTGCCAGGGAGTGGGGGTGCTGCTGTCGTCTCAGTTGGTCGATGTTATCACTGAATATAAGGTTATCAACTCAAGACTTCTCTGGGTTCGCTTTAAATTGGGACTGACGAAGTTATTCCTCTTAGCTGTTTATGCGCCGGTAGCTTCGTCGTCCAGGGCTGAGCTGGAGGAGTTTTGGGAGAATGTAAAAGAAGTTCTAGATTTGGCTAGGGGAAACGAAAGAATTGTTGATTGTGGTGATTTGAATGGATGGGTTGGTACCGCTCGACCAGGGTACGAGTTGGTGCTTGGAAAGTTTAGCGATAAAAGGGTTAATGATGCTGGCAAGCTTATACTGGCGGTATGCAAGGAAAAGGGTCTTCTCATGACAAACACTATGTTTAATTACAAGAAAATCCATATGTATACTAGAGAAAGAAAGAATGAAAGAAGCATGATCGATTTGTTCCTGGTGAATGATCGACTGCGAAAACAGGTGATGGATACGCAAGTGTTCAGGAGTGCTGACCTGAGGACCGATCACTATCTAGTGATTACTAGATTTAGGGGCCTGTTCGCGGGTTGGCGCTACCGGACGGCAGTGACAGAACCACAATCGGTCTGTCGCATCCGAAGCTGGAAGCTTCAGGAAGCGGATACTAGGGACAAATATCATGCGAGGATAGCCGAAGATCTTGACACCATTGATGGCAAAAAAGAACGTGTGGAAAGAACATGGCAAAACCTTAGGGATGGAATGGTAAGTGCAGCGGAAGGAGTGTGTGGAACAATAAAAAGAGGCAGTAGTAAAAGAAGATATGCATGGTGGAATGATGAAGTGAAAGAAGCTGTAAAAAAGAAGAAGAAAGCATGGTTAGACTACTTGGCCTCTAGTAATGATAAAGATATGAGAGAGAAGATGAAAGAAATATATAAGCTGCAGAAAGTTTACACGAAAGCATTGATTGAGGAAGTGCGTGAAAGGTGTAGAATGGAAGCGGACGAAAGGTTGTCGCACAACTTTAAGGAGAACTCCAAACTCTTCTGAAAAGAGGTTGGAAGGACCCGAAGTGGTGCGACGACCTTAAGAATGAACAAAGTGCTTTCGAGAACCAATGACGTCCTCTCAGAAAAATCGGACGTCATGCAGCGATGGAGTGAATTTTATAGAGAAATGTATGCGTGTGATGATCTTAGTGAGGAATCCGGGGGTGACGCCGTGGTACTGGTACTAGTGGTACTGGTACGCCACACCCGGACCTCGATGACACTGAGGTCATCAGTGTGAAAACGATTGACCGTGCGATTCGAAGTTTAAAATGTGGTAAGTTTGCGGGACTAGACAGAGTTACTGCTGAAATGGTCAAGTATGGTGGGCCTCGCGTCTGGGACAGCTTTCATCTGCTGTGCAATTTGACGGGGGATGTCCCGAATGATTGGCGATACGCAGTCATTGTGCCTTTATATAAAGGTAAAGGTTCACATATTGGTACTGCGAGTGCTATCGGGCGATCAGCTTGACCAGTTTAGCAAGGAAAGTTTACTCGAAGGATTTGACACGTAGGATGCAAGAGAAATCGGAAAGATTTCTATGGGAGGCACAATGCGAATTTAGACCTGGAAGAGGATGCACGGATCAAATGTTATCTCTCCGCATGATTACGGAAAAGCTTCTGGCTGCTAACCAGAGGATTTTCTGTGCTTTTGTGGATGTTGAGAAAGCATTTGATAAGGTTGTAAGGAAGAAAATGTGGGAACTGTTGCCGGGGTATGGTGTGGATGGTCGATTGCTTAGGGCTGTGCAGTCACTTTACTGTGACTGTAAAGCCTGTGTACGGGTAGGGCATGACCTTTCACCGGGTCCAAACGGGCGTAAAACAGGGTTGTGTCATGTCTTCCTGGCTATTCATACTGTATCTCGACAGCTGATTACAGAAGTTGAAAGATAGCTGTTTGGGTGTGAAATTGGGTGACATTAAAGTAAATTGTCTGCTGCATGCTGATAATGCAGTGCTTATTGCACCATCAGAGGCAGAACTGCAGGCATGAGTCACGAGTATGAAAGAGGAATATGAAATTAAAGGTCTACGAAGGACGAAGAGAGAACGAAGTGTGAAATATGGGTAAATCAGAATGTCTAGAACAGGTAAATGAAATTGTATACTTAGGGAGTGCTTTTTGCCGGGATGGAAGATGTGATTTACATGTGGACAGGCGTGTTGCTGCCAGGAACAAAGTCAATGGTGCCCTGATTGCGTTAGTTAAAAGGCAAGGTGTAGTGAAGAGCGCACGCCTTGCAATACATAACGCAATGTTGGTACCGACTTTGTTATATGGCAGCGAAACCTGCAGAAGAAGCATAAAAGCAAGTTGAATGCATTGGAGATGCGATCTCTTCGTAAAATGTGCGGCGTTACCATGGCCGACCGAAAGCGAAACGAAGAGATTCGCAATATGGCAGGTTTGAAAGATGACCTTATCACAAAAATTGATAGGTGCGTGCTTCCATGGCTTGGGCACGTTGAGCAAATGAGTGAAGACCGAATGGTGAAGAAAATATGTAGCGCGAAAGTTAATATTAAAAGATGTCGAGGTAGACCGAAACTAACTTTAGAAGACCATGTGAGCAAATTACTCGAAAAGGGGAGGGTCAAGAGTACTCGGATACCTAGACGTGCATGTAAGAAGAAGATAATAAATCTGAAAGAAGCGAAAGAGGTATGTAAGGACCGTGACACTTGGCGATCTGTTCTCTCTGGCTACCCGTCAGGGATTGTGCGTGAAGATAAGTAAGTAAGTAAGTAATTAACTAAGACAATCACGCTATAAATATAACAAATGGCCTATACCTAATCTTTAAGAGAGAGCATTGGGAAGATTAATATATTCTATTATCTTAATCACCTATATTATTATTATATTTACATGTGACAACCATTTACATAAAATAAAAGGTGGGGGGAGCGTAGTAGTAACAGTCAAGAAAAATCCTATACAGCGGACGAAGTTCATATCCAGACTCACAAGCTAACGCTGGAATTTTTTCATAGAATAAGCGTGACAATGTAGCACTCAGTCCACATGGTGGTAAGTGTATGCTGTAGCTCATGGACATCTACATCTATACTTAATTAGGAATCAAATTTAAGCACTCCTACTGGCAATTATAACAACTGGTAATTATACAACATTAAAAAAGGCAATTTAGTTATAGATTTTTTATCATTAAATAAGAAAATAACGTTACTCTGCTGAGCACAAACCCACTCTTAAATCTGGAAGACTTTTAGGCAAGATGCAATAAATTTGTTTATATATTGCATTTAGTGTACCAAAGCCAACCCAATGTGCGTTAAAAGCCGTGGCGCTGCCACAACAATTGACTTTTCCCGCTCTAATAACCTCCTGGAAATGAGAAAAGACCTGTTCTTGCAGAACATAATACGTATGCCGTTTCTTACTTTAGTAATGTCCTGCAAACCAAATATTTCACAGCAGCCAGCTTCAACGGACACCAGTGATCTGCACTGCTAGCATTGTATCGAATCACGGATCTGATCATAATCATCTAGTCACGTCTAATGAAGTCAAAGCTCCGTCCCCCCTTCGTGCTGTAATCCAAAGCCCCGAAAACATTCAGCTCCTGTTACAAAATCGTTTTCAGTGTCTAGAAGACTTAAATACAATAAAAGATATAAATGAAAAGCTCGTTTTAACTATCTATGCGATTGGAGCGAATTTCTGCAAGACCCGCTGCAGAAGAACACAAAAACTCTCCGATCATAATCTTAATCTCATGACTGTCAGACGAAAAATTAAGCTTCAGTCTTCAGCAGATTTGAAAGCATACAGGCAACTAAACACACAGATCTACAAAAGAATGCGGCGAGACTTATGCAACTCCAATACAGCTCGTATTGACGAAGCAATCGAGCAAAACCAAGGATCTAAAGTTTTTGCCCGAGATATGTCTGCCAGAAAGAGCCAACTGTCGAAGCTGCAGACTGAATATGGCAGCATTGTTTCCGGGACACTTGAGATTTTGAGTGAGATTGAGAGGTTCTATGGGCAGCTAAACACGTCATCATTGGATCTACAATCCAAGAGCAAGTCTTATCTGATACTACTCCGATGATATTCCGGACGTCAATCTAAGCGAGATTAGAATTGCTCTCCAGCACTTTAATAATGACAAGTCCCCGGGCGAGGATGGAGTTACAGCGGAGCTTCTAAAATGAAGTGGATAACTGGTGCTTAAAGTCCTTCAGAAGTATTTTAGTTCCGTCCTTCATGGTGGCACTACTCTGGAAGCGTAGAGCAGAAGTACGGTAGTTTTGTTCTTCAAGATAGGCAACATTACTCTCTTGAAGAACTAGTGACCGATTTACCTTCTGAGCTGCATCTACGTGCTGTTTTAGAAAGTTATTACGAATGGTCTCGTACGCATACTCGACGATTTGCTGCCTTCCGAACAAGCCGATTTCCGCAAAGGTTTCGACAAATTGCACAGAAAACCGAAAAGTATCATTTGCTACTATGTCTGGCGTATGTAGACTATGAGAAAGCCTTTGATTCCGTCGAAATTTAGGCGGTGCCGCAGCCTTTTCAGCGGTGCCAAGTTGACTGTCGGTATATCGAAGTGCTGAAGTATTTGTACAGTAGAGCTACGATGGCTATCCGAGTACAGAACCAGAGTACGAAACCTATTCAACTGCAAAGAGGTGTAAGACAGGGTGACGTTATATCCACGAAACTCTTCACTGCTGTATTAAACATTATTTTCCAGCTACTGCACTGCAAATGATACGGTATTAATATCAATGACGAGTACATCACTCACCTTCGATTTGCCGACGATATAGTCCTTATGGCAGAATCGCTGTTCAATGACCTTAATAGCGTTACCCTACGCCTACCCAACGGATAGGTCTTAAGATGAACATGGAAGTAACAAAAGTCATGTTTAACGTCTAAGTCACACCTATGCTGGTCGTTTTTGGGAGCACTAAGCTCGAAGTTGTTAACGTGTATGTTTACCTGGGACAAATACTTATAATACTTGGTAAGTCCAACTTTGACCGAAAGGTCTATCGACGGATTCCATTCGGCTAGGCAGCAGTCGGGAAATTACGACACATCTCTTCAAAACCTGAAATGAAGACTGTACAACCAGCTTGTGTTGCTAGTGATGATCTAAGACGTAGTTCTTTATAATGCTGGCCGTTGAGGAAACTTAAGGTCGCTCAGCCAGCTATGGAGAGGGCTATGCTCCGAAATTCTCTGCGTGCTAGGCTTAAAAACGAGGATGTCCGCAGCTGAACCAGAATAACTGACAAAGCCCAAAAGATTAGTAAGCCGGAGTGACAATGGACCGGCCATATAGCTCGAATATCGGAAAACCGATGGCGAAGAAAGGTTTTCGAGTGGCAGCCTCGTACTGTAAGTCGAAGTATAGCGCGTTCCCCTCTAGATGCAGTGACGACCCTGCAAGACATGCAGGAGGTTGATGGATCTAGATTGCCCGGGACTGTACTCTGTAGCATACCTTGGGGGAGGCCTATGTTCAGCAGTGGACTTGTGAAAGTCTGTAATGATGATGAATCACTTTGTTGTCCATCCGTCCAACTAACCGCCTAACCGCCAAATAGGGTTTTCTATTTGTTAAGATCGAGAAGAGATATCCAGTAAAAAATTATACTAATATCTACGGTCTCTCGGCGGTGTAAATAAAATTAAGCTTCTAAATCAACACAATCAAAAGTTACGGTCATTTATGTCATATATTTTGATAATCGCAATCTCAACGCCTATAAGGTAATTCCCTTTGAGATAAATTTTGAAATTTTGCAAGCAGAAAAGTCTCATAGCAAAAAAAAATAAAAACGTTGTTTTGTAGTTATATCACATTACATACTATTTTGCGCTTTCAAACCTATATTTGCAGTTACAGCATCGAACGTGATGTAGACGAGATGTTGTATGGAGAGTTTTTATCATTCCAGTTTGTTCTTCAATTCTTCTTTTTTTTGTGTTGTTTTAGGTACCTTTTCTTTTTTAATTTTATAATTCTACAGATATTGTGGCCTTATATATGTAATATAACTATATTTTCCAGATCGACGACAGGGAACGGCATCAAAGATGCGAGAATAGAGAAGTCTATGTTATTGCGTTTCCTGTTATCCTGTCTTCCAACCGTTTCACAAAGCCGTCCTACAACAGTGGAGGTAAATGATCAGCAGTTGATGTTTATGGGCTAATCTATAAAAAATATACATATCTATATATTATATATATTTTATATATATATATATATATATATATATATATATATATATATATATATATATTTATATATATATATATATATAAGAGATTTCTAACAATGTACTGACTCTTTGGTAGGAATGTTCCTTTTGCCGAGTAGAGGTCTCGGGCCCACCACCTCTTAAGTTTAAAGTTGTTAACTATTAATTAACAGACTCTGCGGTAGCTGACCACTAAGAGTCTACTTCACATGAGGATGCCTCTTGTTGAGGCGAAACACGTTTCGTATTAACGAAGGTGGTGTTTCTTTCCTAGTGTAGTTATGTTGAGAGTAGTGGTGCTAGGATTAGTGGTGACGGGGGATAGTGGACGCAACTAAGGGAGGGCGGGAGGTGCTCTTCAAACTAGATAAGACACATCATTATATTTCATTACGCGGATATAATCAAATGAATTATTAACAACCTTAATATAATGGATTTCCGCAAAGTAACGCCTGGTTCCAATTAATGCTACTTATGTTTGTTAAAAAAAATCGCAAAATTATGTTTTAATTTATTTTATTTGCAGAGCACTATTTGTAAGTTTGAACTCAATCGCCCCGTAAAATAAAATGTTTCATGTAAACTGTAAGGACACATTCCACTCTCTTTGAGTTTAAATTTTCCGAAACCCTTCCTTAGATGATGCCGACGTAATAAAAGTGACATATTGTCCCAATTTCACGCTTCTACATTTGGATGCATGGGCAGTGAGTCTTAATGAAATATTTTTCATCACCCTTGTGTTAAATCCATATATATATATATATATATATATATATATATATATAGAAAGGGTAATCGAGTATAGTACAGAGACTAACTTTGTAGTTAGGAATAATAATTAATTCGTTTACACGAATTAATTATCCAACGAGTCGAGGATAAACTAGTAACGGAATACGACAAGCGCACCGTTCCACGTCAGAGCCAAGACTGTCCTAACGGTGGCCGCGCCGTCCGTTTTATACAAGCAAAACGAGCGCCACTGCAGGTGCAATGGTGCAGGTGTGCGGAACACGTGTTATTTACAAGAATTCTATCTAACTGCACCGACGGCTACCGTGCCGCACGTGCAATGGTGCTAGTCCCGACACGGCCATACTGACATGCGTGCGTCCTCGCACGCGCTCCATCACAATTTTAGTTATCTGTAGACAAAAAAACATCGTTCGACTATCCTGACATAACAGCATCTGGTCCGGTCTATAATGACCCTGCAGACTTGGGTGACAATTAGTTTTGTTCCGGCAGTAAGCCCCACAAAACTTTAATCAACTTTATGCGAGATCGGAATGATTAGTCTGTAGCTTTTCTATTTTCTCTTTTTTTTCAAGTACTGTTTTCGCTAATCCGGAATCACTATTCCCTATAGCCATATCATTGGACCGGCACAAAGCCCTGCAATGATAGTAAGAACTATTTTTTTTCTTACTCTCTTTTTTTTCAAGTACCATTTGCTAGTCCGGAATCACTAATCCCTGTAGCTATATAATTGGACCGGCAAACGCCTTGCAATGATAGTAAGAACCACTTTTTTTTCTTACTCTCTTTTTTTCAATTCAGTATAGAATAGTTACAGACCAACCATACCGCGAACGTGTACCTGTCACAATCACACAAAAGTGTATCGTGAGGGACGTAGTGACATGATAACACCTAAGTATGTAAACCAACAGCAACACGACACATCCCAGTGCAGCACAGACCAGCCTTCCTGCAACTCCATGTTCCTTTCCTGCACAAGAATAATTACTTCGCTAGAGTGTTGCAACGTCTCTAGTATTTTCTACGGCTACCTCTGACTGTCGCACGTCTTAGTGCGGTTGACAGTGAACAGCATACGGTCTATCAGTTATCACCACCTGCTAACAGATATTCACTCTTGTTAAATATTACAACGGTCGACCATCCTAGACTTCATTTAAGTCATGATCGCGCCGATATGGCTACCTTCAGGTAAACGCACTCCAGCTTTTCGTTCTGCTGCGTTCGTGCCACATTCGCACCAGCGAGCCGTCGCGCCGTAGCCGTACTAGCTCTAGCGAATCGTTGCACTGCTTTGTAAAATTAAAAGAAATCGCGATAAATGTATTGCGAACCATGGAATTCCGAGCTTCCAAAATTCATCACATATTCTCTTAAGAAACGGCTACAGTATGACATTTGAAAACATTGTAAAAAATAACAGAAACTATGTGTAGAGGTAAATACCACAACATTTCAAAGGGAAGGAGGTAACTGCGCAAAATCTACGAAAGCCGACCTCAGACGTCCATTTACAGCGCCAAAGCACCATTTGTTCGGCGGCCGCTTAAATTGCCCTGCCGTAAGATCAGCCGATAAGTTACCGTCTGTAGCGGTGTAGGATCAATCTTACCAGCGCTCGGCCGTACCTGACCATGTTCGATTAGCCGTCACAACATCTTCCTCATTGATCATTGTTGTAGAGACTTCTACAAATCCCTCGACATCAAACACCAATCTTGTCGACCACACAATATTCGGAGCAAACTGCAACACTGATCAACACATTAGAACACAAAAATACCACTTATTATTTTCAATTCATAGCGTGTTAAAGTTAATCCTTAATTTTAGTACATCCCTTAAACGTTTTGAACTTCAAAATATAGCAAATGATAATCATGTTTCGCGTGAACTATCAAATTACAACATAACTTGAATAAGTTAATTAGAAAGCCTCCAACTTCTTTCGACATTTGTTAACATATCAAGAAATAATGAAAATACTTGCGGGGTACTTTTAATAAAAATCGAACAAATTAAAAAAAATTGGCTTAAATAATTTCACTTTATCTTTTCTCTACACTTTAATGATATGAAAATATCATAAGTAGTATAGAAAATTTCATTACGGTATTTAACATAAAAACAGATTCATCAATGCGGAATGCATTACAATCTTTCACAAATGTAATAATCCTCATACTATTCGAAGATTATATGTGGGCAAAAATGGGGACTTTATCCTACTTCTGATGTAGAAAGGGTAATTGAGTATAGTACAGAGACTAACTTTGTAGTTAGGAATAATAATTAATTCGTTTACACGAATTAATTATCCAACGAGTCGAGGATAAACTAGTAACGGAATACGACAAGCGCACCGTTCCACGTCAGAGCCAAGACTGTCCTAACGGCGGCCGCGCCGTCCGTTTTATACAAGCAAAACGAGCGCCACTGCAGGTGCAATGGTGCAGGTGTGCGGAACACGTGTTATTTACAAGAATTCTATCTAACTGCACCGACGGCTACCGTGCCGCACGTGCAATGGTGCTAGTCCCGACATATATATATATATATATATATATATATATATATATATATATTGTGTAAATTTTTGAACGAAATAAAAAAGTAAGTTTTGTTATTTTAATAGAAACAGTATTTGAAACAGTTTGAAAATTTTAAAATAGCATTTACTATTTATTATATTTATATATTGATACCTGCAGATATGATCACCTTCTGGCCACCCAAATATTGTCACCACAGAGAGGACTAACAGAGCACACACAAAGGGTTCATACCATTTTGTATGTCAGATAAAAGACCTACATTTTTTTATAGGATAGGGTGACAAACGAGCACACAGTCCACCTGATGGTAAGTGGTTGCTGTGGCCCATAGACATCTACATCTATCCTCAATAAAGGATCAAAATGCAGATGCGTTGTCACCCATGAGGACTAAGGTGGAATGGATCTCGCTGACAATGAAACTACGGTCAATTATGGTGTTCAGTCACTATTTTACATGTTTACCTATTGGAAACTGCATCTAAATTGTAACTAGGAAGCTAGAAGATAACAACATGCCTACAGAATATGCAGTATTACCGAAACACTGCCTCACATCTTGGTTATCTATTGTGAAAGGAAGAATTCTACAAGCAAGTAGACGGTGTGACAATGGGCTCACCTGTATCTCCCGTAGTCGCCGACATATTCATGGAGGACTTTGAGGAGAAATCCTTTCTTACTGCTCCTGTAAATCCATGATTCTGCAAGCGGTACGTAGACAATACTTTCACAATTTTACCATCTGGCAAAGTAACTGCATTTTTAGACCACCTTAATTCCATAAACTCTACAGTACTATTCACAATGGAGTTAGAGGAAAACAATTATTTAGCTTTCCTATATGTTTTAGTCATCTGAAATCTTGATAACACTATTAGTCACATTGAGTATAGGAAAAGACCCATACCAACCGTTATTTAAATAATTGTTATTTAAATGGTAAATTTCTTCATCATCCATCACAGTTAGCTACCGTCGGAAAATTTTTGTTTCAGAAAGCACGAGGGATCTGTGACAGAAAACATCTAGCCGCCGAGCTTCAAGCACGTCGAGTAAATATTGCAAGACAACAAGTTGTGGGTCCCACGCCTACATCACAATGACCAAGTGAAGCCGGCAACAGTCCAGCGTGTGCCTGCTGTACTACCCTATGTCAGAGGAGTCACAGACAAGGGTGGACAGCTGAGGACTTTTGTTCTGATGATACAAATTGAAGCATCATACAATTGTAAGCTAGTCAAAGTTTCGGGAGTTCGAAAATTAAATAAGTTCGAATAAAATTCAAACTATTCTCAACTTGATTATGTCAGAAGTAGGCCGACACGCTGCAATTTGCTGGAATGAGGAATGGATTGGATGTCACATATTATTTAAACTTAACATTTTATTTGTGTTGAAATTGTAATAACAATGAATAAGTTTCTACTTCTTCTCTTTTTTCTTGCTCGTCATGTCATAATTAAATAAAAATTATCTTCTGACAACAAATATGCAATTATAACTATTTCCAATTGCAAATTTTTCATTGCGTAGTAGAGCCATGCTGCAACTATATTATGGTTGTAGCACGAATGGGTCGCCTCGACTGGGGAGGGGCCACTCTCTCTCAGAATACCAACGTAAAATAGCAGCACAATGCTGCAGTGTTTCGTTTGGTTAGTGCAGAGAACTGGAGTCTCTTTATACTGGAAACGAGGCATTCTATCTTAGCCCTCATGCGCTCTTGCCACTGCAACGCATCTGCATTTTGATTCTTGAGTATAGATGTAGACGTCTATAGGCCACAGCATCCACTTACAACAATGTGCACTGTGTGGTCATTTTTCACCTTTATTCTTTAAAAGAACCCTCTTCCACCACCTTTGCATACAGCAAACAGTCTTAATCAAGTCTAAATTTATACCAGAAAATTTTATATCAACGATATTATGCATTTTATTTTATTTTGCAGAAACCAGTTTGCGCCTCACAACTTTATGAATTCACAAGTACAATTTTTGTGTTCCTCGCTATCTGTAATAAACTGTCAGACGTCCGAAGCATATTATTAATTTTATGTGTAATTTGTATTTATTGTTTTCTGATTCTCATGTATTTTATTTGTAATTCAATATATTTTAATTGTGTTTTAGTACATTTTAATGACATATAATTATTTCTATTATCAATGAATCAATGTTTTTCAATGATATGGATCTTATGTGATCTGAAATAAATTTATTATGAATTTAAATTTGTAGCGGGAGTAAGTTTGTTTTAACCGCCTAGAATCGTCGTGTCGTAACATTTGTTACAGATTTACGATTTGCTTCACAAACGTAGACCCGTGTAGACAGGATTGAAATTTTGTTATAACTTTTGACTTTTTAAAAGTTTTAGTTAACCGTTTAAAAAGTAATAAAATATTTATCTCATCTGCCACAGATAAAAAAAAACATAACCGAAGAACGCACTTTTACTACTGTCACTGTTTGTATATTTTAGCCGAGGTAAATCGTGCTGTTAGACGTGTTTTTCGTTAATGTGCGTGTGTTATATTCAAACGAATTTTACACACATCGATCGCCTAATAATCACCTTGGGTAATGGACTCCTTTTTTTATAGGATAAGGGTGACAAACGAGCACACAGGCCACCTGATGGTAAGTGGTTGCTGCGGCCCATAGACATCTACATCTATCCTCGTTTGCGAATCAAAATGCAGATGCGTTGTCACCCGTGAGGACCAAGATGAAATGCCTCATTTCCAGTAAAAAGGGCCTCCGGCCACCTGCACTCACCAAGCGAAACGCAGAGGCAAACCTCCACTTCACGCCGGTATTCTGTGAGGTCGCGGTACCACCCTGGTTCGAGCCGGCCATCCGTGCGACAGCAAAAGCTGCCGCGTGGCTCTACCACTGTTAAACGTTAGAGTCATTTAAAGTGTTAAACACTTTAAATGACTCTTTAACTAAATGGCTTATTATTCTCGTCCCTCCATTAATTACAGCCTATAAAAAAAGAGCAAAATAGTCCCGCTGGGTTTTCTTTGTTGTTCCCAGGATAGAGCTTTTTATCCCAATCAGTTCTAAAAGCAAAAATGACTTTAAAAAACTATTCTTGTAATTTATATTGAAAAAATAATTCTGTTCTATAAAAGTCCACTGCCTAATATAGGTCTTCCGCATATATAATTTCAAAGGGGTGATTTTGCCATAGCTGCCACCCAATATTATGATAATAATAAGTGTCCTATTACTACTTCTACAACATTGAATCCTTTGAAGTAAGTTTAATAGATAATTCCTATTTATATATTTAATTATTGATTTACTTATTGCATGCC
This sequence comes from Parnassius glacialis, assembly GCA_033319125.1. Taxonomy (NCBI): domain Eukaryota; kingdom Metazoa; phylum Arthropoda; class Insecta; order Lepidoptera; family Papilionidae; genus Parnassius; species Parnassius glacialis. The sequence goes on from JAVANC010000027.1 coordinate 582,630, forward strand.
TCAAGCGCGAAGCACGCAGGTATGTTCTGCTAGGGCCTAAAAATTAAGATTCCAACGTTTTGTAACATGAAATCATATCTAGTAATCATATTATAAATATAAATGATATTAAAAGCACATTGTCAGAATGATAAATGATTGTTGAACTTATTAATATTTTTTAAATCGATTTATTGCTATTTTACATAAAATGGGGTAAAGTACTTAATACCATATATTAAGTGATTTATCAAGTCCGCATGGCGACGTAAACACGATAACTCCTGAAAATATCAATTGTTCACTCAATCTATTTTTAATCCCTTCATCTATCATGGGATGTAAATGGCAGCTTACTTTTTTTGTTAAATAATAATTGTTTTAATTTATTTTGCCTCTCTCACTCCGGCGTCAACCGCCGTCGTGAGTGGATACTATATCGTTTGTTTGCAACTGCTCGAAAATATTGCTGTACACATATACAAAAATAGTTTCTGAATCAACCGCATTTCCCCATAGCAAAATCCCATAAGACATTATGCTATGGAAATATTTTTTATTTTATTTTATTTTATTAAAATTGGTTTACCAACAACTTATGCACTAACATCTTCCCATATAAATCAAGCGATATAGTAAACAAAAAAACTAAGTACACAGTCAATTACAGGTAAACACCACATGCATAACTTTTATCGCGACAATTAAAAGACGAATTTGTACTTATTGAATAGAAACACTGTAGTATTGCTATTATAAAATGCACTAAAACAAACTGACCAAAAACAGAGCGGCAAGGTATGGATTTACAAAATTTAAAAAAAAAATTAAAAAAATTAAAAAAAGGAAAAAGTGTTTAACAAGGCAAATGTTTATAATCTGAGGTACCTATCATATAGACAGCCTTTCGAAACTTTCCCAATGAAACATGGTTAATGTCGACGAGATCGCTAATTTGGTTAAAAAGTCTGATCATCCTACAAATTGGCGAATGTGATCCCAAAACAGTTCGTCGTAATGGAGGACTGTGTGGTGTAATAGGTTTTCGTGGAGGCCTGAAGGGAACTCTAAAATTAATCTTTTGTAAAAGTTCTGAGCAGTCTATGATATTGTGGAGTAATTTAAATAAAAATAACAAATCTGAAACCTCTCTTCGTTTGGATAAACTGGTCATGTTAAAGCGCTTAAGACGGGTCTCGTAACTGATATGCCTGCCTCGCATACCCGAAGAATACGACAGATGCCGAAGAAAGCGCTTTTGTACCCGTTGTATTCTCAATGAGTGAGTAGCGTAGTGCGGTCGCCAGATTACACTACCATACTCCAGTATACTTCTGACCAGACTACAATAAAGGATTTTTTTTAGTTTTAATGTCTCGGAATTCCTTACTATTTCTTATAACAAAACCCACCATTCTCGATGCCCTGCCGATCGTTTGTTCCATATGTGGTATGAATGTAAGTTTTGTATCCAATAAAACGCCTAAATCACGCATGATTTCTGTCTCCTTAAGTATGTTGCCTGCTATTGTATATGAAGATGAAATTTTGTTTAGTTTTCTAGTAAATTTTATGTGTGTACATTTTTTGGCATTCAATTTAAGTCCATTTTTTACGCACCAAGAATTCAAGATGTCTAAATCCTTTTGAAGCTTCATAATATCGCTCTCATTATTTATGACTTTAGACAATTTCAGGTCGTCAGCGAACATATGCGGTGAAGAATAAAGAAAGTGATCAGGCAGATCATTAATAAATATATTAAATAATATTGGGCCCAAATGCGAGCCTTGCGGTACGCCAGAGGAAATAGAGTGTAAGTTAGATTGGTACCCATTGACTACCACATAAAAGGATCTATCGCTTAAATATGATTCTAGCCAATGCAGAATAGGTCCAGCGAAGCCATACATTTCTAATTTTTGGAGAAGCACGTTGTGGGGAACTGTATCAAATGCTTTGCTGAAGTCCGTATAAATGGCGTCAACTTGCCGATTGTTATCCACAGCTTCCATAAGGTCTTCAGCAAAGCACATGAGATTCGTAGAAGTAGACCTTCTAGCTACAAATCCATGCTGTTTACTAGAAGTGTATTTTTTGAAGTGATTTTGTATATATGGGCAAATGATTGCTTCTAGCAACTTAGCAAAAACAGGCAGGATAGAAATTGGCCTATAGTTCCGAACGTCTTGGTCATCATCAGACTTATGAATCGGCACGACCTTAGCAAACTTCCATCGCTTTGGAAATACTCCACTTGTCAACGATTCATTTAAAATGAGCCTTAAAGGCGCTGATAAACTATTAGCACAGTTAACTATGAAGTATGGTGGAATATTATCAGAGCCTGCACCTTTCGATATATCTAGACCCTTAATACGTTTGAGAATATCATCGTGACTTATTGAAATATGTGCTAAACAATCCGAGTTGATACTAATATTATTAGTTGCATTATCATAGAGTGACGGCTGTTTGCAATCACTATACACCTCCGAAAAATAATTTGCAAAAATTTCACAGATACCCTTACCGTCATAACTTGTGGTAGATCCATTTTTCATGGCCGTTGGGTATGTACCATGACCACCTCTTTTAGTTTTGATATAAGACCAGAAGTACTTTGGGTTGTCAGCTATTTTTGCCTCTATGCTTCTAAGGTAATTTTTATAACAATCCGAAAGTAGTTGCTTACATCTTTTTGACATCAAATGATAGGAAATTTCATCAAGCGGATTTTTGTATTTTTTAAATCTAATTCTAAACCTATTCTTTTCGCGCAGTCTTTTGATAAGCTCCTTACTGTACCATTGGGGATATTTATGTTTTTTCTGCCTTTGTTCCGGCACATGTTTCTTAATGGTGCAGTTAAGTTTATCATAAAATACATCTATCATTTCATCCACGTTCTTGGTTAGTGAAAAGAGTTCTGGCCATTGGACACTATTAAGCTCTAGATTAACTGCCTCATAGTCAGTTTTGCGAAAGTTCAGTTTTATATTGTTAGGGTTAGCTAACATTGTGGCGAATTCGAAGCTCAGCTGAAATTCCAAGGGGGGATGAAGATTATCGACTACGCTCAAGAAGTCTAATGACTTGGATAGCTGACACATAGGGAGATCTACAAGAACTAAGTCTAAAATTTTACCCATTTTATTAACAATATTATTGACTTGTTTATAGTTATTAATATTACAAAAGTCCAATAAATATTGGCAAATCGCAGAACTATGGTAGTAATTGCTTGACTTACCAAACTGCTCCCAATCTATGCTTACCAGATTAAAATCACCAACAATACAAATATGGGACTGGTTTTCCTCAATAACAGAGTTGCAATTATCCACGAAATGCTTTATTAGCTGCATCGAGACTGGTGGTGGCAAATAAACGGCGCAAAATACGAACCTTCGACAGGTATTTGAAAAATATATGTCAACCGCAACCCAGAGATCCTCGCAATCGCTTTCCCACATAGTTATCCTTTTCGAGTTAAGCTCTTTGGATACTGCTATTAAAACTCCACCCCCTTCCTTTCCGTTATGAAAGCCAGACGTCTCTCTGTCCCTTCTAAATACCTTATATCGATCATCGAACAACTCAGAACTCATAATATTTTCATTTAACCATGTTTCACTTAATATTATAATATCGTAGCTAGACGCTGTTAGATTTTGATAGAACGAATGAGTTTTAGTCCAAAGGCCTCTTACATTTTGATAGTAGACATTTAATTTATCGTATTTTATTTTGTTAACAATAAGTACCATGCAATAAGATTACGAGTTTAAATAAAAAAAAAATTAACAAAAAAATAACAAAGTTTTAACTTATTTAACTTTACTTAGAGAGTCCATATCTCTTATGATTATAAAGTCTGAGTTGTCCGTTTTCCTTACAAAAATACGACCATGACGTATCCACACATGCTTGTATCCATTTTTCTTCGCAGCCAGCCTGGTAGCTGCGTGTAGCGCCTTGTTGCCGGGGGACAGGTGTTCAACCACAAATACTGGTTTTTTCTCTCCACTGTAACCCAAGTGGGTGGTATTTAACTTTTCCGATACCGGTCTAGGTTTATTGAATTTAATAGCTGCTGCCAGGAAACAATCACGGTCTCTAGGTGTGGCGAGCTGAACAATAATCGATCTAGGGCGAGCGTGATTATCGCGATTGATTTTGGCAATTCTGGTGCAGTGTACTATTTTCTCCGGAGAGATGGGGAAGTCTATAACATTGCTCAATTTTGATACTATGTTTGTAAGGTTCTCCTCTTTGTTTTCGGGGACACATTGTATTTCAATATTATTTGAACGAGCGTTTTGTTCAAAGTTATTTAGCCTGAATGATAAGTCTTTGATGGTAGATTTCATCAGTTCGTTCTCCGACCGCAATTCTCGGACCGTTTCACTTGTTTTCTTGTGTTCCTTGATCATTTCCTCGTACTGATCACTCACAAAGGTAATGGACTCTCTCAGATCTTTTATCTCATTCCTCATGGTGCCTAGTTCAGAGGTCATAATAGATCGAAGAGTGTTTGTTAGTTGCACCAGAAGAGTCTCAAATTTTCTTTCCGTGATGTCTTTCACTATAGCTCTTAGATCACTCCTGGTAATAGGAGCTTCCGAGTCCACTGCTTCCGGTGGGGAATTGGGTGACTGTCTTTTTTGTGTTCGTATTGTAACATTTGGATTAAAACGTACAGGTATGTTGTCTTTGTTGATGGTTTTCGTATTAGAATTTATACAAGTAGGGCATATCCAACTCCCAGTCGCATCGCTTGCACGTGATTGACACGTTCCCAAGCATTCCAAGTGAAACGCTTTAACGCAAGTATTGCATTTCTTAAACTGTTTACTCTCACCATCCAATGAACAGCAGCCCCAAGATAGTGTTAGATTATCCATTATAAAAGTTATAAGAAAATGCAATAAAAATATTAAAGCCAAAAAGAAAGAAAAAGAAAAAATAAAAAAATAAAAAATTGTTTTGCTTCAGGCGGGGTTTGAACCAGCTGCTCTCATGCGTGCAGTCCGTGCGTCTACCGAATCGGCTATCTGTGTTAGTAACTCTCTGACGAAACAGTGATACACTTCAGTAGAATGCACTGTACACAATACGCAAGTGTACCGAGTAGTAAGGTCCAAAGTCCAGGTTATTGTTCGACGACACGAATTGGCGTGTAGATAAATATTTTCTTACTAAACCCGCACACAATTTTATGGCGATATTACAGTTTATCCTCCGCAATTTCACTTTTCACAAGCACAGTCAGATTCCTTGCGTTTTAACGTTTATTTTGATACTGTCTTTCAAGATAAACATGCACTATTTCACCAGTATATAATTAAAAACTCCGGAGCGTTTGTAAAAGCGTCTTGCCTTGTCGCACTACCCCGTCACGTAACTGAAATAAAGTAATCTAGCTGTCTCGAAACTAGTGAGACCTATAATCTGTTTTACAGCATAGGCTGCAGAACTTAGCCTGCTTGCTAGTTTGGACATATGGGGTCCCCACTGAAGCTTGCGTTGAGAGTGATGCCAAGAAAAACAGTGGAGTCAACAGGGCTCAGTTCTTCCCCATTAAAACACATTGGTAGTCAGCTTTTTAACATACGTGTAAATTTAATACATTTAGTTTTATTTACGTTTAAATGTAGATTATTAACGTTAAACCAATTCACTAATTTTGATATAGCATTATTCACTTCGTCACATTTAAATGATTGACGTTTAAATTTAAAAATCAAGGAAGTGTCATCAGCAAATCATACTATATTATGATTATAACCCTACAAGGTAAGTCATTAATATACACTAGAAATAGGAATGGGCCGAGAATGAAGCCCTTAGGGACACCCATTAATACAGGTGACTCGGAAAAACTTTTACCATTGATAATTAACTTTCTGCATTATATTATTAAAATATAAAATAATAAGTTTAAGCGCTGTGTTCTTGACACCATAGTACTGCAGCTTCCTGATTAATGTCTCATGGTGAACGCAGTCGAAGGCCTTGGAAAGGTGCCCGACGCCCTAGGTATTCTATACTTACGATGCCCTACGTATTCTAACAATAACGCCTTCACAGCACTGATGAAGCTGCCGCGCTACTATAGCGCATCGGGAATGTTTGTGGATGCAAATATAGATGGATTCGCAAAGATCATTAATGTCTTATGGTGAACGCAGTCGAAGGCCTTGGAAAGGTCACAAAATATACCCGAAGCATGTTCTTAATTCTCCCATGCACAAAAATATGTTTAATAAACTCAACTCCAGCGTCAGTTGAGCGCTGTAGCCCTGTACATATATACAAAATATACAAAAAAAAAAACAAATTTCATATATACTTGATTATTATAATATTCAGATATTTTTATTACAATATATTAAAAATACAGAATAAATAATACTAGTACGTACTAAAAAAGTGGGATGTACATATTTATACATAAAAACGTCTTGTACTTTATGGAGTGACCTGAATGATGATTTGATGATCATATGAACATTGTGAGTTGTGAACTTTTGGATTTTCCAAACTTTTTTTAAATTGATATTTGACATTAAATTATTGAAAATTTGGAAGTATTCTAAGGTTACTAGTGAAAACTTGTGTGTAATTAAACTACTTTAAAAAAATCCCTCTAATCATGTTATATGTCATTATTTTAATGCGCTTAGGCCATGCAGAATTGGATTTGCCAATACTTTTTATTTATAATTACATTAAACCTATTAACGAATTAAATTGTAATTTTAATAATTGGTTAACAAAGCCTGTATTGCGTAGGAGCATAAATAAGTTGTAACAAGCTATTATATCTGGAGACGCTTGCTTATATTCTCGTATCTCTAAAGTTAAAAGTTTTAGTAAAAAGGATACCGACCGACCAATAATTAGAAAATTTATAAATAAATAATAGAATCAGGCGTTACTTTGCGGACATTCATTATATCAATGATTTTAAAAATAATTAGCTAAGATTCACGTAATAAAATAATATGTCTTACCTAGTATGACGAGCATCTCCCGCACTCCCTCAATTGCATGCACTATCCCCGTCACAACTAATGCCCGAAAGGAAAGACACATCGCCGTCGATGGTACGACACGTGTTTCGTCTCTACACGAGGCATCCTCATGTGAACTGACTCTGCAGTGACTGACCGCTGAGTGTACTGAGCCTATTTCACTAATCTTAATTAATTACGCAGATTTTAGCTAATTAATTTCTAGATTCTTTAATATTTATAAATTCTTCTTTTGAGTTAACTATGCTTAAAATTTTGATAATATAATCAATGAGCGTAATGTTTTAATTTTAAGCGGGGTTTCCAATGTCTACCAATGAAATTTAATCCGATTTTATATTAATTTCATTTACCAATAACTAGACGGTGTAAAAAACCATCGCGAGAAAACCTCTGTTTGAGGAATCAAATATTTCGAAAAAATGATTTCACTTACTATTTATTTCTTGGTCGCACAAAAATGTGTATAAAGGCGAACCCATGGAGCATGTTCTGCCAGTTTAAATCTAGGTCGATAAACCAGGATGATTTTTATAGGATGAGGGTGACAAACGAGCACACAGTCCACATGGTTGTAGGTGGATGCTGTGGCCCACAGACATCTACATCTATACTCAATCAAGAATCAAAATGCAGATGCGTAATTGTCACCCTTAAGGACTACGAACGGTTCTCTACATTCACCATTCGAAACACAGCAGCGTTAAGCTACTATTTTACGATAGTATGCTGTGATTGCGTGGTCCTTCCCCAGTCGAGTCAACCCACTCGTGATACAACTATACTACTAATATAGCTGCAGCATGGATATACCATGTAAAAAATATAAATATAAATTAGATCCAAAGTGTAAAAGCATTAGGAATAATTAAAATAACAATGGAATTCTAAAAAAGACAGCTCTGTGGCAAAGTGGCTTTAAAATGAGTGACGGCTCCGTGGAGCAATAAATTGCGGTTCTGAAGGCCGCGGATTTTAATCCTGTACGAAAAAATTATTTGTATAACCTACAAAAAATTTAATCCGTATATAAAATAAAACGCACTATAGGTACGTTTGTCACTTCAGTTTTATAAAAAAAGAGAAACCTGCTCTCCTGCAGTGTTAGTAGTGATTCCAAAGCTGGCGTTTAAATTATCCTTTACTGATAGCGTAACGAATAAAGTTCGGTTTATCATGCCAAATTTTAACGGACGACATTAAATTTGAAGTCCGCTGACACGTACTGGAGTAGCGCGGCAGATTAATTGCCCCATTAACCTCTCAGAAATAATAGCGAATGACGTATAAAGTCTGTAAGTTTACTTTACTTTTATAAATTATAATTCTATGTATGTACATTTGTATATAGGTATATATGGACCTGTCTGAAATGGTTAAATTTTGTTCGCAGGCATTACAATTATAAGTACCATTGAAGAAAATTCCCATTGAACCAATTATTTTAGGCGTGGTAGCACCATGCTGCAAATATATTATTATTGTAGCAAAAATGAGCCGGCTCGTCCGGGAAAGGGTCATGCTCTTACAGAACACCAGCGTAAAATAGTTTAATGCTGTTGCATTTCGTATGATTTGTATAAAGAGTCAGATACCCTTTCTACTGGAAACGAGGCATTCCATATTAATTCTCAGGGTTGACAACGAAAAAATCTATATTTTGATTATTATTTTTTTTATAGGAGGGGGGGGGGGCAAACGAGCATGCTGCTCACCTGATGGTGACTACCGCCGCCCATGAACAACTGAAACAACAAGGGAACCAGGAGAATCGCAGATGCGTTGTTGGCCTTTTAAAAAGGAGTAGGCTCTTTTCTTGAAGGTCCTTAAGTTGTATCGGTCCGGAAAAATCGCTGGTGGTAATCAATTCCACAAGGAAGTTGTGTGAGGAATAAAACATTTTCTAAATCGCACAGTGGTGTACCGCCAATCATTCAAATGGTGTGGATGATAACGGGAGTTCTGCTGCGATGTGCGTTCGTGAAATTTGGCAGCTGGAATTAATCCGAACAATTACTCGGGTAGTGGTAAATGCGAAATAAAATGCAAAGGGATGCAACATCTCTTCGCAGCGCCAATGAATCGAGCCGACTGGAAAGGACTCGGTCGTCGACAATTTGGTCAAGTGGAAGAAGTTGGCATTGCGGAGCCTCAGCCCAGAAATGGGAATAGTATTCAGTGTGATGCTGAACCTGCGCCTTGTAAAGTTGCAGGCGGTGTGCCGGCATGAAATACTTGCTCTGTTGAGCACGCCAAGATTTTCAGAGGCCAATTTGGCCTTCTCTTCCAAGTGACCACAAAACTGCACGTCACTCGATATGTCGACGCCGAGGATTCCTATACTGGCTGAGGCAACAAGGGGAGTGCCTTGAAACTGAGGAGATACGACAAAAGGGTTCTTTTTAGCGGTAAACGCGCAAACTTGCACGTTTACCGCTAAAAAGAAAAATGATATTAATCGAAGAATGATGTAGATCTCTATGGGCCAATTACCATCAGGTGGGAAGTGATCTTATTTGTCTCCCTTATTGTAAGCAAATATTAATTAAATCCTTAGTCTTTTATTTAATGATTCCCTAAAGGGCTTGAAACGTTAAGTCTCATAAGGTCTGTCATTTTTGCTTTCAATTTAATTATTTTGATTTAAAAATGTATTGATCTAATTTTTTTTATTAAATTTTATCTCTAAAATGCATTCCAATGAGCCAGACTTAATTTGATGAATTAGCACACAAATGACAGGATAGTTAATCGGTCTGAACGCGATGATAACTGGGTAGTATTAGATAATTAATAACGTCAGCAATTTTATTTCAAAACCAAGGAGAAACTCATTGGTTTTGAATGCAATAATGTTAATTAATAATTATTAATAGCCAATAAAATTTTGAAGAAAGGTTCTCGAGTGGCAGCCTCGTACCGGTAGGCGAAGTGTAGGGCGTCCCCCCACGAGATGGAGTGACGACCTGGTAAGACATGCAGGAAGTCAATGGATGCAGGTGGCTCAGGACCGTGCTTTGTGGCATTCTTCGGGGGAGGCCTATGTTCAGCAGTGGACTTGTGAAGGGCTGTAGTGAATAAAATTTTAAGTTGCACACAAGGATCGTATAACTGAAAGTATAACATTCCTATCTGGTAAACTGACAGACTTAAGTTTGATCAGACATTTGTACTGCAATATTAGTACTCCTTGTGAGTTAAAAACATTTATTGAACGATATCATTTTTATTATTACAAGTAAAAACACATTTACAAGTCGCTCATTTAATACAAAAGTGCCACAAATCAATAAAATATCAAAATCGTTTTATTGCAAAAACGTGACCTAAATCGATGATATTTGTGGAACATCAAAGACACCTATCAATTTAGTTTAAATTATTACCAAAAAACATGACTGCCATTTTTGCATTTGTGTGTTTTGCTGACTAACTTCAATACAAAATGGCCATTTTTTCAGTTGCGGCCTGACACTCATCTTAAATACACAACAGTTATGGGCACAATGGTCCAATAAAAAAAAAACCGGCCAAGTGCGAGTCGGACTCGCGCACCGAGGGTTCCGAACAAATCCGTAGGTATATGAGTTTAAAATTATTAAAAATATTTTTATTATATGATGTAACTAAAAATGTATGCTTTTCGCAATTTTTCCTTTATCTGTGCTATAATATGTTGCTTCGTACCAAATTTTAAGATTCTCAGTTCACGGGAAGTACCCCGTAGGTTTTGACTTTTGATTCCCTTGCGAATATCGAAAATTTGCGGCATAAACGGCTGTATCTTTTGATTGCGTTGGCTTAGAAGTTTGATTTTTTCACAGCCCCAAGGGACAGTGGACTTGAGTATTTGATATAAATTTCAGCTTGATACCTCTACGCGTTCCTGAGAAAAAGGGTCTTGACAGACAGACAGACAGACAGACAGACAGACAGACAGACAGACAGACAGACAGACGGACAACAAAGTGATCCTATAAGGGTTCCGTTTTTTCCTTTTGAGGTACGGAACCCTAAAAACAGTAAATGAATATAAGCAAAAGTGCCACATTTTGGGAAGTAACCGAAATTCATAAATAAATCAAGTAAATAAAATCTTACTTTTTATAAATAAACATCATAGTTTGAAATGCTTCTATTTTGTATAGAACGATATAGGTACGAATAAACTGTTATTTATTTCATGCTAAAGTTTTGTTTTATAAATGTGACACTTTTGAATGTATTTTATTCATGAGTTTACTATTTTATTTTCCTTTTTGTAATTAATGCGCTGTTGGTTTTATTTTAATTTTAATTTCATTTCATTTGCACGTGTTATAAGTTTTAAAATTTGTTATTTTTAAATTTCACCTACTTTAATTTTGAATGAGACTAATATTTTTTTTATATAGGATAAGGGTGACAAACGAGTACACAGTCCACCTGATGGTAAGTGGTTGCTGCGGCCCATAGACATCTACATCTATCCTCTATTACAAATCAAAATGTAGATGCGTTGTCACCCGTGAGGACTAAGATGGAATGCCTCATTTCCAGTAAAAAGGGCCTCCGGTCACCTGCACTTACCAAGCGAAACGCAGAGGTAAACCTATACTTCACGCTGGTTTTCTGTGAGGTCGTGGTACCACCCCGGTTCGAGCCGGCCCATCCGTGCGACAGCAAAAGCTGCCACGTGGCTCTACCATTGTTAAAACCACCCTAATCTAGACCGTTTGCTGTAGAATCTGTCATTCAACTAACATAATATCCATAATAAACATTTGGTATGGTTTCTAAGCCGCTCGTTGATAATCAGCTACCCAATATTCACATTTAAACACAGCCACTTGGCGGCGTTAGCACTCCGCCATCCAGCGTTCATAGTCGACCCCTAGCGAAGATGCTCGGCTCAGTTCCACAAAATGTAGGGTTAAGCAATGAACAAGTGAGTATAGCCATAACAATGATCACAGAAGATGAGTCGCAGTGAAACTAGTATTGACATGCACAGTAAAAAATCCCTAACAATAAACTAACCCAGAATCATGGAAGGGAAACAGAGCCAAGCTTCACAGTATATGACAAAAATTGAGCTATATATCTTAATGTCTGTGATGGTGGCACTCGTAATACTATAATATTAACCATGCATATCGTTACCTACGAAATAATGTACGCATCAGAGCATATAATTTTTTTATGAACATCCTCACAATGTCGGAATGTCATAAGAACTGCAGGTAAGAAGAATTGTCGTTCTACAAGATTCCAAATGAAGACTGATGTAAGTCCTGTAAATACTAGGAACAAGCACCAACTAATAATATCAGTTAATCGACTTCAAAGATTCAGTAATTCCTTCACGGGATAATTTGTAGTCACAGAGAATATCTAACTATATAAGGCTGCCGTGTGGCTCTATTACTGGTATATATTGTCTTTGCAGAACGAAAGAATTAGCCCGACCTAATAAGGAGCACGCTCTCTTACGATGCCTACATATTATATAACATAACATGCACAACATAGTTATATAACATATTTTAGTAACGTGGAGACTGAATGTTATAAAATGTGTTATATAACTCGAGAGTATTTTCCTCTAGTGAATAAACTACACATGCGAGTACATCACTCACCTTCGATTTGCCGACGATATAGTCCTTATGGCAGAATCGCTGAAGGACCTAAGCACTATGCTCAATGACCTCAATAGTATTTCCCAACGGATAGGTCTTAAGATGAACATGGACAAAACAAAGATCATGTTTAATGTCCATGTCACACCTATGCCGTTAGTTTAGAATAGAATAGAATAGAATAATTTTTTATTCAATATTGATTATTACATAATACTTATTGAAAGTCATTTTCTATTTACCACTGGTTCGGAAAATACCTCAGTCCTGGGAAGAACCAGCAAGAAACCCAGCGGGACTTTTTTTTAAACATAATTTCACTTAACAATAATTTTGTTTATACAATTTTTAAATGATATTTTCATAGAACCAGCATGGTGGCGATCACCCTATTCCCAGGGGTTATTTTCATTCATGTATCCCTTGATATTATAATAACCCTTCTTATACAGGTTTTCTTTAATAAAACTTTTAAACTTGTTTATTGACAAACTTTGAATATGTTCTGGGATTTTGTTGTATAAGCGTATACATTGCCCCATAAATGAATTACTGATTCTGTGGAGTCTAGTAACTGGCATTACAAGCTTATGTTTGTTCCTAGTATTTGAAGTATGCACATCCTTATTCTTATTAAAGCTATTTATGTTTTTATGCACATACATTACATTCTCATAAATATATTGCGATGCAAAAGTTAATATGTTTATTTCTTTAATTTTTTCTCTGAGGGACTCTTTACAATTTAGGTTATAAATCGCCCGTACGGCTCTCTTTTGCAAAAAAAAAAAAGCTTCAATATCAGTCGCATTACCCCATAGTAAAATTCCATAAGACATGACGCTATGATTGTAACTAAAATACACTAATTTGGCTGTCTCAACATCTGTGAGACTTTTAATCTTTCTTACAGCATATGCTGCAGAACTAAGTCTGCTTGCTAATTTAGATATATAGGGGCCCCATTGAAGTTTCGCGTCAATAGTAATACCAAGAAAAAAAGTGGTATCCACAAGACTCAACTCCTCCCCATTTAACAGCACATTGGTATTCGAATGTTTTACATTAGGTATTGTAAATTTAATACACTGTCTTATTGCCATTTAAGAGCATATTGTTGGCGTTAAACCAATGTACCAATTTCGATAGAGCATTATTTACATCGTCATAACTAATTAACTGTCGTTTGAGTTTGAAAATCAAAGAGGTATCGTCAGCAAATAATACTATATCGTAATTGTCCCCTACAAGATAAGGTAAGTCATTAATATAGATTAAAAACAGGAATGGGCCAAGAATCGAGCCCTGAGGAACGCCCATTGATACTACCAATCCGGAGGATCCTTTACCATTAATCACTACTTTTTGAATTCTGTTTCTTAAATATGAAGTAATAAGTCTAAGCGCTAAATTTTTTACACCGTAATGTTGTAGTTTCCTGATTAATGTCTCATGATGAACACAATCGAAAGCCTTGGAAAGATCACAGAAAATACCTAAGGCATCTTGTGAATTCTCCCAGGCATTAAAAATGTATTTCATAAGCTCAACACCGGCGTCCGACGTCGAGCGACCCCTCGTAAAACCAAATTGGTTTTTATGAAGTAATTAATTTGTATTAAAAAAAGTTAACAATTGATCCAAAATTATTTTTTAAAAAATTTTACTGAGAGTTGGTAGTACAGAAATAGGTCTAAAATTAGCGGGGTCCAATGTACTATCAGATTTAAATAAAGGTATTACTTTACTATACTTCATTAAATCAGGAAACACACCAGAATCGATACAAGTATTAAAAACAAAAGCAAGATGAGGTGCAATTAAATCTATTATGGACGCAATAACTGTAACGGAAATCCCCCACAAATCTGCGGTCTTCTTTACATCAATGGTTTTGAAGTATTTTAAAACATCTTGCGATTCTACTTTTTCAAATCTAAATTCTTTTAAACAGGTGTTAACATTCTGTTTGAGTAATGACTCGGCGACAGTTGGAGAAGTATTCAATGACTCGGTTGTCAAGATAGGAATATCAGTGAAATATTTCTCTAACACCGCTGCGACTTCTTGATTTGATTTAGTCAATTCATTGTTAATTTTCAATTGATAGTTTGAGTTACGAGGTTTGTCTTTACCGGTTGCATTATAAATTATACTCCAGTTGCAGGGAACACTAAGCTCGAAGTTGTTGACGAGTATGTTTACCTGGGACAAATAGTCCGACTAGGTTAGTCCAACTTCGACCGAGAGGTCAATCCACGGATTCAACTCGGTTGGGCAGCGTTCGGGAAATTACGGCACATCTTCTCGTCGGGTATACCTCAAAACTTGAAACGGGACTGTACATCCAGTGCGTGTTGCCAGTGATGACATACGGAACTGAGACGTGGTCCTTCACTGCTGGCCGGATGAGGAAGCTCAAGGTCGCTCAGCGAGTTCTGGAGAGGGCTATGCTTGGAGTTTATCTGCGTGATAAACTCAGAAATGAGGATATCCGAAGTAGAACCAGAGTGACCGACATAGCACAACGGATTAGTAAGCTGAAGTGGCAATGGGCCGGCCATATAGCTCGAAGAACCGACAACCGATGGGGAAGAAAGGTTCTCGAGTGGCAGCCTCGTACCGGCAGGCGAAGTGTAGGGCGTCCCCCCACTAGATGGAGTGACGACCTGGTAAGATATGCAGGAAGTCGATGGATGCAGGTGGCTCAGGACTGTTCTTTGTGGCATTCCTTGGGAGAGGCCTATGTTCAGCAGTGGACTTGTCAAGGGCTGTAATAATGATGATAAATGATGAATAAACTATGTTAACCCTGTATCTATGTTTTTTTTTCTTTTGTTATTTAAAAGTTCAAGAGTCGCTACAACAGCTAGCTAAACGTCTTCTCGTGTCGACATTGTGAAAAGCACTGCAGAACGACAAACGACCATGTCATATAATATTGTTATTCTAATGTGTACAGTATTGTTATATGTTGCAATGTTGAAAAACAATGTAACATAATGTGGACGTGTTATAAAACAAAAGTTACACAACAATGTTACTTAATCTGTACGCACCCTCAGAATACGAGAGTAAAATGGCATATTAAATCTGTTGCGTTTCATATGGTGATTATAGAGAACTAAAGACCTTTTTACTGCTAACAATACTTTTATTCTAGCCTTAAGGGATGATAACGCATCTACATTTCGCCTCTCATCCAAATATAGATGCAAGGGTATCTACAGGCCACAGCGTGCAAATAACATCAGTTGGGTTGTGCTCGTACGTTATTCTTATTCTAAGTATACAAATACGCAGGAGCTATCAACCAACATGTTGCTTTTCAAGGGTACACTTTTAAAAACTACGTGTTTGATAATAACCCCTGAAAATGATGTGATCGCCTTCATGCTGTTTCTAAATGTTTTGATATTTAATTGTACACAACATATTTATTATTAATAAATATAAATATATTAAATAAAATATACTAAAATAAAAGTTAATAATATTTTATAAAAATAAAAATTATTAAAGATGACGGGTATTAACAGTTACCTCACTAAGCCTGCAATAATTTAACTGTTAACATATTAAATAAAATATTTAATAAATTCTACAGCGAAATAAAAAAAACACTCAAGTCTGATTAAGGTAACTTCTTTCCTTAGCAAAGGTCAAGCAAATTCTAAAAACAAAATTTTCTTTATCTGTATGACATGTATATAATACAGCAACTGTTTCCTACGGAAAGAAGTTCTGTAATTAAGACCGCACTGTAAACTCCGCCTCAAGAAAGCTAATTACCTTTCCTTTGACTTTCTTTTGTTTTCATTATAACTGAGAAGGTTGAAAAAGATATAAGATAATAAAATAAATTTGTAAACATAAACAATACATTTTTCTTCATTTCGACATGATCCTTTCCCATTTTAGGGACCATTTGTCAGACTTAGTAGATGTATTAGCGATTGCAGCAAAAAGGCACCTTATTTTGAAACGGCAGTAGATTAAAAAAAAACTTAGGTGAAGTTGTTAGAACTTAATTTACTAATTTCCGCATAATGAAATAAAATGATGTGTCCTGCCCAGTCTGAAGAGCACCTCCCACCCTCTCTCAATTGCATGCAAAATCCCCTTCACTACAAATACCAGCACAACCACACCCAGCACCACTACTCCCAGCACCACCACTCCCAGCACCACCACTCCTAGCACCACTTTTCCCAGTACCACCACACTAGGAACGACACAACATCCTCGATAATACAACGACTTATATCCTCTTCATCCCGTAAACGTAATATCATTAATTTTGTCCCCAACCTAAGAATCTTTCCGATGTCCAATTCTCGACGGATGAGTTGTACCTTTTACACAAAGGCCTAAAGTATAATTTAATGCCATCAAAAACATAACTTGTAAAAAAAGCCAAGTCTCGCAACTCAGTTCTTCTACGGTAAAAAGTTGTGAGATCCATGTAATACCAAGTCGGTTAATTTATTCAGTCCATGATACATAGATTGACTTGCCAATCGCATGAAAACACAATATATCTCACAAGTAATACATAATTAGATTGTTTAGTGCGATTGCCAAGTCAATCTATGTATCAATCTATGGACTGAATAAATTAACCGACTTGGTATTACATGGATCTCACAAATTTTTACCGTAGAAGAACTGAGTTGCGAGACTTGGCTTTTTTTACAAGTTATGTTTTTGATGGCATCTCATTTCTTTTTGTAGATAGTTATATCTAGGTAACTATTTACATCTATTATTTCATTATACATATTATATAGGTACACTGATTCATTCACTGCAAATGTAACTTTGTAATACTATATGTTTAAATGGGATTACAAAGTTATTTATGCAGTTGGTGTATCTCAAAAACTGGGCCGAAATTGTAAAATATTTTAATTTTTCCTTGATTTATATATTATACAATAATTTTATTCCAAATTTGAAGTTTCTATGTCTGCTAGAAGTGCCTTAGAGTTTTGATGATCGGTCAGTCAGTGAGTGACAAAATTAAGAAACTTTGACTAGGTATAATTCTTAAACTACTGGTTTAAATTTAATGAAATTTGAAATAAACCGAGTTTATACAATGCCTACTTGGTTAGTAAAAATTCAGGCTCCTAGTTTTATCCATAACGAAGTTATAGGGTTTCGGAAATGGCCTGAACTGCTTCGAGAAAAGGATGGTACGGCCGTGCCGCTTTTTTGCTCGACTTGGCGGGGGCACTGCCGTGCCCCCAAACACCTTCGGTCTCCTAAAAATTGATAGAGACTGTGGCCTTTGGCGCGGAAATGGCCGTTATGATCGAGAAAAAGATAACATCGTTAAAAGTTTGGTAGCTAAAAAAATTCAGGCTATACCGGTATTTTCCCATTGCGATCCGGAGTTCCCTGTTTTAAATAACGAAAGCGGAGAGTAACGGAGAAAGAACAAACAATCTTATTGTTTAATCTTATTGTTAAAGCAGACAAGGGCAATATTGTTGTCATTATGGATAATAGCGGGTACAGCCAGAAGGTTAACGATGTTTTCCAAGTTGATGACTTCGAGCTATTGAAGTCTGACGCAATCAAATAGTTTACTTCGGATTTTAAGGTATGTCTACAATAGCCATCATAATATGTGTTTCTCGTTCACAACTTACCTCGGAGCAGTCTTGTTCCAATGAATCTTCAAGCACCCATTTTATATAGGTTATCTAAAAAACATAAAGGCCATGTTCCTGTTCGTCAAGTTACCTCATATATAGGTGCACCAACTTATTTTCTTGCTAAAAAATTGAAGTTCATCCTGCGGGAGAAATCTGGATTAAAAGGATTTCCGTTTCTCTCCACTCACCATGCGAATCACGGCAGCATTATGCTGTTATTTTACGCTGGTATTGTGTGAGAGCGTGCGTGGTCCTACCACGGTCGAGCCATACCATTTGTATGTAATGTAGGAAAGGTGTCAATGAAGGAGACGTGTTGCTTTATCTATATCTTTAATAATGCTACTGCTAATAACTACAAATGAGATTAATATTATTATTATTTGTTGTTTGGGCTCTACTTCACACGTGCTACAATCATAATATAGCTGCAGCGTGGCTCTTCCACGTATAACGTATAGAGTGATAAATAATAAGTAGACAAATTATATAAGACGCAGTATTTTATCATATACTACTTAAAAAATAAATTCATATACATACTTTAGCGCTAATACAGGCAATGAATCTTCAAGCGCAATAAATTTCTAAAACACGACATGGAGATTTCGAAACACTTCTTAACATTAGCAAAGACCTCATTAAATCTGCAGCAGCGGCTTAGCTAAAGTAAAATGGATAATGAACGTTACGATTAATATACATTTTTTAAGCTTGTAAGCCCAGAAGTGAGATATATAATATAGACTCAAACAATTTTTTTTGTTTGTTTATATAATATTACTGTGTAAAAAAGTGAGGTTATAAAAAGAACATTACCCATAAACTATACTATTTCGCAACGAGGGAAAGGTAGAGGAGCTTTCCCTGATAGGGCACACTCCTACTACCCTCTTCCCCCTCATGCCGGAGACAATAAATGTTACTTTCAGGTTAGGTTTATGAGATTTTCTTTTTGATTTTTCCCAAGAACGGTGTATTACCTTTTGACGGGAGTGGTGTCCGGAGTAAGGGGACGCTACTCCTACCCCTCCCCTTAACCCCTGCCCCCACCTCCTGCCAAACGATTCTAAATTTCAACCATAACCGTCCCATTGGACTATGAGAGTGAGAGAATAGAGAGTGCACCTGTATATACACTTGGACACTATAATCCTGTCCTGCGTAGATGTCTAGTCTCCTCCGATGAGGCTGGCCGCCGTGACCGAAATTCGGTTTGGAGAATATTATTATTATTATTACTATGGGGTATTTGTATAGTTTTCTCATCTGGTTGGGTTGTATAAATATATAATTGAAAATGAAAATGATAAACTTACATAAATATCAATAAAATAAATTAAGTACATAAAAATTACATAAATATATAAAAACCCAACCAGATGGAAGCCCTCGGCAGGGGAGACCAAACGGCCGAGGGTTAGGGGGAAAGGGAAAGAAACCGGCGGACGATGCGGGCGGTATCGAGGAGCACCGCCTTCTGCATTTCAGCTTGGAGCGGTTCGTCACGGAGTCCCAGTCGCCTCAGATGACCCGAGAGGCTAACTGGGATTAACCCGTTCGCAGAAACGACCACAGGAATAATTTCGGCCGGCAGACCACCCCACATGTCGGTCACC
Organism: Parnassius glacialis; assembly: GCA_033319125.1. Classification (NCBI taxonomy): domain Eukaryota; kingdom Metazoa; phylum Arthropoda; class Insecta; order Lepidoptera; family Papilionidae; genus Parnassius; species Parnassius glacialis. The sequence continues at coordinate 602,552 of JAVANC010000027.1, forward strand.
TCGTGAGCCAGGTCCAGATATTTTGTCAGCTTATCTGTTTCTATTATTTTGTTTTTATTCTGTTACTATTATTAGTATTTATGATATTTGATATTAAACTAGTAAAGTATGTGTAATTTGTAAGTTATTCTAATTTTATAGATCTAGGTAGGATAATATCTGCTAAAGGTGTTCTAAAATATGTTTCAGTTTCTATTTGTACCTAAATATAATTAATATTTAATAATTTAATAAGTTTTAATAGTCACCTACATTTACAGACTCGAGTTCGAATTCAAAGGGGACAGACTGTGTAGTAAGAAAAGAGGGATAATCGAGTTGGAAGTAAAGTTGAATGGAGGTTTCAAAGAAACAATGGGGACATAATACCGCGACTGCTGCTTCTCGTGAATACGAAATGTGAATGTCGATTGTCAGGGTAAAGACTGTTATTCAGTCTCCTTATAAAAGTTTTCATCGCATTGAGTCTAATGCATTGGTTCGAATATAAGTACTTCAAGAACGTATTTTTTATTTTTCTTTAATTTGCTCTTGAAGAGCCTGAAATAAACCCTTTGAGCCTTTTTTTTAACAATAATATTTTTTACAATTAAGTATGGAAACATTTAGAAACAGCATGGTAGTGATCATCTCATTCCCAGGGATTATTATTAATATATCATATTATACTCATTAGTAGTATAATAACCATTACTAAATAATTTTTGCTTCATAAACTTTTTTTACTTTTTAGAAGTCCTGTATATTTTGGAATGCAAATCTGCCTATGAAGGAATTAATTAGCAAGTAACTGGTATAACTAGTTTGTGCTTGTTCTTAGTATACAGAATGTACTTCAATATTTTTAATAACACATTTTTTGTTTTTGTTTATATAAATCTACACAAATAAATAAAATTGAAGTGTCTGTTTTTAATGTTAAAATAAAAGCTTTTTATTAAATGTATATGAAAGTATATACGATACTTATAACAAAAACCCAATTTTTAAAATTTTTGTCTGTCTGTCTGTTTGTTCCGGGTAATCTCCGAAACGGCTGGACCGATTTCGGCGGGACTTTCACTGGTAGATAGCTGATGTTATAAAGAAGAATTTAGACTAGTTATATTTGAGAAAAAGAATAACGATTCCGTGCAACGTAATTAAAACCCAAAATTACAAGTGGATTTTTATAATTTTTTCTCTAAGGTATTCCTTCGGACCTAGGTTATTTTATTTTATTTCTTTCATTATTTTCATAAACGTTATCCCCACACTGGGATTTTCTCCTGTATCGTGGAGGCAGTTTACAAACATAAATTGCACGAGGACAAACATCCAGACCCGGAATAATTATTTGTAGGCCATACAAATACTTGTTCCATGCGGGAGTCGAGCCCGCGGCCCCCAGCGTAACAAATCATTGCTAAGCGACTGCGCTACGGAGTCAGGGTTATGAATTGCTGTTATGGTTCTCTTCTGCAAAACAAAGATAGTTTCAATGTCAGCTACAAAACCTAATAGCAACATAATTTTATTATTTAATAGCTGGTACCCGGCGGGTTGCTGCCACAGAAGAAATATTTATGAAAATATCGTTTGTAATTTGGAAGTGTCATATTGTTCAATTAGGAATAATAATACATAATATCATTATGATACTCGCGCCACTTACGGTAGGTTAATTATAAAGGATTTTTCATTAAGGTCTGGTAGATTTTGAAATGAAATAAAACAAAAATTGGTGTCCTCTTCCAAACGATTCGAAGCCCAGTCATCGAACAAACGACGTTATTTGTGGTCACGAAATTTATGCTCCTGGGTTAGTTGGATCTTGTACGGGTCTACACCCGTACAAGATCCAACTAACCCAGGAGCCCAAGTGTCAAAGCTAAATTCACCAAGTTAAAGTCTGCGAAAGGCCGAGTTCTTGTGCACCTCGAGGAATCGACTGCCTCGGGTTCTACTGTACAATTTCACGAACCGCGACGATGTTCTAGGCTCGTTCTGCGTTCCTTGAACGTACGTGTGTTGGTTGATCGTTTACCAAACCGGTCGTTTAAAATTTAGCCACGAAACATTGAAGAGCCCACTGTGAAGGGCCAGCACGTCTTCCATAAAATGTGCGCAATGCGAGCAACGTTTGCACTAACGAACACTCATTTTGATAATAAAGTTTTATCATTTGAACATGCTGCTCAACCGTTTGACTTGCCATGGTGATTTGGCACAAGTAACTGAATAATAAACAAAAGATATGATAGATATCACTAAAATAAAATGGCCGCCACAGGCCGCCAAAATCTACCCGCGCCAATTGAATAACCTTATTATGCTTATAACCTCGGCGGAAGTGCAAGCAATATGTTGACAAAATTTTACTGCAATCTGATGAACGGTATGGCAGTGCATAAAATACGAGCGAAGAAAAATTTAGTTTTATATAATATATTAGGATGAAAAACTATTATTAAACTATTTTTACATAAATTATGAATTCTTTTTTTATTTCTATTAATTGTCCATTGATGTTTACCAACTCTGCTCCCATTTTAAATATAGACACAGAAAATTTTATAAATTTAAGAAAATTGTGAAAAAAATACGCACTTAATTAAACATCTAAGACAAACTACCACCTAATTCAAATCTATATTGAAACAAAAAGAAAACTATATTATTATACTTTACAAATCAAACACAGATATTTTTACAGTTAAAACTAAAAACCTATAGTATACAATAACACATCGAACTCAAAGAATCTTATTTAATTATTATAACGAATACAAAAAAGATTCATGTGGCATTTAGTATACTCAAATCGAATTTCAAAAAAGAAACTTTCTTCGTATAAAAAACAGCTATCTTTTTTCAAAATTACATCCTTGGCTAATCGTAGACAAATATCCGACTTACTCTTCGTAAGCAAATTATTAAATAATAAAATTAACTGCCCTCAATTGTTGAATAAGATAAAATTTCGCGTACCTCATAGATACCCCCGTAAGAGAGTAATTACTATTAGGTCACCTCTTCGTAAAACAGTATTTGGCGCAAATTCCCCGATCTCTAGGTTAAGTAAATTGATCAATGAACTTCCTCATGCTTTTGATATTAATTCCGACTCACCTAACAAGCTCAGAAAAGAACTACTCAAACATAATGCAAATGTAATAGATTAAGTTTTTGTATTTTTTTTTTAAAGTTTTGGTTTTCTGTAACTATGTAATATTCTTGATGTATATTCCAGTGCATGTTGTAATCACCTATAATAGTTTGTAGCATTTAAAGTAATACCCTATCTACGTATGTATGTAAATTATAATTTTAACAATGTATACAAATGTTGGTGATGCTTTAATAAAAAAAAAAAAAAAAAAAAAAAAAAAAAAAATACCAACAAATGAAAAATAAATTTAATTTATTACATTCAAAATATTCTAATGAAATATTGAAAATGAATTTTCAAACAAATTATACAGCAATTGCAAATAATGTTTTATTGGATTAGAGCAGGGATGGGGAAACTACGGCCCATCAACAATAATCAAGCGAAGTTTTCCTTTTGTTAGAACTTTCATTCTCACTGGCAGTGCGCGACTCAAGAGAATTTCTAAAACCCACCAAAAGCGAATTCTCTGATCTCCACTACCATACTAAAGTGAGGTGGTTAAGCTATGGTAATGCATTTGAGAGAGTGTGGAACTTAAGAAAGGAGATTCAAGACTTTCTGACGGCGCAAGGTAAATGGGACGTCTTTAAAATCATGTCTTACGAATATTGGCTTCCTGATTTCGCATTTCTTCACAGATTTGCTGTCATACCTAAATAAATTATATACGAAGCTTTAGGACAAGAATCAATTCTTAGATGAGTTTTGGAGACATGTAAAAGTCTTGAAATTGCAGCTTAAATTGTTTTGCAGTTGTATAGACAAACATTAACTTACCCATTTTCCCAAACTGAGCAGCATTTCAGCTGTCTTAGACGACAACTCGAATAGGTTCGCGTAGAAACTGACGAAGCTACACGAGAAAGAACAATGCCCATTTTTCACCTGACAATGTATAGAAATGAAATAAATCTTACAATTCAGCTAATTGAATTGTAAATTAATTACGCTTATCACAATGTTAAAAGAAACGCAGGAAAAAATATATTTACATATTTCTATAAGCTTATTCTACGTCAAGGGTAAACGTATTACATATTTTGAACGCATCTCAACTACCCTTTTTCTAGGACGTTCCATTTTATACACTGCTACTTTACTTTATTTAACTCTGTTTCTGAGTTTTATACATTATTTTATGTTTCATTTAATCGGTAAGTATTTATTTATTTGTATTTGTATAGTACATATTAATATAAAATAATATAATAATAAAATAAATTAATCATTCAGTATGTCATCGAGTGCGGACGAATGAAACGGATTTTTTTTGACATTTGATAGTTCTGCAATTGGCATCGGCGCAGTTCTTCGTTGTTGCGTTAGCCCCTTTAGGGTTATATGTGTTCTGTGTGCGTTAGCGTCTCATTGTGTACTGTGCCATTTTGTTTGTGTTACTTGTTTTTACAACCCTATATGGTATCAAGAAAATATTTCTGTTCCAGCAGAAATTCTGGATGACGTAGTGGTGAGAGATTTAAGTGAAAATGATGATAATTAATAAACCATGTCACTTTAACATAGTGTTTTATTTGTTTATCCCATTATGTTCATCAGGTATGTATGTTAGTACGTACCATAGGCCAATGAAATGTGTTTGGTTGATAAGTGATCATTTTGACAATACAAGATGAACTAAATGTAGTTAGTAAGTATTTACGTGTGCTGAAGAAATAGCAGATAGAGCTAGACACTCAACTTATGGTGACAATCATCGAGAGTAAATGGTGACTTAGGGGCAGTTGGTTTCAAGAAATTCACAAAGTAAAAAAAGACGTTTTAGACCATAACTAGATAAGTATTACTATCTTAACTTCGAGCGTTAATAAAAAATTATAGCACATATATTTCTTTATTACCTATTTGGTAATACAGAAATTTCGGCAAATCCTAACCTAAAAAGTGACATTAGTATTTTTTGGGATTCGTAGCGTTTAAATCGTAAAAATGACTATATGACATTATTTTCTAAGCTTACATGTAGTTTTTTTACTATACTTAATAATTATACATCAACTTTCACTATCAGGTTTTTAAATGTATGGAAAGTGGGCATGATTCTTTGAGAACAGATTTCATGATTTTAAGGCAATTAAGCCGTCACGAATTATTTATTCGATGCCTTTTAATGTCCACGTTCGTTAACCTCCAACTTAACTAATTGAGAAGCAATGCAATACCCATTTCAAACATCTATTACTTAGCACCAGCAAATTGGAATTTTGTAAGTCCACATCTAGGATACAATACCCAAATATGCCCACGACCAAAAATAATGGCTATGTTTGGTACAAGCTATTTATGCGAACAAACGTTTTCAATAACGAAACCAAGAAAAAATTGGCTTTCGGGTGGCCACCTTTATGCACTGCTAAAAATTTCAGCATCACAAATGGAGCTGGATTATGACGAAATCATGCAGAAACAAAAATAGTTCCACATGTCCAACCTTCTACTTCACAGCTAACTTAAAAGTTTAATTTAATTGCAATGTGCTATGGTTATTTGTTATTATAATGGTTATTTTGTACTACTCGTATTGCATAATAAATTAGTGTTTACAAAAATACATACCAATCAATATTTTATTTCAGTACATAATACGACAAAACTAGCCCGCTATATATTTCGTTAGTAAATATTGGCACGCGATAGAAAAAGTTTCCCCATCCCTGGATTAGAGTGACAAACGAGCACACAGTCCACCTGATGGTAAGTGTTTGCTGAGGCCCATAGACATCTACATCTATCTTCGAATACGAATCAAAATGTGTGTTTATTGCTTGAGACCAGCAGCTTTGCCAACGTCAATCCATAATTCACAGCCGACTCTGATTGTATAAATCAATAGATAATACATTAAACAGACGTTATTCCTAAAGGTAAATCAACTTGACAACAATGGAACGTTATCAGCATTATTTACGTTCATCTGTCTATCTCGTTACTCTACCGTGATTAAAGATATGACCGAAATTCGGCCTAGAGGACATTATTATTATCATTTATGATATTTGATACTAAACCGATAAAATATGTGTAATTTGTAAGTAATTCTGACTTTACAGGTCGAGGTAGGATAATATCCGCTAAAGGTGTTTTAAGATATATTCCATTTTTTATTTGTACGTACAAACATAAGTTTCAATGGTCACCTACATTTAAAGACTGGGGTTTAAATTCAAAGGGAATAGACTGCGTAGTAAGAAAAGGAGGAAAAATAAAAAAAATTGGGGAGAAAAGACAAATTGAATAAACCAAGAAGTGAATAATAATTGGTTTGATAAGATTATTATATACAACATGTAACAAAACCCTGTGGTTCCCGTTAAGAACCTTATCAGGATTAGTATTCAAACCCACAGAAATAACTTTTTTTTTAAAAGTCGACCATTTTTTTTTATTTTATTAAAAAAAATATTTTTTATTTTATGTGGTTTTATTACCTCTTTCTGACACTAGCCGATGCTAAAGCTAAGTAAAGCGGGGTCTCTGACAATCCTCTTACTCCCCAGACAATGCAGAGCTATTAAAACCAGATACAATTTACAACTATTTTCTCTAAAATAAAAAAAGAAAATTATTGTTAGAGTTTTTTTAAAAAAAAGTTATTTCTTTACGTTTGAATAATGATCCTGAAAAGGTACTTAACGGGAACCACAGGGTTTTTGTGTAAATATAATGGCTTTTTAATTTTTTGGTCACGTTGTGCAAGCTCCTAAAGCCAGTTACGAGACTCCACAGAATTGCTAATTATTAATTTATGTGACGATGTATACGTTTTTAATACAAAATTCAGGAACTTTTTTATTGTTTGGCAATCATTAAGTTTTAAAATATTCTTAAACAAAAACTGTCAAGAAGGGGTTATTATATTTTTATGGAATACTTAATTAAAATACTTAATTTTTATGGAGAATAATTACCCCTGGCAATGAGTAATGAGTGACCATGCTGGTACTATTAACATACATAAAATAAATTTAACTATCATACAGTCAATACTCTCCATGGTATCGTGCCAATAACGCTGGCTGCGTTTCCTCACTGAATGGCTGTAGTTAGCCTTTGAGTGAGAAAAGAACCAGCCGTCTTATCACCAGCAAAGACGACCAGTCGTAGATATGGTTCCTTTAGGAACTTCACCGCACGTGGACCCCAAGTACCAATAGACTCTACAACGAATGGCAGAAATATACAGTCATCCCACAGAGACTCGTACTTGCTCCACTCAGTTAGTTCAGCTGCCTCTGATCTTAAAGTAATGGCGAGATAACTTTAAAGTGTAATTTTAAGCTTTTTTTTAGCTTTTTTAAGAAATGTTACCACTACACTAGGATTTTCTCCTGTATTGTGGAGGCAGTTTACGAACATAAATTTGACGAGAACAAACATCCAGACCCGGAACAATTATTTGTAGGTCATACAAATACTTGTTCCGTGCGGGATTCGAACCTGCGTCCCCCAGCGTATGTACTTTTAGCCTAGATTATTTGTATTTAATTTAACTGCCTCGTTGTTCTAGATATCATAAACGCGAAAACTGATCACGAGGTCCTGGAATCGAATTCCAGGTCAGACGAAAATCAGTTGTTGGGTGTTTCTATCAAGAAAGTCTCAGTAGCTGCCCGGAGTCTGGAAGTTGGCCGTATTTCAACCCCGTGCCTTAGAAAACACGTAAAACCGATGGTCCTGCGCTTGATGTCTCTCCAGTCATGTCGGTTAACCGCTCCATCGCATTATGAGAGTGAAGGAATAGAGAGTGTACTTGTGCTTACTCATACACTCAGGCACTATTTTCCTATCCTGTACAGAATGATAGTCTCTGTTAAGACTGGCCGCCTTGTCCGAAACTTGGTCTGAAGGACATTGTATTTAATTAAACTTTGCATGCTAATTAAACATTTTAATTAGTACTCCATTATTAAATTTCTAATGAACCGTTTTTGCAAATAAAGAAATTTTCTATGTATCAATTATTTTGCCGCTGATTACAATTCCACTGTTATACGTAGACTTTACCCAGACATTCATGAACTTATTCTTATATATATATATATATATATATATATATATATATATATATATTCGATATTCGTCATCTAGAAGTAAATCATTCTAAGGAATACTCTACACTGGCACAATGTGGAACATATTGGTATAAGATTTATTTCAGCATGTGTACTAGTCATAACAAGTCCATTAAGACCGCCATTATATCGGACATCTGCCGTTGACAGATCATTGATTAGTGGGTGTTGTTGATGTTGCTTTTGTAATGGTGAAACTATTAGTTAAGCAACAAAAATGATAAACTCTTTACGAATTTCTCGTTTTAAAAATATTTTAAAACTGAAAGTTTCAAATCCTGCAACCCAGCTTTACAGGGTTCGTCGCAGCATTCGAATAATGCTTCCTGTTCTTTCAAGCTACTCTCTGCGCTATAGTGTTCGGCACGGCTCTGAGCGTTACTGATCACCTCTGCTTTACGGCACTCTCCCAGATTACTTGCCTTCTTCTCCACTCACCGCAGACTACAAGGCAATTCCCTGGTATTTGCATATTCGTCGACATTTAGACTGCACTATCAACCTCCGGTTTGAGAAGTGGGGTGATTTGACGGCGCTGTCCTCGTGCCGTAAGCGAAACGCACCAAAGCCTAAATCGCATTAACAAATTTCTATACCTAATGCGCTATATACAGGTCCAAAATAACACACGAAGGTGTTGGCCACTCCACGGGCTGAACAACTTGCCTGGTGGTAGAACTCCCCTTTTCCTTCTACGGCTAAAGGACTGTGTGTTCCTTTGTTACCCTGTTCTGTGAAAATTTTCTATTAAATTTTCAATTTAACTCTTGAACGGAGGAATTAGTTCACAAGGATAATTTATACGGAAATAATATCCTGAAGCATAGATCAAATATTCATAAATCAAAAATCATCATTCGTTATTGTCTATCAAAAGTCCACTGCTGAACATAGTCCTCCCCTAGGTTGCCTCAAAAGGGGGATATTTGCCATAGTTGCCACGCTTAGCATTTGGGTGAGCATTCGCAGTTTTTATTATTTTTAGTTGTTATAAGGAAGATGCTGCTTTTTAATTCAAAATGCGTGGTAATACATTTACTGTCCAATAGCTTGAAAACGTCTTCCATTGCAGCGGTGAAGAGCTTCGGGGGTATTACGTCAACCTTACTTACACCTCTCTGCAATTGGAACGGTTTCGTACGCTGGATCTGTATTCGGACTATCATCGTAGCGCTACTGTACAAACATTTCATTTCGATATACCGACAGCCAACTTGGCAACGCTGGAGGAACTGAAGCACTGCCCTAATTTCTACGGAATCAAAGGCTTTCTCAAGTTCTGGTTTATCCTGGCGAAGTACCAAAAAATAGTGTGTTTTTTTTTATACGAAAAGGGTGACAAACGAGCACACAATCCACCTGATGGTAAGTGGTTGCTGCGGGCCATAGACATCTACATCTATCCTCTATTACAAATCAAAATGTAGATGCGTTGTCATCCATGAGGACTAAGATGGAATGCCTCATTCCCAGTAAAAAGGGCCTCCGGCCACCTGCACTTACCAAGCGAAACGCAGAGGTAAACCTCTACTTCACGCTGGTTTTTTGTGAGGTCGTGGTACCACCCCGGTTCGAGCCGACCCATCCGTGCGACAGCAAAAGCCGCGTGGCTCTACCACTGTAAAGAGTGTTAGTTTTAATGAACAACTGCTGGTTCAGAGTTCTTAAAGATATGATTTTATATAAATAAATGGACTGTATGATGAGAATTTACTATTTCGCGATACTGCAAATGTCCCTAAATTCGGGCTATAGGAAGAATGTGAAGGAATGCTTGTGCACTTAACTAGACTTCTGCTGATCTGCCTCATATTTCAACGACTGTGGCCATGATGGTTGGATGCCGGCTGTCTTCACACATATAAGCTTCACAGATTATCGCGAAACATAGCGTTATAAAAAATGTCTTTACTCGTATATTTTACTTTAACTTTGTAAAGCTTAATACCTAAATTACACCATAGCGAGAGCGATGACGCGAGATATAGGCGATGCGGTTGCTTGCGTGACTTCTGAGCTTGTCTGAACTCCTTTAATACCAGAGTGCACCGGCAGAGCCATAAAAGGCGATAGATGGGAAACCCGGTAATGGGCTTTGCAGTACTCTTATTTGATAATAATTAACAAATCTCATAAGCGTTAGGCGGTACTGCGAAGTAGCGCGAATAGATGATTCGTTTTAAATATATAAGTTGAAGATAAAAATCAACCCTTAAGTATGGAAAAGTAGGAATGGAGTTTTAATAGAACTATTCGAACGACATTGAGGTCGCGATTTTTCTTAGTCCACTAAAAAGGATAAATTGTTTAATAAAAAGTTACATCTAACTTCAAATTACTAGAAAGAATAAAATTATTTCAAATTATAAAGTCAGAGTTTTTTATTTTATTAAGTATGTATTAGTACCGAATTCATAATGGTAAATTATTTTATTGATTTTGTTTCTTCATGAAAATGAAAAAAATGAAAAAAATGACAATGAAAAAATCTTTATTCAGTATCTTTTAAATCATTGTTACATTACTAATGGCCGGAATCTCCTTTTAAGTATGATACTTGTGTTAGGAGACCCCGCTCTTTCTTGAGATCACAAAAAGATACATTGTGTTACAGTAAGTATTAACTACAGCAAGACAATATCGACAGTAAAGAGTAAACGGGGTGAAAAAGAAGCATTATAGTTAATTATTTAGTGCTAACTGAGGAAGCGCAAAAAGAATTAATTAACAATTTATTAAACAAAAGAACTTTAACAACTTAAGCTATTGATATGTATGTGTATGTGAGTGTGCGTGTGCGAGCGCGCGCGCGCGCGTGTGTGTGTGTGTGTGTGTGTGTGTGTGTATGTGTGCGTTTGCATGTGAGTGTGTGTGTGTGAGTCAGTGAATATAATTATGACTGCACTATATTTGTTAATGTAAGATAAGGTTCTCAATTTCATCATACTCGTATTTTTTACCTCGAAGCCAGCTTTGTAGTGTGTTCTTACATATTACATAAGTGTCGCTGTTGGATAAAAATTAAGAATTTTATTTAATTTGTTATAATTATATGCGGATTGTTCTTCATTCTTTTGTAATCTGCTTTTACTTTTTATTTAAAGTTATTTATTTTTTATTTTATTACAGCTTTTCGTCACATATACTAAATAAGCAAGATAATCATATTGTCACGATAAAAGATAACGTGAGTTCTCAGATATCGGAGATAAGTTGAAATATGTTCAATATAACATCAGAATTGATTTCTTACCGAAATTTCTTACCGTCCTTCAAAAAAAAATCAGCGTTCAATTGAACGAAAAATATAATCAGCAAATTTTATCGAAATACAAGACGCTTTCAATTTAATAGCAATTTATATGATACGAAGAGCTGTCAAATCTGATTACTCAAATTTTTCCTTACTTAAAACTAGCGAATATCCACGGCTCTGTCTGTCGCAGCTTTAAAGAAATTTTATAATTGTAGTTAGTTCCTTCGATTTTAAAGTCTTGTGGAATATTTGGACACAATGGTAAGAGACCCGACGGTATGACTTTAGTCCCTTGGGAGAGAGATAAAGCTAGTCTGTTGGTACCTCGTCTAAAGCCGGAGATGCAGAGGCAGCTGAACTAAGTAAGTGGAGCTATGAGCCTCTTAGAGATGACAACATATTTGTGCCATTCGCAGTAGAGACTATCGATCCTTGAGGTCCACGTGTGGTGAAAATCCGCGATTGGTTATTGCTGCTGGTGATAAGAGGGCTGATCGTTTTTTTTTTGCTCAAAAACTAATTATAATGATAAAAAATACAATAAAACATTAATTTTTTGTAAACATTAGTTTTAGATATTCCTTCAAGAACGTTTAAGAAACCAAATATTATGGAAAGCAACATGGTTTATTCGGGAATGATTTATTTGCTTACTTCGGGAAATTAATCTATAAATCTTAATGATTATAATATTTAGGCGAACACTACGGTCACACATATACACGATCCTGCCCTGACACTCAAAAACGAATAGAAATCTCAAACAAGTTCACCTTATAGATTGCCTTACTAGGAGGAACCCTTTAAGGTAATCTGTAAGGAGAAGATTATGGAGTTGTTTTTTGTATCCTTTGATACGATTCCGTTGGTGATTTTAATCTAAGTCGATGTACATAGACTAATGATCTGAAGCACTCTCTAGCGATTTTTTAAGCGAAATAGTCTTTAAGAATCGTTTTTTTATTTTTAAGTTTTAAGACATGTCCATTCGAAATTGATTATTCGAAAAATCTATTACTTGGCTTCAATTAATAATTTTCTAATTGATTTTAAACACTGAATCCATCCAATAACCAGTCGAATTACCAACTCTGTTTCCTTTATGAGGCAATCTATGGGGGAGGTTTGCATGTTCAGCAGTTGCCTTCTGGTAGGTTGTTATGAATGATTGAATGAATTTTCTTTAGAATAGAATATTTTTTTTCAATCTAGATTATATTATGTTGTATTGAAAGTCATTTTTAGTTTTGCCACTATTAAGCAATTTTGCTGAATAAACATTTTTGATTTTTTGATAGATAGATAGATATTGTCCCATAAAAGAATTACTTACTATTTGGGGTAGAGTAACTGGTTTGACTAAATTTACGTGGTAGAGCCATGCTGTAGCTATATTGTGGTTACAGCACGAATGGGTCGGCTTGACCGGGGTGCTGCTGTGTTTCTTATGGTGAGTGTAGAGAACCGGAGATCCTTTTTACTGGAAACGAAGCATTCCATCTTAGTCCTCTGGGGTGGCGACGCATCTGCATTTTGATTCTTTATTGAGTATAAATGTAGATGTCTATGGGCCAAAGCATCCACTTACCATCAGGTGGACTGTGTGCTGGATTGTCACCCTATTTTATAAAAAAAAAACTTTAATATAAAGTGTTTGCCAGCTGCCTCGGGTCTTTTTACTCAGGGACTAAACTCGCTGTAAATTTTGCAGTATGCAAACAACATGAGTTTGATCCCCGCCCACACCAATGAAATCGTTAATTACAATATGAAGTGCTCGTTTAGTGCCGTGCTCTGCGATGAAGGGAAACATCGTGAGGAAATCAAATGAAACTAATATGGATTTTATACCGTTGAATTTTTCTTATTCCTTACGTTTCAGGTGCTTTACAGCACCCATGGTCACGACGGGGACCATGTCCTACCTTCGAGGAACTACCTTCAGTTTTTAAATATTAAGTTTTCTCCTGATTCCCGACGAATTAAGTATTTATTTGAATCATATATTTTCCATAGTTTTATTTTAATTTCGCATAATTTTTATTAGCTTAGTCAAGTTAAAGTTTGTATAATTACTTTTAACCTGTAACAGTCGCTGGTTTTGTTAAAAGGCAACAGAGGGAAACTGAAATAGGAGATGAACATCAGATGTTTTCTGATAACAGACATATTATATTCAAAACAAGAAAATAATAATATCAGCTTAATGTTAATAAAATAACTGCTGTTGCCAATCGTGGCAAATATGGCAAAAATCTCCCTTATGAGGCAATGATCGATGGGGATGGCCTATAATCGGCAGTGGATACGATGGATGACGATGACGACGAAGATGATAATGATGATGACGATGACCATGAGTATTATTATTATTGTTATAAAGATTATAATACTTTTATCATTTCACTGCTAATCTATACAATTTTTTGCGCAATTCCCCAAATATACTTGGGTTATACATATATTGAGATATGGTTAATTTTAATCCATTCAAATTATTTCTTCAAGAGCAAGTTGCTGTTAGCATTTTAAAATATTTTCCTTAATTAGTATCCATTCAAAGTTATAAGTTTATATAATACTGTCAAAACAAGTCCAATTGCATAATTATTATAATTAACTTTTGTTGCTAAATTAAATTAAAACAAATATATAATTTTAAAATTGACAAAAGGCCGAATTATAGCATAAAAAGCAACGAAAGGAGCTAGGAGTAAATTATAATTTAGAGCAACACACACACAGACAGTCGTATTACAAAATTTAGATATCGATTGCAAAATTGCCTTTTAGATTAAACAATGACAGATGATAATACAGTTTGTGCTTCAATATCTTTTGCAATTGGATTTTTTGTTTCTTATAGATATTCAAGCGGCCAATACATCAGTGGCAGTTGTAATGCGAGTGGTATTGTAAATGCAGGAAGTAATACATAAAGACAGACAAGATAACAAGTTAAATATGGGTGTAATAATTGAAACTGAAAATGTACGTCCAAGTAAGTACATTTTTTTCGTGTATTTTTTCTGCTGAAACTTTCATAATAGAAAATTTATGTATCAATTAAATAAAAATCTTGTTATAAAAGTGAGCCGTGGTAACTCAGATGGTTAGCACTCGCGGTAAATTTCACAATACGCGAGCAACCCGGGTTCAATCCCCGCCGGCACCAATGGAATTGTTAATTGCAATTTTAAATGCTGATTTAGTACGTGCTCGGCGGTGAAGTAAAACATCGTGAGGAAACCTGCATGTCTGGGAAAAAGAAAAAATAATATTTTCAAAGACACGTGAAGTTCGCCCACACGCATTCGGGCAGCGTGTCGGACACTTCCTTGCCCTAAAACCCCCTCAGAAATGATAGGAGGCCTGTGCCCAGCAGTGGGACGTATATGGGCTGTAAATTTGAAAAAGTTATCAGCTAAATATATAATTTAGTGGTCATAATTGATATTAACAAATACTGAAAATTGAAGAATAATATTATGTAAATATAGGACGTCAATCATTTCTAAAAAAAAATCTATTGGACTGTGAATCATCATCTACATTATACGTGCTTTGTTATTGTACTAATGTTCACAAAAATAAATATATTACTCAAAAGCCGACATCTTGTATTTTACACCCATATAACAACAAATGTTAAAAGATATCAAAGTTATATTCAAAATTAGCTCTTGATAAGCAATTTTTTTTTAAAATAAAATTTACTTTAACATGGCCTTACTTCGATGAGACATTGTGACAAAAAGTGGCAACAAACAAACAAGTTGATTATTTTTCTCCCGAAAAATTTTTATCTTAGAAAATATTTACATTAAATAAAGGTCTAAAACACCCATTAATGTCCATTCATTCTTATTTTTAATTAATAAAGCATATGTTATCCTTCCTACAAAAAATATTTTTAAGGGAGTTATTATTTTTTTATAAAAGAGCACACAGCAGGTAAGTAGGTGGGCTGTGGCTCATAGACATCTACAATCCTCGATTAAGAATCAAAATTCAGATGCATTGTCACTTGTCACCTCTCAAGACTAAGATGGAATGCCTCGTTGCCAGTAATAAGGGTCTCCGTTTCTCTACACTCACCATACAAAATACGGCAACATGAAATTGTTAGATGAGACTTTATAACACAAAGTACTGACTACGGCAAAAATAAGTACAGAAGTGTTTAACAACTCAAAAATATTACTCTATACTCTATTCCAATTACGAAGTCCCTTTTGTCACTTCTTAGAACGTAACTCTTCACGTTTCGCATAATTTGAAATAATAATCATTTTTGTTCATGGTCGTAAATCATCATTTAAAAACAGACAATCAATCTAAATCATTATACAATTAATTCACACACACAATCAACATATTGTTTTTAGACATCGTACTCAAAATAATTAAAACTTTAAAAGATATTAATATTTTACTGCCGCTTTGCGTTTACGTTCTATAGTTTTATTTTTACTTTTTTCTTACATAGTGACGTGACTAAAAGAATCATACAAAATCGATTATAGACAGATTCTTTTCGCGAGTGACAATCTGTCAACACTGCGTCCACATCGTGATCACGACCGCCATTTTGTTTGTCTCTTCAGTACGAGTGCAGAAGCCTTGTATACGATACGCGTTTTCAGTTTAGTTGATTTTGTGTTGTGTTTTTATTTCCTTCTTGTTATTGTAGTTATAACTGTTTGATAATTCTTTCGTTGTTATTAAGTTTTGACTGTTATTTGATTTGTTTTTTTTTTTTGTATTTATAAACACTATGACCGAAACTGAGACCACTAATATAACAGTGATGCGCAGTCAAGTGCGAGAGTTTGTAGTACGCCTACAAGATTACTTTGAAAGAGAGTATCATAATGGTGGTCCATTGTTGCCACTTTCACAAGTGACTAACCGAGTAAGTGCAGCTCTTGGTATTAGTTGAAAAACTGTTTCCCGAATAAGTAAGGAAAAACATGGTAAATATTTAATGGAATATAACAAATTAATATCGCCACTTAAGAAAAAAGTTAGAAGATCGATAGTTACACATATCGACAATTTTGATAACGACACCATTAGAAACCGTATCTATGGCTACTATAGTAGGAACGAATTGCCGACTCTCGATAAATTGTCAAATACTTTACGAGAATCTGGACTGTTTCACGGCAGTAGAACTTCTTTCTGGAGGGTTTTAAAAAATGTTGGCTTTTTTTATAATAAATGTGATAAAAGGCGGATTTTGATGGAACGTAGAGATATAACTTTAGCCAGATTTAATTTTTTAAGATCAGCAAAGTCCATTGCCGTTTGGAATAATGTTATATTTCTAGATTAGACGTGGCTAAACGCTAATTAGAAAGTTGGCAAGATATGGACAGACGACACTCCTCACTCCTCCACAAAAGTACCTAGTGGTAAAGGCGAACGCTTAGTTATTTATCATGCGGGTTCCATGAAGAGATTTATTCCGAAATGCCTCTTGGCGTTCAAATCTAAGAAAACTGTGGAATACCACGAAGAGATGAATTTTGTTAAATTTAAGGAATGTTTTTGTACCTTATTGTCCAACTTGAATGAGCCATCGACGATCACTATGGATAATGCACCGTATCATTCAGTATAAATAAGTAAGCCTCCAACTTCTAGCAGTAAAAAAGCGAAATAGCTGAATGACAATAATATTGTTGCTGACATCCATGTTTAAAGTTGAGCTGTTGCATTTGGTTGCTATAAATAAGCCAGCTAGACCAAAATACGTATTAGACGAAAGGGCTAAGGAAGCCGGACAAAATGTAATGCGCCTTCCACCCTACCATTGATAATACTATGCCATAGAATTGATTTGGGCGCAAATTAAAGGCAAGAATTTAAACAAATCTTTTTTATAATTTATTTTTACCTATTTTAACATTTTATCTGTTGCTATATTAACACGCAAACCTTTATTTTAGGTTATGCGGCTCATAAAAATACCAGCCCACCGTTTACTGCCAACAAAATGCTGTCATTGTTGCAAGAATTCGCAGTCGCTGATTGGGACAGAGACATACATATCGATGCCACAGATAACCAAATTATAATAAATACAGGGGATTCTACAGATATTGATGAGGGTGATGACGACGATGCCGATCATGAAATATTGATTTCGGCTAGTGATGATGAATATGTTCCATCTTGATAAAAATATCATGTAATATTATCTAACTAAAATTAAAAAAAACTGTTTTATAAATTTTAATCTGATGCTTATCCTTTTTCTGTCAATACGATTTTAATTTGTTCGTTATAGTAATCGAAGATCAATATCGTCAAGTATCGACTATAGCGGTACTTTACTAGTACTTGATTATAGACATCTGTCAAATGAGACTTCGTAATTGGAATAGAGTATAGTTTATTGAGGTAAAAATTAGAAAAACATAATGAATTCTTATATTTACGTGAAGACTACACATTGAATGAAACTAATTTTTACGGCTTTTATCGCGTTTAATTTAATTTTTTTAATTTCCGACGTTTCAGGTGCTTTATAGCACCCATGGTCACGGGGGGAATTGAGGTATTTGATGTCCCGATGTCGTAGTTAGCCCCGACTACCTTAAGTTTCTGAATATTAACTTTTAGTCCGATCTACGTAGATTGAGCTTACATTATCTTGAAGTCTTGCAATGGTACGCTTGATATGAAGCAGATGGCAGCACCAATTCATCTTCTCTATTGAAATTAGGATGTTTTTTTTTAAATTTCAATAGCCTCGCGAATCATCCTTGGTAGGAATCGGTGTTCTAGAAATCTATTGTAATGGCGAGGACGATCATGAACATGTTCATACATGACTGCAGACTTCCCGGAACGTCGATGCTTTGTTTCATTCAATTAGAGACACCTGCGTGTCTTTAAAGCATTAAATTCAATTTATGTGGTGAATATAGAGAAACAGAGATGTTTTTGACAGGAAATGAGACTTTCCATCTTAGATCTCAGACGTCACAACTGATTTCCACTTTGATTCTTAATCGAGGATATAATATGTAGATGTCTATGGGTCACAGCATTCACTTACCATCTGGTGAACTATGTGCTCGGTTGTTACCTTCATATATATAAAAAAATGTCCAATTGTTATCAAAACACGAAAAATAAGCTTTACCCTGATTTTCACAGAAAACCTTGGAGTTCGTCACGCGCAAACATTTCTATGCTTCCTTGCAACGCTTCTTGCATACAGCATGCGAGTTAACATAAGTATGGCAATAGTAGATATGACTGATGTAACTAAAGATGACGTAAGTATTAATTTAGCTCAGCCTAATTGTTGAAGATGGGAGAGAATGCCTTAAAGCATTAAGTCCGTCATATGTACGATTGTTCTTTTCTACCGACTTCAAAAAAGAGACGGTACCTCAATTCGACTGTATGTTTTTTATGTGAGTTACCTCATAACTTTTTACTGGTTATACTGATTTCAATGGTTCTTTTTTTATTTGAAAGCTAGTACTTCACATGTCTTATATAAATCTGATCAAGGTCTAACCAATAGTTTTAAAGTTATTTTTAATAATTTATATTGAAGTTGGTTGTACAAAATTTTTAATTTTAAATTATGTACATAAAATTTTAAATAAAAAATAAATAAATTTATAACAAATTTAATAGGATTATCATGATAGATATCCTTTTTTATATAAAACTAAAGTGAAAAACGAATTCATCTGATGAGTGACTACAGCCCATGCAAACCTGACAAAAAGTTCAAAACTGATAGTTTGTATAATAAATGATTAATTGTATTTATGATATTAGAAAATTGATTATATTAATAATAATGCCCACCAGAATGAATATCGGTCACGGCGGCCAGTCTCACCGGAGTCTAGCCATTGGTACAGGACAGGATTATGGCGCAGTGTCTTAGCAATGAGTTGCAGTGCTGGAGACCGCGGGTTCGAATCCCGCACGGAACTAGGCATGTATGGCCTACAAATAATTATCCTTGTCCAATTTATGTTTGTAAAATTCAGCAGCAGGCACAGGCAGCGTAGCGTTCTGTAAATTACGACACACCTTCTCGTCAAGTATAACTAACGTGAACATTTTTTTTTTATCGAAGCGGGACGTCTCTTACGGAGTTATGGTAAATAAAAGTTTTTGGTGGTTTACAAGCTTTTTTTTAATATGGAAGGTAATAACAATAATAAAAAAATAATGAAAGAACTTGTTACAAAATAATTAAGTAGGTTGCATGAGTTACTAATCTCTAGTAGTGGCGTGACTTCTACATAGTATTTTTGTATTTGTCGGCTGAACAAATTAGTTTTAAAATATCGGGTCTGGTTTTTAGGTACATATGGAGCTTGTAGTGTATTTCGTAAATAAGACACGGGTAAGCGGATTGACGGTTTATTTGTGACTGTTCGACAAGCCTTTTACAATTAATCACTTATATATTTAATGTACCCTCATTACAATCCTCCCCCCTTAATTAAGACTTACAATTAGTTATACATATAAGTATTTTATACTATACTGTTATACAGAAAAGGAAAAAAAAATCTTGAAAATATTTAAAAAAAAGAAGTATATAAAAATAATATAGTGCGATGGTAACTACACTTTATAGCGGGGGGGGGGGGGGGGGGTTATCCAAACGGCACTTGCGTACCGGCCGGAAGACCTGGGGAGGCGTTGCGGGCGGCACAGGCGACGTATGAGCTGATGGAGCACGAAGTGTTGACGTTTCCCTTGCCGTATCTAAGCAATCACTCTTATCTATTATTTCGGTTCCCTCCGGTGCTTTTGATTTCCTCCCGGTGTCTGTTACGGCAGGGTTTATTCTAAGCGCATTAATTTCCTCTGCACCGGTGCAAGACAAAGACTCGGAACTCAAATTTGGCTGACTATTACTACTACGGGGACAAATCAGTGAACTCCTAATTCTACGTTTTAGCTGGTCGATATGCTTATGTGACTCCTTACCTATAGTGTCTAAAACTTTGTAGTCCGTTACGCCCAAACGTTGCGTCACTTTTCCGGCTGCCCACTTGTCACTCCCCTGATATTGGCGAAGCCATATATCATCACCCGGCTGCAGGCCACGTTCACCAGTGGGAGCGTTCTCTTTCTGGTTTATTTGAGTTTTAATAATTTTATTCTCAATATCCGGTCTAAGTACGTCTAGTTTAGTACGTAATCTTCTTCCTAACATGAGAGAAGCGGGACTTTCGCCCGTAGTACAATGTTCGGTATTTCGATAATGCAATAGGAAAGTGTTTAAAAATAAATTTATATCTTTATTTTCCCTCACTGCCTTTTTAATAACTTTCTTGACAGTGCGTACTGCGTTTTCCGCGGCACCGTTTGAAGCCGGGTGGTACGGTGCGGTGAAAACATGCTGTATCCCATTATTTGTTAAAAACTGAGAAAATTCCCTACTGGTAAATGGCGGCCCATTGTCTGATACTAACTGTTTAGGTAGACCCCACCTAGCAAAAACTTCGGAAAGTTTAACTATAGTGTGGCTAGCTGCTGTACTCGGTACATAAAAAACCTCTAGCCATTTAGTTCTGGCATCAATTATTACCAAGTAAATTTTATTAAAAATTGGCCCAAAAAAATCTATGTGTATACGAGACCAAGGCTTAGCCGGCCATGGCCACGGGCTTGGAGTGTGCCGTTGGGGCGCGTCCGCCTCGGCCGCACACACGACGCACGCTCGACACATCGTTTCGATTGCCTCATCGATCCCCGGCCACCACACATAGCTTCGAGCTACCGCCTTCGTTTTGACGATTCCCATGTGGCACTCATGGAGTTCGTTTAACACCCTACCCCTGCAATTCTCTGGTATGACTACTCTATGACCCCACATGATGCACCCTAGTTCTTCGTATAGTTCCTTTTTTCGGTTAAAATACGATTGCAATGATTTGACCTCATTATCGGTGGGCAATCTTCTCTTAAGTATAGTATAATTCTACCTAAAATCGGATCGCGCTGGGTTTGTTTTTTAATTTCATTATAATCCAGTAACATTTCACTTTGAGCGAAATGTAAATACGTTTGTTCAGGTAAATCTAAACATTCTTTCTTTGTGGATTGAACCGATACCGGTAGACGAGATAAGCCGTCCGCACAGTTCTGTTTACTACTAACGTACTCTATCTATGGCATAAGAGTAAGCGGATACCGTAATCGCCCAACGCTGCAATCGGCTCGCAGCCATTAAAGGAATGCCATGTTTTGGGCCAAAAATACTGACAAGCGGCTTGTGATCAGTACGTAAGGTGAACCGTCGACCATACAGGTATTGATGCATTTTTTTTTAAGCAAAAAACAATTGCTAAAGCCTCGCGATCAATTTGTGAATAATGTTTCTCCGCGTCGCTGAGAGCTCTCGACACATAGACCGGCCGCTCGCTTCCCGCTGCGCCGGCGCACGGCTGAGTGAGCACGCCTCCTATACCTCGAGCGCTCGCGTCACACGTCAGTATTAACGGTTTGTTTTGATCGTAATGCAATAATACTTCCGCACTGGTTAAGACCTTTTTAATTTTTTTAAAAGAGTCCTCGCAACTTCCGTCCCAGTCCCAAGTAACACCCTTTTTTAATAAGCCGTAAAGTGGGGCTAAGGTAGTACTTAAATTTTTAATGAACTTAGCGTAAAAATTGACTAATCCTAAAAATGATCTTAAGTCCGAAACGTCCTTGGGGCGCGGAATTTTTACTATAGCAGCTACCTTGTCAGGATCAACTTTAATGCCATCTTTTGAAATAATATATCCTAAATACTTGACCTCGTCCACCATGAATAAACATTTGTCTTTCCTAAGCTTCATTCCGTTTTTATGTAATCTACTAAGCACCGTCTCCAATATTTGTAAATGCTCTCTTTCATTAGAAGAACCTATTATTATATCGTCTAAAAATACTTCTACCTTTTCGATATCGTGAAAAAGATTTGACATTATACGCTGGAAAATTCCTGGACTTGATGACAACCCATAGACTAGCCTGTTATACGTAAATAAGCCCCTATGTGTATTTATAACGGTAAGGTTTTTAGAGTTATCTAGTTCGATCTGATTGTAGGCTTGTGACAGATCGATTTTAGAGAATATTCTAGCGCCATTCATACCTACTAACAAATCATTAATCCTAGGCAAGGGAAATCTATCGACCAGCAATACGGGGTTCAGTGTCACTTTATAGTCAGCACAAATTCGGAGCCCACCATCCGCCTTACGTACCGGCACCAGAGGTGTAGCCCAGTCAGAGCTCTCCACGGGTTCAATAACCCCCTCCCGAAGCATCGCATCCAGCTCAGCATCCACGCGGTCCTTGAGCGCGTAGGGCAAAGGTCGTGCGCGGCAGAACACCGGTGTCGCCCCTTCCCGGACCCGCAGCGTCGCCTTGCCGCCCGCGAACCGCCCCAAACCGCCGGAAAACAACTTGCTATATCTGTCGAATAATAATGACAAATTATTGTTCTTACTAAAATGGTCATCCAGCACCATGCTGTGGAATGTCGGAATTTTAATTTGCAGTTCCGACAGCCACTGTCTACCCAACAATGAAGTCGTGCCCCCATCTATTACAAACAGTTCTAAGTGCTTTGTTATATTTCCATATCTAACTTCGGGCTTGATGATGCCTAAAGGTTTGATTCGACTTCCATCATAAAATTTTAGAACCAGATCGAACTTGTCCATAGGTCTAGTGTAAAAATATTTATTATAAGTCGCTTTACTTATACAAGACACTGCCGATCCGGTATCAATTTCCATATTAAGTTTAAATCCGTCTAATAATAATGTTAGGCTCACCGGTTTATAGCTATTTAAACATAGATGGTGTAGATCCTCCTGTAACTCCGTCTGACTTTCCACGGATGGTGGCTCGTAGTCCGCTGACGGTGACTCGCACTCTGCCGCCTCCACATGGTACATGTGGCGTCGGGAGCCCGCATTTCCCGTGTACCCCCCTCGTTTGGGACATACCCGGCGTAGATGACCGCTCTGTTTGCATTTACCACACACGAATTTCTTATAGCGGCAATCATCACTTCGGTGGTACCTCGACCCGCACGCGCTACAATATAGCGCATTGCCGCCGCCATGTTCTCGACTTTTAAAAGCCCTCGGTGCGCTGTCCTGCTCCCGCGTTCGAGCGCGGCTTGTCGATGACGTCACCGCATGCAAGGCGCTGTCCGCGCCGCTACCGCCAAGCCCGTCGCCGCCGCCCGCCTGCTCCACCGCGGCCGAATCCCGCTCCGCCGCCTCTAAAGCGCAAGCTATTCTCACGGCTATGGAATATTGCAGATTATCTTCTGCGAATAATCGTTGACGGATGACATCACTTCTTAGCCCACACACCAATTGATCCCTTAAATTGTCCTCTAGAGTTGAATGAAACTCGCAGTATTTCGACAATTTCTTAAGTTCGGTTATACACTGCGGAATCGTTTCTCCGCTCAACTGTCTTCTTTGTCGAAAACGATATCGCTCCGCCATGAACGAGGGTTTCGGTTGAAGATGTTCCCGAAGTATTTTTACCACTTCTTGATACGATTTATCTCCCGGTTTAATCGGACTTGTTAAATTACTTAATAATTCGTACGCTTCGTCTCCCATACCGGCGATTAACGTCGGCAACCACATTTCGTTTTTCACTTCATTTACCGTAAAGTACATTTCTAGTCTCTCAACATATAAAGTCCAGTTTCCTGTTTTGACGTTGAATTCATTCACTTTGCCGATCGACATTATATTTACTATATGCGTCCACGTAAATTTACCGAGAAATAAAAACAACTTAATCCTCGTCGCCACTGTAGTGTATTTCGTAAATAAGACACGGGTAAGCGGATTGACGGTTTATTCGTGACTGTTCGACAAGCCTTTTACAATTAATCACTTATATATTTAATGTACCCTCATTACAGAGCTCAGTACAGAATCTATTTATATTCATTTTTGTAATTAAAATGGCTTTCATTAATTCTACATTTAACAGAGTTTTGTCACTGGTCCATATTTTGTTCATTTGAGAAAAACTTTCGACCGGCGCATTACTTTTTGGCAGACACATAATGTACTCAATAATTGTACAAAAGTTCGTTGAGTGGAGAATGATGGCATGGAAGTGCTGGAATAATTCAATCCAACGGTTTTCAGCAGCAATATTCTCATCATTCCAACCAGTGATTTTTTCATCTGTCGCAAAGTTGGAAATAAGCGAAAACTCGTCAAAGACTTGCGTATTTAGGCTGATGCTAATAAACCTTTGCGTAATCAGCAAATCGATTACATTTTGTACCTTATCCCAAGTAGATGTTTTTGTTAAATTTGCCCATTCAAACAATTCTAGTTCTGTGTTGAATTGACACCACTTCTCTAAATATTCTTTGCTTGTCCCATAAAACTCAGCCGCTGCAGTTTTAACATTCTGCTTGTCAACAGCAATTTTAGTTTATTGTAATTTTACAAGTAAGTTACGAACGGTGTGAGGAAGGAAAATCGTGCTTTCTTTGAGTGCCAGGTTATTTCGAAGACGATTAATTTTCTTCTAAGACTCTATTGTAGACACGTTTCGCCCCTCAATTTTTAACACAGCTTCATGAAATGTCAGTTAAATCACAAAACTCTTTCAAAATTTGGACTCGAACGCTGTAGATGTAGAAGAATGAATAAATTTTCACAATGATGCATTCAAAGTCAATAGGTAGACAATCATTGGCAGTTTTGATCGCATTGTAGACTATATGGGCTCCACATCCAATCCCAATGAGCTGTCTTCCGAGTGAATGGTTTAATTTTGCGTAAACATTGTTACTCCCTTTTCTATTCTTTCCTCCAAAATTACAGTTCGTGTTGTCTCCACAAAATGCAACAACTTTTTATTCAAATCATTGCAACATAATATTTCCTTCAAATAATCGACAATTATATCCGATGTTTCACCTGGCTGCTCCCAAATATCTAAAACCTTAATTTTTACGCCTTCGCATGGTAAAAAATAGCGAATCAAAAGTGGGAATAATTTTATTGAGCCATGTTTTTTTATAGTAATAGGGTGACAAACGAGCACACAGTCCACCTGATGGTAAGTGGTTGCTGCGGACCATAGATATCTACAACTATCCTCGTTTGCGAATCAAAATGCAGATGCGTTTTCACCCGTGAGGACTAAGATGGAATGCCTCATTTCCAGAAAAAAGGGCCTCCGGCCACCTGCGCTCACCAAGCGAAACGCAGAGGTAATCCTCTACTTCACGCTGGTATTCTGTGAGGTCGTGGTACCACCCCGGTTCGAGCCGGCCAACCGTGCGACAGCAAAAGCTGCCGCGTGGCTCTACCACTGTTTAATGGTTTGAAGCATCCGTTAATAAAGTTATGCAGTGGGCTTCGCAAATATGCTTTTTCAATTCATCGGTTGCCATAGGTGACAGCACATTTACAACAAAGGCTTGTGATTTTGCACGAGCATATTTAAATTTTTGCTCAAAACATGCTTGAATTAAATTAGAAGAACAATCATTTGAGCGAAAGCTGTGATTATGTTGCACAGTGTGAACGCACGCACCCTCAACTGCAGCTATGTCCAAATCTTTGGGCGTCGGCAAATCGGTTCTCTTAATAAAAGTAAGCATTGACGAGCTTTAAGCAGCAGCTTGATCGGAAAGCCTGTGTTTTTCTGACTTTAAATGTTTTCAATATCACTGGCACCACAATGTCCAACACTAAAATCAGTACGATACTTTCACACGTAACGTTTGCTGTATTATCACTTCTTTGTTTTATAACCCCTCACCTGATATCGGTCATAATATGACCGCAAAATGTAAGCCCTTACTTGATACCGGTCATATTATGACCGTGTCGCAAGCTCCGAATTCAAGTCTGTTTTCTTAAACCAATTGATGTTTTGGATCGTGTGAGCAGGGCAGTATGGCTCTATAGTCTGTGCTTATTCATTTAAGTCAGGTAGAACAGACTTCCTTTAAGATTTTAGAGATGTTTTTACGCGGACAAAAATATCTGTATGCGGAAATTGTTGTTTTTCTCGACATTTAACTATGAAAAGATGTAAATATTTTTAAATATTTGTAATCATATATAATAAGAGGTTAAATAAAATGCAAAAGAAAATCTATGTTGTTTAATTTTTTTTTATTTGATAGGAAAGTCCGAAATAAACCTTTTTTCACATTCACTTGCATACTATTTGATTAAATTACAATATTTTTTTATTGAAAGTAATATCATGTTGTAGATAATTTATCCACGAATCCAACAATATACAATATGTGGGGTATTTATACACGAAAAGGTCACAAAAACCAATAAAGTGGAACACTTGACAAACGGCGCGGCCACGGCTCGAGTGCCGTATCAAGTAACGTCTCGCAGCACTCGGCGCGCGTATCAGGCGAGGGGTTAAATGGATACTTGTGTTCAAAGTAATATTAAACGAACACTTGCGTTTAGGCATTATTATTATATTACAATCACACGCGTACGTACGTCTACTCTTCGTATCGTTCGACTTGAACTAAAACAAAACTTGCATTCATCGGTGGTGGTGAAATCTTTGAAAGGTTTCAAACAGAAGTTGCCTACCTATGCTCACAACAGCTAAGTTCTTAATTTATATCATTATTTTTAATGTATTTAAAGAAAAACGTTACCCCCACACTAGGATTTTCTCCTGTATCGTGGAGGCAGTTTACACACAACACACACACAACACAAATTTCACAAGGACAAACATCCAGACCCGGAACAATTATTTGTAGACCATACAAATACTTGTCCGTGCGGGATTCAAACCCGCAGCCCCCAGCGCAGCAACTCAATGCTAAGCCACTGCGCCACGGAGCCGTTAAAATTATTAAATAAAAGCGAAATACATTATTTAATTTGGACCACGACCTTATAATTCGAGTAACCAACAAAGATATTTGCTTCTTGAAAGTGACATCCAACAAATTTTCGTTTATTCCCGTTCTACAAATTGTTATTACTATGATTATGTAATATTTTTTCTCATGTATGTAACAAATGTCATTGAGAAATAAAGATCTTCCGAACAGCGAGTGAGCGCCGGCGAGGAGAATCTATCTATCCTACTCTATCCTACTGTCGCATGTCAGCGCAGCGCTCCTCCACGTCTACGCCGCGCCAAGTTTTGCGAGCGGGAAAAAAAATAAATAAATTAGGGTTAGGTTTTTTGTGAAAGCGGGACAATTTTGTCCTCACTGGGGACAGCGGGACAGACAGCCTGAAAGCGGTACAGTCCCGCCCAATGTGGGACGTATGGTCACGTTAAGTATAACTCTAAACTTGAAAACAATATTGAAAAACCACTGCGTGATACCAATGACGTCTTATGGATCTGAGACGTGGTGGACGAGTGTGGTGGAAGTGGAAGACGCTCAAGCAAAAGCTAAAATTAGAATAGAATAGAATAGAATAGAATAATTTTTTATTCAATATTGATTATTACATAATTCTTATTGAAAGTCATTTTTTCATTTACCGCTGGTTCGGAAAATACCTCTGTCCTGGGAAGAACCAGCAAGAAACCCAGCGGGATTTTTTTTCAGACATCGCTTAACAATAATTTCGTTTATACAATTTTAAATGATTTTTCATAGAACCAGCATGGTGGCGATCACCTTATTCCCAGGGGTTATTTTCATTCATGTTGTATTCCTTGATATTATAATAACCCTTTTTGTACAGTTTCTCTTTAATAAAACTTTTAAACTTGTTTATTAATAAACTTTGAATATGTTCTGGGATTTTGTTGTAAAAGCGTATACAATGCCCCATAAATGAATTACTGATTCTGTGGAGTCTAGTAACTGCTATTACAAGCTTATGTTTGTTCCTAGTGTTTAAAGTATGCACATCATTATTCTTATTAAAGCTATTTATGTTTTTATGTACATACATTAAATTTTCATAAATATATTGCGATGCCAAAGTTACTATGTTTATTTCTTAAAATTTTTGTCTGAGGGACTCTTTAAAATTTAGATTTTAAATCGCCCAAACGACTCTCTTTTGCAAAAAAAAATAAAGCTTCAATATCAGTCCCATTACCCCATAGCAAAATTCCATAAGACATTACGCTATGAAAGTAACTAAAATACACTAATCTAGCTGTCTCAACATCTGTGAGACTTCTAATCTTTCTTACAGCATATGCTGCAGAACTAAGTCTGCTTGCTAATTTAGATATATGGGGGCTCCATTAAATTCTTTTAAACAGGTCTTAATATTCTGTTTGAGTAATGACTCAGCGACAGTTAGAGAAGTATTCAATGACTCTGTTGCCAAGATAGGAATATCAGTGAACTTCTTGATTTGATTTAGTCAATTCATTATAAATTTTTAATTGATAGTTTGAGTTACGAGGTTTCTCTTTACCGGTTTCGCTGTTAATTATACTCCACGTCATTTTAATTTTATTCTTAGCCGTCTTAATTTTGTTGCTAATATGTAACGATTTGGCTGTGCAGCAAACTCTTTTAAACATTTTAAAATAATTTTTGACATATTCTTTAAAAGCATCGGAAGGATTATATGATCTTTCATGGTAAAGGTCATATAACCTTCGTCTGCTTTTATGAATTCCTACTTTCGCCCACTCATTAAATGCCTTGCGACTGTTTCTGGAAATAAGTAAATGTTTTTTTAAATTCCTTGTTTATTAGGGGAAAAAATTCTCCATATAAATAGTCGGCATTGTTCCTATAAGAAAGCGATGAAAGGTTTTTTACCATGTTACTTCCAAATCTCTCCAGGCGTTTTGCATTAATAAGAACAAACACAATTTTCTCCATTTCCTGTTTTTTGTGCATATAAGGTAATGAAACCAGTTGTCCACAGTGATCTGAACTAAGTTTTTGAATTATTGATTTGTTGATTGGTACAACACCTGTAAAAATATTATCAATACAAGTTGCACTACACCCTGCAATTCCTGTAGCTTCAAAGAATACATTATTATGATTATAGGATTTGAACAAAGAGCAAAATTTAATACTGATGGAAGAAATTTCCAGGAGATTGATATTAAAGTCTCCACACACTACAAGAGATTTATTCTGTTTATTAAGCTTAACTAAAACTTTTTCCATAATTTTTTCAAAGGTATAATAATTAAAACATGGAGGTCTGTAAACACTGACAACAATAAGGTGCTCAAGCTTAACACATGTCATTTCTACAGTACGCTCATCAGAGAGGCTCACAATGCCTTTACTTTCTTTACATGATAAGGATTTATTACCTAATATTAAGGAGCCACCACGTAATTTAGTATCTCTATTGAACGAACTGACCACCTGGTGGTTACTAAAGTTAAATATGGAGTTGTAATCTTTCAACCAATGTTCAGTAATTCATAAAATATCGATAAGGTTACTATTTAAAAATAATTCAATTTCTAGTTCTTTGCCTTGTATATTTTGATTCACCAGGTTAATACAGTTTTTATATTGCTATTTTGTGAAATTACACAGTTAAGTATTTTTGAATTGTATTCTAAGGTATTTAAATTATCTTTGCTAGAGATTACCTCTATTGTCTTATTATCTAATTTAAATTACTTGGAACTAATTCCAAATCATTTGTAAAATTATTTTTCTGCTCAAATAAAGCAGGTGTTAAGGTAGCCAACAATTTGACTGGGTTAAAATATAAATAATAAGATAGCGTATTTGCTTCAAGTCTCAAATTAAATTTTGATAGGTAATACCTATCTTTTGTTAAAACTTCTTAATTAAATTATTAATATCAACTAAATGAAATTTATCATTATTATTTTTACAATTAAATGTCAAATTTAAGTTATTGTTACATGTCAAATTATGCATCATTAAATTTAAATTTAATTAATTATATCTAACTATATAATTACAGCAAAACGACAAAATCAAGATAATTAAGTTATAAACTCGGAAGCATAACCAAATATAAGCATTATTAAGTTATTGTTAGATGTATCGATAACAGTTTACAAGTCGTTACGTTGACAAGTCGTGGCATTATCTGTGATGTTTTATGTGATGTTTAAAACATTAAATAATTACATAGACAACATGAAAGCAACCCAAACTCAAAGTTTGTTCAACGAGCTCATAGAATGTGAATCTCCTAAAGCATTGAAACCCTCCACAACAATTGATTTGACTGGTGATGATTATGTCACATCAAGAACAGCAGCAAGTACTACCTGCATTTTAGAAAAAAATTGAAGAAATATATAAAAATTAATAAATATATTAGAAAATTACGAAATTTAATTAAAAATAAAATTAATGTTAAAATTATATTAATGTATGCAAAGAAAAGAATGTTATATGGCAGCGAAAGGGTATGCCAGAAGAAGCATAAAAGCAAGTTGAATGCAGTGGAGATGCGATCTCTTCGTAAAATGTGCGGCGTTACCATGGCCGACCGAAAGCAAAACGAAGAGATTCGCAATATGGCAGGTTTGAAAGATGACCTTATCACAAAAATTGATAAGGGTGCTTCGTTGGTTTGGGCACGTTGGGCGAATGAGTGAAGACCGAATGGTGAAGAAAATATATAGCGCGAAAGTTAATATTAAAAGGTGTCGAGGTAGACCGAGACTAACTTTCGAAGACCATGTGAGCAAACTGCTCGAAGAGGGGAGGGTCAAGAGTACTCGGATACCTAGACGTGTATGTATGAAGAAGACAATGAATCTGAAAGAAGCGAAAGAGGTATGTAAGGATCGTGACACTTGGCGATCTGTTCTCTCTGGCTACCCCGTCAGGGATTGTGCGTGAAGATAAGTTTAAAGAAAAGAAAGAATTAATTAATAAACATAAAATATATTCAATTGAGGTAGAAAATATGAACCACTGTTATGAGACTGATAAAGAGTGTCTAAATTCAACAATTTTATCATTTAAAAACTCCCTACAAAACAAAGGCTCAAGGTGAGATAAAAGAACACATATTGGCCATGAATGATCTGGTAAAATCATGTAAATATAATGAGGAGCGCTTTGACTCCTTAATAAAACATCAAAGTGTGTATCAGCGCTCCATACCAGGTTCATCGGGGACAATATGTGTAAATAACAAGTAAAGAGTAAGCACTCATTATTTTCACCTACACCCTATGACAGTGCCATGACAAAGGATATAAACTTAAAAAGCAATGTAAATATTAAAAAAAATAAAGTTATTATGTATTGTGATGACATAGGCAAAAATTTGGGTATGATGTTAAATAACTGTTTAAAAGAACATATGATCAGTAATTAAGAACAGGCAATGTAAACAAAAATCAAATATGATTTAAATTTATTAATGAATAACTTTTCATGTAATAATAATTTAAACTTTACATTTAGTTGTGATAATTATATTAATAAATTTAACTTAATAGACATAAATAATTTAATTAAGAAATTTTTGACTAATGATAGGTATTACCTATCTAAATATATTTTAAGACAGATAGCAAATGTGCTATCTTATTGTTTATATATTAACTCAGCCAAGGACTTGGCTACACAGACATCTGCTTCTTTTAATCAGTATAATGACTTAATATGTAATTTGGAATAAGTTCCAAGTAATTTAAATTAGAAAATGAGACAATAGATGTAATCTTTAGCAGTTGTAATAATTTAAATAATTTAGAATGTAGCTTACAAATCTTTAATTGTATGACTCCACAGAGTGATAATGAAAATTGTTTGCACCTGGTGCATCAAAATATACAAGACATGAAATGCAAAGAGCTAGAAATTGAGTTGTACTTAAATAGCAAGAATATTCATATTTTATGTATTACTGAACATTGGTTAAAATCTTATAACTTAATGTTTAACTTCAGTAATCACCAGGTGGTCAGTTCTTTCCATAGAGAAACATTTTTAAGAGGTTGCTCCTTAATATTAGCTAGTAAATTATTGTCATGTAAAGAACGTAAAGATATTGTAAGCCTCTCTGTTGAGCGAACTGTAGAAATGGCATATTCCCCAGACCCCCATGTTCTATATACGATACTTTTGAGAAAGGAAGTTTTTGCTAAGCTTAATAAACAGAATAAATCTGTTGTAATATGTAAAGACTTTAAAATCAATCTCCTAGAAGAAAGTGCTATGTTTTTCACTATGTTACTGAAATTCTCCTCTGAATTTCTCCTTGGAGAAATTCAGAAGTAACATAGTGAAAAACTTCCATCACTTTCATACCAAAATGATCCAAATTTTTTGTATGGAACATTATTTAAGCTTACTTGCAATAAATTCAATAATACTTTTACTTCTAAAGCATTCTCCTTGAACAGTCGGAAGTCATTTAATGAATGGGTGGCAGTAGGAATCCATAAGAGTAGACATAGCTTATATGATCTTTACCATGAAAGGTCATATAATCATTGCGTCGAATTTAGGGAATATGTAAAAAAATATTCAAAAATATTTAAAAGAGTGTGCTCCACAGCCAAGTCTTTGCATTTGAGCAACAAAATTAAGACGGCTTCTAATAAAATTAAAATGACATGGAGTATAATTAATAGTGAAACTGGTAAGATCAGCTACGCAATTCAAACTACCAGTTAAGTGTTGATAACAAATTAACCGAATCAGATCAGGACGTTGCAATGGTTTTTAAGAAATATTTTACTGATATTCCGATATTAACCACTAAGTCAATGAATTCTTCACCTGCCGTCGCCGAATCCTTACTTAAACAAAATGTCAATCCGTGTACAAAGAATTTTACATTTCATAAAGTATCATCAAAAGATATTGTAAAATATTTTAAAAATATTGATGTTAAGAAAAGTGCGGATCTGTGGGCGATTTTTGTTAAAGTTATTGCGTCTATAATAGATACAATCGCGCCTCAATTAGCTATTATTTTAACACTAGTATCGAATCTGGAGTGTTTCATGATTTAACGAAGTATATTAAAGTAATACCTTTATTTAAATCTGGTAGCACATTAGACCCCGCCAATTTTAGACCTATTTCTTAACTACTAATTCTTAGTAAGATTTTTGAAAAAATATTCTTGATCAAAGTTAAATTTCTTTAATATAAATAATTTACTTCATAAAAATCAATTTGGTTTCACATGGGGTCGCTCGTCAACTGCTGCTGGTGTTCAGCTGATTAAATATATCTTTAATGCATGGGAGAATTCACAAGATGCTTTGGGTAAATTTTGTGACCTATTCAAAGCCTTCGATTGTGTTCACCATTAAACATTTATCAGGAAACTTCAATACTACGATGTGAGAAGTGATGCTCTTAAATTAATTATTTCATATTTACGTAAGAGAACGCAAAAAGTTGTCATTAACAGTAAGAGTTCTTCCGGGTCGATAGTATAAATGGGCCTGCCTTAAGTCTCAATTCTCGGCCCGTTTCTGTTTCTTGTATACATTAATGACTTACCTTACATAGTAGGGGATAACCATGATATATTATTATTTGCAGAAGACACTTCTTTAATTTTGAAATATTAAGTCTACAATTGCTAAAATATGACGAAGTAAATAATGCTATATCTAAATTAGTAAATTGGTTGAATGTTAATAATTTGCATTTAAATGGCACTAAAACGAAATGTATGAAATTTATGACTCCAAATGTCAAGCAATTAAATACTAATGTAATTTTTAAATGGGGAGAAAATGAGTCTTGTAGATACCACCATTTTTCTTGGAATCACACTAGACGCGAAGCTTCAATGAAGCAAGCCCCCATATATCAAAACTAGCAAGCAGACTTAGTTCTGCAGCATATGCCGTAAAAAAAGATTAGATGTCTAACTAGTGTTGAAACAGCTAGACAAGTTTACTTTAGCTATTTCCATAGCATAATATCGTATGGTATTTTGCTATGGGGATACGCAGCTGACACTGAAATTATATTTGTTTTACAGAAGAGGGCCATAAGAGCAATTTATGATGTAAAGCCTAAAGAATCATTGCAACAAAAATTTAAGGAACCATTTTTACCATTTTCTTATTAAATTATGTGTTTACATAAACTGTTTAATAAATAAAAATAAATAAATAAATAAATAAGGAAATTAATATATTAACTTTGGCCTCTTAATACATTTATGAAAATGTAATGTACATTCACAAAAATAAAAGTAGTTTTATAAAAATAAGTGATATTCATTCTGTAAATACTAGGAACAGACACGAGCTAGTAGTACCAATTACTCGACTCCATCGAGTCAGTAATTTATTCTTGGGGCAATTTATACGCTTTTACAACAATATTCCAGAAAATATACAAAAAAGTTCGACCTGCTCAAAGTTCAAAAATTTTATTAAACTAAGTTCATATAAAAAGGGTTATTATAATATTAAAAAAATTATAGATGGTAATAACCCCTGGAAATGAGGTGATCGCTACCAAGTTGTGTTGTTAATTTATTTGTGTAACATACATGATTGTAAGCTGTAATTTAAAAAAAAAGTCCCACTGGGTTTCTTGCTGATTGTTCCCAGGACAGAAGTTTTGTTTTCAAACCAGTGTTAATTATACAAAACAGTGACTTTCAGTTAGTATTATTTATAATCTATATTGAATAAAATCTTTCTGTTTCTGTCTATGTTTAATGGTCGAATGTCGGTTGTTGTATCATGGTGGGCTCGGCCTATTCGTTCTGACAGATTTATTACTCGTTATTGTTTGTTGAATGTTTACAATTTCCTACAATTTCACAGTGGCATTATACAGATATCTATAATGAGGTAATAGGGGCAGAGGTTGTTTTGATAACTACAGTTTCTCTTCATTATTTACAGATTGCATTTGCTAACTGATATTACTTATATATTTATGCAATAGAAATAATAGTAAAGTCCTCCAAACCGAATGTTGGTCACGGTACCCAGACTCAACGGAGAATAGCCATCTGTGTAGGACAGAATTAAAAAAAAATGCTAAAAAATACATCTATTTTTGGTCTGACCCGAGATTCGAACGGTACTTCGTGATCAAAAGCTGCGATATCCGCCCCTAGATCAACGAGGCAGCCAGCATTATAAGAAAACGGAGGACAAGTTAACTTTATAGAAATCTGCATCTACTTGCAATGAAAAATCTTTAAAGTATTCGTAAATAGTTGAACTTGTGTTTTGTTTAAAAAGGGGGTTTTCATGCACTTCATTTACTGAATGATGGTTCGCAAATGATACAAGGCGTTTATAAATATAGAAACTCGGAGTTGGTGGACTTGGTTTATTGTAAGATTTTATGGTCAAAATTATGTAAGCTACTTGTACCTAAACAACTGGTCAACCTTTTCCAATTCAGGTACTGATCATCAAATTAACCAGGTCAGATGGTCTAGTGCATTGTCTGAGACGTATGGACTGGAGTTTGGAGTGAGACAGGGTTGTCTGACCCCCGCCCCCCCCCCCCCCCCCGGCGCTCTTTAGCCTATACGTTAATATATCATCATACGGTAATAAAATAAATAGCATAAGTTATGCGCATGATATGGTGGTGCTGAGTCTTTCGATTGATGCACTCATATATCTGCTTAGAGCGTGTGAAAGATACGCCGTGTCTCATGGATTCCTATATAATATAAAGAAGAGTGAGGTGTTTCGAGTGGTTACTAAAAAGCCTAATACAGTTCCTGCAGTTTGCCTTTATGGTGTATTACTCAAGAGAGTGCCCCAATTTAAATACCTTGGCTACATAGTTAATAAAGATATAGATGATGATGATAATATAGCGAGGGAGCGAAGAGCATTGTCGGTCCGGTGCAACATGCTGGCCCGCAGGTTCGCACGTTGTACGAGAGAAGTGAAAATTACTCTTTCCAAGGCGTTTTGCCATTCAGTCTCCACGTGCAGCCTGTGGATTAGATATACGCAGCGGACCTACAACCTACAATGTACTACGTGAGCAATATAATAATGAATTTAGGGTACTGGTAGGACTTCAAGGATTTTGCTGTGCGTCAGGCATGTTTTCTGAAGCAGAAACGGACAGCTTTCAAGCTATTCTGCGAAAAAGAAGAGCATCTCCTATGCGCAGACTTCAGAGGAGCACCAACAGCATTGTGAGTTATTGTGAAGAAACCAGGCTGCCTCTTCTTGAAGCACTAGACATGTAGACACTGCTGCGGGTCTGTTGCAGTGAGAAGTGGGCAGACGTATATGAATAAATTTAGTTAACATGATTTAGTAAGTTTATAATATGTTAGTTTATAAATTACTTACTAACGCATATGTATCATGGTCCGAAATAGATGATTATTATTATTATCGAATTGTTTGGACTTTGTAACTTGAACAAAATGTTATTTCCTTGCGAGATATTGATTATTTATACTCTATTACTTGAATATCAAAAAACAGTCTACGTGATTCGAAGTTAGTAAATGACATCTAATTTGAAATACCCTGTACTCATAGCAATAAAATCCAAAAGGAATATTTGTTGCTTTTGTTGTATTGTCACGTGCTGTCAGTACTTTGCACGGGTGTAATAAATGAATACATTCATTAAACTTTTTAAGTAAAACATCTGTGTACCAACGTTTACTAAAGTTTTTTTTGTCTGGGGAAAATTCTAAAATTTCTTGTTAATTCCAAAACTCATGAATTTGAAGTTTTTAGCATTTCCTTGGCGTTTTCGGGATTAAATTATACCTTATTGTTTTTTACAGCACTTTGACTGGAGCTACAGCGTGCAATCCACGATTTTATCTTCATTTTTCTGGGGCTATGTCATGCTTATGTTACCTTCCGGAGAGCTGGCGAAACGCTTCGGTGGAAAAGTTCTCGTTACAATCTCAATTTCGGTTAATTCACTTCTGTCGCTGTTGCTGCCTACTGTGGCCTATTTAGTAAGCTATAAATTTTCTATATTATTCGTAACAAATAACTAATTTAATAAACGAAGCAAGTGGCGCAAGTGTGTCAATGAGTTATGACCACATATTTCTGCCATTTGCAGAAGAGACTATCAGTCCAAGGAGTCCACGTGAGGTTGAGTCCCTAAACGAACGGTTTATGCGACTTTTCGACGCTGCTGGAGATAAGAAGGCTGGTTCTATTCTCGCTCGAAGGCTAAGTATAGCCATTCAGCGAGGTTGGGCCAGCGTTATTGGTCCTATACCGGGAGGGTATAGGACCAAGAGAGAGGGAGGGGAGTAGTACTGAATAATAGTATAAGTTTTAATACTTTTTTATTTTTATTATGATAGTAGTACATATTTCTATATATCTTTATATATAAAAATAACGTGTCATATTGTTTGTCCGCGATGAACTCTTAAACTACTGAACTGTTTACAATGAAATTTCGCACACTGTGTGCAGGTTTGTCCAACTTGAGAGATAGGATAGTTCTTTTCCCGTTAAGCGACCCTCAATATTTTTTATTGGTAATTTAAGGATTTTAATAGGACAAAGTCGGAGAGGGCAGTACGACGTCTGCGACCAGCTAGTACATATGTATATATGAGGACTAAGATGGAATGCCTCATTTCCAGTAAAAAGGGCCTCCGGCCACCTGCACTCACCAAGCGAAACGCAGAGGTAATCCTCTACTTCACGCTGGTTTTCTGTGAGGTCGTGGTACCACCCCGGTTCGAGCCGGCCCATCCATGCAACAGCAAAAGCTGCTGCGTGGCTCTACCACTGTTAATACTCTGTATATACTCTGTACATACTCTGAACTATATAAGTCTGAACAGTGTGAAAGTTAAATAACATAATAAGCACAGACCGTATTTCGTTCATGGCCGCCAGTCTCAACATAGACGGGCTATCTGCGCAGGACAGAATTATAGTGCCCAAATCTATTCGCAATTAGATGAACTGTGTGCTCTCTTGTGATCTTTATCCTTCCTATAACAAAATAAAATACAGGTGCACTCTCATGGTCTGATGGGACGGTAATCCGACACGACCTGAGAGAGATCAGGCGCATGACCAACGGCTTTACGGGATTTTTGGGGTACGGGGTGATACACCGCCAACTTCCTTACTGCGGGCACTACTGAAAATTTCTTGACAGAAAAACCGAATAACTGGTTTTTTAGTCCGACACGGGGTTCGAACCCAGGAGCTTCGTGATCGGCAGTTGCTTTTACGACTAATAAGATAGTCAACAAATTAATATTTTGTATATACAGCGAAGTAACTTACATCAAAAATAAAATTGTCGAAAATTAAACAAAAATCAGCTGCACAAATTACGAGATAAGTGATTGATACTTAATAATTACTCCATAACAGGGAGGCTGGCAGTTAGTTTGCGCTTGTCGCATGCTTCAAGGAATGACACAATCCTTCCTTTTCCCATCAACGCACCATCTAGTCAGTCAGTGGATACCCTTAGAAGAAAAAGGTCGCTTGAGTGGTATAATCTATGGCGGTGAGTTCAAGTCTTATTAACATACACTTTTGTTAGCGAGTAATCGCGCGGTGCAGACGAGTTTGCTTCTCAACTCAATTTTGTTGTTAATGCTGTCACTTATGAAGTACTTCAGGGTAAAGAACTTTTTATTCCATCTCATTTAGTGCCCATCGGAGGCAGCATATATGCTATTTTACAAGAATGATTTTACATTGCAGTGTGTGTGTGTGTGTGTGTGTGTGTGTGTGTGTGTGTGTGTGTGTGTGTGTGTGTGTGTGTGTTTGTGTGTTTGTGTGAGTGTATGTTCTGTTTACCCGACGCCAATGACTTGGGATCAGTTATCAGATTATAAGGATCTTAAACCACAAACCGAAAGACTTATGTCGTTTAACATTATAAGAATTAGCAATTAACACTTAGCAAGTTTTCTGTCATATCATAATCCAGCGATAAAATAGTCAATATAATATATTGCCCGAAGGTGCGAAATGCTATCCAGAGCATCCGTATCTTTGTCAAGACGACTAGAGACTTCCGCAACTGCTCACCTGAGTGCTCAAAAGCTGAGATTTCAAACTTACTTCCTCCCAAAGGAAAGCAAAATTCGTGTTGTTGTTCACGGAGAAAGAGCTCAAAACAAAGCACGAGTCCAGTTCCAG
The DNA here is from genome assembly GCA_033319125.1 of Parnassius glacialis. NCBI lineage: Eukaryota > Metazoa > Arthropoda > Insecta > Lepidoptera > Papilionidae > Parnassius > Parnassius glacialis. The sequence continues at coordinate 642,114 of JAVANC010000027.1, forward strand.
TCAACGAGATACACAGGATGTACCACCCAACGGAAAGAACACGATTTTTTTATAGGATACAGTGACAAACGAGCACATACTCCACCTGATGGTAAATGGTTGCTGTGGCCCATAGACATCTACATCTATCCTCGTTAACGAATCAAAATGCAGCTGCGTTGCCACACGTGAGGACTAAGATGGAATGCTTTTCTTCCAGTAAAAGGGGTCTCTGGTTCTCTACACTCACCATACGAAACACAGTAGTTTGAAGCTGCTATTTTGCGCTGGTATTCTGTGAGAGCGTGGTCCTTCCCCGGTCGAGCCAACCCATTCGTGCTACAACTATACTACTAATATAGCTGCAGCATGGCTATATTCGTTATTCAAGCGTTCTACTAGATTCAAAATTAATTATGCACAAAAAAGATTAACTGACTTAACTCGAAGAATAGACAAATAATGTTTGGGAAGAAGATTTCTCGAGTGGCAGGCTTGGGCTGGCTATTGAAGTATAGACTGGCCTTCCACTAGATAGATGACAATCTGGCAAGAAATGCAGTATAATGGATGCAGTTGTCTCAGGTTCATGCTTTGTAGCATTCTTTGGGGGCCCATGTTCAGTAGAAGGCTTTTACTTAGCTATTAAATTGATGAAAATATACATAAATGTAATAATAATGTCCAATTTTCTTATTAGAAAAACCCAATAACTGATTTCAAACTGACCAGTGATTTGAATCCGAGACCTCAAGATCATAAGTTCTTTTTTTTATATATAGAATGGAGGTGATAAACGAGCACACATCCCACCTGATGGTAAGTGGTTGCTGTGGCTCATAAAATGCTGCATTTACGACGAATAGACTAAAGGAGCAGTAAAATATTGTCGATTAAAATACGCATGTAAATTTACTTTGCAGACAATATGTGGGCAAATAGAAGGAAAACTTTTAGCAAAATTCTTGTGAATCTTTTATAACATAATATGCGATTAATGGGCACTAGTATTCTTTCATTCACCTTTTTCTCTAGGAACTCAACTTGGTGTTGCACTTCAGCATATTATGTCAGGATTTTTGGCATCTACTTGGGGATGGAAATCGATATTTTATACGAACGGTATTCTTGGAGCTATGTGGACAGTTGCTTATTTAATATTTGGATCAGCGTCACCCGAACAATCGAAACGTATTTCACAAGAAGAATTAAAATATATTCAAACGTCTCTGGGACGAGTTGGAAAGCAAAAGGTGAGTTTTTGCATTTGTTTTGTAATGTTTTCTAAAATATTCTTGGAATATATGTATAAAAATCTAGCGAATGTTTGTACACGTGTGCACATGCGTGTTACATAAATTATTTAGTTTGTATTTAACACTAAAATCTCCTGACAATTATTAATATGGTTAGTTTTGATTAGTATTATCCATAAATTGAAAATGTATGTGCTTTCCGTGAGACTCGGACACTGATTCATAGCTGATATTAAAAATATTTTGACAGAGACCTGATAACCGATTTTGGTCTGACCCGCGTGCAATCACCGGATCAACAGTTGCATTAAGCCAACGAGGCAGTCAGTGTTTCAAATATTTTGTAATATATATACAAACATTTAATTGCTCAGCTTTCAGTATAAAAAGTGTTAATGAAGTGTTAATGTACGTTGAATGAACATATTTTTACAGATTTTGTCGTGTTTAATAATTTATTTTTTATTCCCGTCGCTTTGTGTATTTTACAGCACCCGTGGTCACAGGGGGCTGAGATGTTTGACGTCCCAATGGAATAGTTAACCACGGCTACCTTCAGTTTAAAATTATTGCGTAAATTGGATCTAATTAATGATGATGAATAAATTGAAATGAATGAAAAATGCGCTGCAAAGAGATGTTTCAATTCCTTTACATTTTCTTTCGCTTTAACCATGGAAAGTACTCAAAGGAATTATTGTTCAAATTAATTTCATCCGCCAAATTTCACCAACACACATCGCTACAATAAGTCCGATATACCACTATGCTATTTACTAGGAGTGTTCTCATTCACACGACTTCTTTGTGGAATCGTTTAACACCGGCGAATTTCATTCTGGACTGATACCACTTTCAAGGGACTTTCAAGAAACGGGAAGGCTACCAGCCTTCTCGTTTCTTGAGTCCCGTACGTAAGGAACGTACCTGCAACTGTCCTAGTGTTGCAGTTATTCATGGGCGGCGGTAGTCACAAAAAAATGTTCAAAATATAGGTAATCGAAACTTCGGGAATATAAAATAAGTTAATAAAACGCAGAAAAATCCGTATAAGTGTTCGCGTAAACATAGGAAGCTCCTGTAATAAACGTCAATTGAAACAGCATCTTTTGTATTATACTTGAACTAATTAATTTAACTTTGTATAATTCGTAAAAATGTCTCGCGTAACAAGAAGCGCGTGCTTCTATTAGCAAGTGTAATATCCAACACCTGAATTATTCATGGAGGGGAGCAGCGAAATAGGTAATTACTGCTTCCTAACGTTGAAGAGATTCCTTATGAGAATTATCTTGTACGGGACGTAAAAAGGATTTCTTGATGAAGCGAGATACATTTGTGAAATCCAACATTTGCATAAGTAATTTTTTTCGACGCCGCGATCGTAAGTACCGCAAAGATAAAAAATATTTTGCCTTATTGTTACCATTTTAATAAAGAGAATAAGTGTTTTTTGCAAAGAAATTTGGGAGTTCATGAAAATTAATCCTTAAATAATATGTAAAAGATTATACGTAGTAGACCTATATTGCTATATTATGGTTGTAGGACGAATGGGTCGGCTCGATCGGGAAAGGGCCTCGCTCTCACAGAATACCAGCGTAAAATAGCAACTAGCTGCTGTGTTTTGTGTTAAGTGTAGAGAACCTAAGAACCTTTTCACTGAAAACAAGGTATTCCATCGTAGTCCTAACTGATGACAACGCATCTGCATATTGATTCGTAATCGAGGGTATATCTATGGGCCACAATAACCACTTAACATTAGGTTTACTATATGCTCGTCTCTTATCCTTACACGAGTACTATAAAGAAAAAAAATATATGTGCCGTTGTAGCTCAGAAGTTAAGTATAACCACTGTTCGCGAGTCATGTAATTGCATTAAATGTTCATTGACCATGTGTTCGGCGGTGATAGAAAACATCGTGAGGAAACTAAGGGAAAACTAATTTAAAGGACACATAAATGTGTGACTTCATAACCCGTTTAATGATGCAGCAGTGGCTCAGATTTATAAACTGTAATATTAGATTTTATAATATGAAAAATATTTATTTGCAAGAAGTTATACGGACTTCAAAGAACTAGAAAAAATCACGTAGCTTCAGAAGTCGAGATTTTAATTCTACAATACACTAAGTCTTACTAACCTTAGCAAACCTTTAATTGGTTAGAACTATAATATGTTTATTAATAGAATTTGGATTCTAGATATTCAAGGTTAGATAAAAAGGCCCTTATTAAACAATAGCAAAATCACACGTGTGAAGCTCCACGTTTTGATTAATGGGGTCAAAATTGGCTCGAAATCATCTAAATACACATTTCCGGTGTATTGCCATTTTCCTTTCTGAACATGGATTTAAATCTATCTTTTTTTATATATCTGTATGTGTTCTTGTCACTGAACTCCTAACAAACGTCTGGGCCGATTTTGGTATTTTTTTCATTTAAAAGTTTTCATTTTAAAGGTTTAAATTGACAATTGGACACGGTAGGTGGCGCTGCAGTCGTGGTCCAGAATAAACCATGTGAAGCCTCGGTGAATCGCTAGGATTCAATAAAAAATCAAAAATAGCTCTTTTCGCTTCTGGCTCAGTGATTATATGTAGCCATACTGTTGAGAATCACAGGCAGCGTTGTTGAAACTTTCAACAGTTTCTTTTTTTTTATAATATTGTAAATATAAAATAAGAAATTTAATATAAAGTATGTTCATATTTCAGAAACACCCGACGCCATGGATGAAGATCATCACGTGTTTTCCATTTTGGGCGACAGTGGTGGCCCACTGTGGACAAAATTGGGGCTTCTTCACGTTGATGACAGAGATGCCAACCTACATGGCTAAAGTTTTGGGCGTGGATTTAAAACAAGTAAATTATTTTATGCATCATATTATATTAAGACAAAATTTTATTTGAAAGCAACAGCGTATTTTTCAAATAAAAGAAGTGCGGGAAAAGGAGCGACTGCGATGCGACTCACTCGGTGGAATGTGTCAACCGCCGTCCATGGACAACCCTAATACCAGGGGAAGGGCAGACCATTTATAATTGATTAGGCTCGTTTCTTGAAAGTCGTTGTATCGGTTCGTAAAAATCGCCAATGGTAAACGATTCCACAAAGAGCTTGCACGAGGATGAACACTCCTAGTAAAAATCAAGATTTAGAATAACAATTATAATATTATAAATATTTTAACTTAAAGATGATAAAAATTGGCTAAGATCTACTTAATAAAATAAAATGATGTATCTTACCGACTAGGTAAAACCAACTTCGACCGAGAGGTCAATCTACGGATTCAACTCGGCTGGGCAGCGTTCGGGAAACTACGACACATCTTCTCGTCAGACATACCTCAAAACTAGATTGTACAACCAGTGCGTGTTGCCAGTGATGACCTATGGATCTGAGACGTGGTCTGGTACTGCTAGCCGTATGAAGAAACTCAAAGTCGCCCAGCGAGCTATGGAGAGGGCTATGCTCGGCGTTTCTCTGTGTGATAGACTTAAAAACGAGGATATCCGCAGTAGAACCAGAGTAATCGGCATAGCTGAAAGAATTAGTATGCTGAAGTGGCAATGGGCTGGCCTTATAGCTCAAAGAATCAACAACCCATGGGGAAAAAATGTTTTTCAGTGGCAGCCTCGTACCGGCAGGCGAAATTTAGGGCATCCCCCCACTAGATAGAGTGACGATCTGGTAAGACATGCAGGAAGTCAATGAATACATGTGGCTCGGGACCGTGCTTTGTGGCATTCCTTGGGCAGACCTATGTTTGACAGTGGACTTGTGAAGGGCTGAAATGATGATGATGATGGTGATGATGATCTTACCTAGTTTGAAAAGTACTTCGGGCCCTCCCTCAATTGCGTGCACTATGACGGGCATAGCACTATCCCCGTCACCAATAATCCCAGCACCACTACTCTCAACACAATTACACTAGGAAAGATACACCCCCGTTGATAATACGACACGTGTTTCGCCACTAAACCGCAGTCTGTTTTACCTGATGATGCTTCGCATCAGGTGAAACATAGAGTCTCTTTCACTTTTGTGGCTGGCTTCTAAATTAATATTTTAAGGATATTTGAAGTCAGAGCAATGGATTCTTTCTGTACCAAAAACCTACCAGACACGAGAGAGAGTCTATCAAATCTACTGCTGAATATAGACCTTTGCCATAGATTCTCGTACTTATCAAATTGATATTGTATCAAATGTATATTACTAGCTAATACTCGCGACTTCGTCTACGTTGCTTGATATATTAACTAAGTTTTCGTATGTAAAGTAAGTAAAGTAAATTTGCAGCCTATATACGTCCCACTGCTGGGCACAGGCCTCCGCTCATTTCTGAGAGGGTTTTAGGGCAAGGAAATGTCCGCCGCGCTGCCCCAATGCGTGTTGGCGAAGTTCACATGTCTTAGAGATTTTATTTATTTCTCAGACATGCAGTTCTAACAGTGGTAGAGCCACGCGGCAGCTTTTGCTGTCGCACGGATGGGCCGGCTCGAACGGGGGTGGTACCATGACCTCACAGAATACCAGCGTAAAGTAGAGGTTTACCTCTGCGTTTCTCTTGGTGAGTGCAGGTAGCCGCAGGCCCTTTTTACTGGAAATGAGGCATTCCATCTTAGTCCTCACGGGTGACAACGCATCTGCATTTTAATTCGCAAACGAGGACAGATATAGATGTCTATGGGCCGCAGCAAACACGCAACAACACAACACCTTATGGTAGGTGGACTGTGTGCTCGTTTGTCACCCTTATCCTTTAAGGTTTCAGGCAGGTTTCCTCATTCATTCCATCACGCAGGGTTGCTGCCGCGTACTGTGAAACTTACAGCGAGGGCTAACCATCTGAGCTACCACGGCTACCACGGCTTCGTATGTGCGAAAAAAAAAACATGAAAAAGATGGCAAGCAAAAATATACTTTGCTTACAAAATTTCTTTGTATACAATGTTATTCGTTGCTCCGTTTGTAGCTAAATATAAATTATCTGGGTTAGTGACGCGAGAGCAAGCGATGTACATTTGACCATGTGTAAAAACCCCGTAAAAATCGTTGTTTCCTAAAACTCTACTAACTTTATATTAAATTTTATATAATATTTTAATGAGGTAAAGGCCAAGTGTCTAAGAAATAAAATTTAGAAAACCTAATTGAATTCTATCCGGTAGTTTTTCCGTGATGCGCGCACACGTCAATCATTTCATTTTTATAGATTTATATATTATGTTTTGAGTAAATATCGAAATCAACGAAATTTCATTTGTTACAGAATGGTGTTTTTTCTTCTCTTCCCTACTTAGCAATGTACCTGCTGAGTTACCCATTTGGTGCTATGACAGACCTCATTATCCAGCGAAAATGGCTCAGCGTTACTAATACGAGAAAGTTATTTAACTCTATAGGTAAGTTAAGGTAGGAAAGCCTCTCTCAGATTGCCTCATAGACGGGAATTTGCCACTGCTGCAATGCTTGGCGGGTGGGTAGGCAACCACAGCTTCTGAAGACGCTGGTGCCAATCTTCTGTTTAATTTTACTTCTGTCGCCACTTACGCCACTTTAACGAGTGGATATTCTTACACCCCCCAGTACAAAGCTAAATCAAATAGTTTTGAAGTTAAATAATAAAAAATATTTTTTTCAACTTTTAGGTCATTGGGGCCCTGCTCTGGCCTTAATCGGATTATCCTACGCGCCAGAAGGTAACATGATTATTGCGGTAGCAATGTTAACAATAAGCGTTGGTATCAACGCTGGTCACTTTTCGGGGTACATGGTAAGTGTTATCAAATTTAGTTATTCCTTCGTTAAGTTTACTTTGAGTCGATGTTAGAAAATAGGATATGATGTTCTTATTTATCTTCTTTTTTACGTTAAGTTAATTTTTGCCAATAATCAAATAATCTAAAATTTTATGTCAAATTTTAACACACTAAAATATATTTTGTATACCAAAGAAATATTAATATAACAAAGATAAACTAAGCAAAATTCGCTCTTATTGTTACATAGCATTCTCTTCCAGACAACCGTTTTCAGTGAATAGAAGATTTGAATGCAGTGGACGATATGAATGACAAGCTCTTGGAAACTGTCCATGCGGTCGGAACTAAATTTTGCAAGACCCAAAGAAACGAAAACAAACAAAAGAACACAAAATCTCTCCGATCACGCTCTTAATCTCATGGCTGTTAGATGAGATAAGAAGCTGCAGTCTTCAGTAGATTTGACAGTATGCAGACAACTGAACAGACAGACCTCCAATTACGTTGCGTAAGTCACGCCTTACAAAACTTTAATACTGCTCGTATTAAAGAAGTGATCCAGCTAAACCAGGGCTCCAAAGTCTTTGCTAGAGATCTGTCTGCCAGAAAGAGCCAACTGTCAAAGCAGAAGACTGAGTGGGGCAGCGTCGTTTCCGGGACACCTGAGATTTTGAGCAAGTTTGAGAGGTTCTATGGGCAGCTGTACACATCATCGTTGAAGCCACACGCAAGTGTGTGTAACGATCCAAGAGCGAGTCTTATCTTACACTATTCCGATGATATACCGGATGTCAGACTGAGCGAGATTAGAATGGCTCTCCAGCACCTTAAAAACGGCAAGGCCCCAGGTTATGTTGGAATTACAGCGGAGCTTCTAAAAGCCGGTGGAAAAACGGTACTTGAAGTCCTTCAGTTTCCTTCAATTCCATCCTCTATGGTGGCATTACACCGAAGGCGTGGAGCAGAATTGCGGTGGTCTTGTTCTTCAAGAAAGGTGACAACGTTCTCTTGAAGAATTATAGACCGATTTTTCTTCTAAACCACGTCTACGTACTGTTTTCGAGAGTCATAATGAATCGTCTCGCGCGCAGAGTCGACGATTTCCAGCCTGCCGAACAAGCCGGTTTCCGAAAGAGCTTTAGCACCATAGACCAAACACCATAGACAAACATACCCTTTGGCAAATTTTACACAAGTTCCAGAAGTACAATTTGCTACTATGTCTGGCATATGTGAACTATGAGAAAGCCTTTAATTCCGTAGAAATTTGGGCGGTGCTGCAGTCCCTTCAGCGATGCTAAGTTGACTGTCGGTATATCGATGTGCTGAAGTCCTTGCACAGTAGGGCTACGATGGCTATCCGAGTACAGAACCAGAGTACGAAACCTATCCAATTGCAGAGAGGTGTAAGACAGGGTGACGTCATATCTCCGAAACTCTTCACCGCTGCATTGGAAGACGTTTTCAGGCTTCTGGACTGGAAAGGATACGGTATCAACATCAATGGCTGGTACATCACTCACCTTCGATTTGCCGACAATATAGTCTTTATGGCAGCATCGCTAAAGGATCTAAGCACTATGCTCAATGACCTCAATAGTGTTTTCCAACGGATAGGTCTTAAGATGAACATGGACAAAACAAAGATCATGTTTAATGTCCATGTCACACCTATGCCGGTAGTTGTTGGGAACACTAAACTCGAAGTTGTTGACGAGTATGTTTACCTGGGACAAATAGTCCGACTAGGTAAGTCCAACTTCGACCGAGAGATCAATCGACGGATTCAACTCGGTTGGGCAGCGTTCGGGAAATTACGGCACATATTCTCGTCAGGTGTACCTCAAAACTTGAAACGGGACTGTACAACCAGTGCGTGTTGCCAGTGATGACCTATGGAACTGAGACGTGGTCCTTCACTGCTGGCCAGATGAGGAAGCTCAAAGTCGCTCAGCGAGCTATGGAGAGGGCTATGCTCGGAGTTTCTCTGCGTGATAAATTTAGAAATAAGGATATCCGCAGTAGAACTAGAGTGGCCGACATAACCCAACGTATAGTATAGAAGCTGAAGTGTCAATGGGCCGGCCATATTGCTCGAAGAACCGACAACCGATGGGGAAGAAATGTTCTCGAGTAGCGGCCTCGTACCGGCGGTCGAAGTGTAGGGCGACCCCCCACTAGATGGAGTAATGACCTGGTAAGATATGCAGAAAGTATATGAATGCAGGTGGCTCAGGACCGTGCTTTGTGGCATTCCTTGGGGGAGGCCTATCTTCAGCAGTGGACTTGTGAAGGCTGTAATGATGATAATGATGACCACATAAAAATAATAGTATGTACTACGTATGAGAATAGACACCATTATCCCTAATATTAATGTTTGTTTCTTCAAGTATTAGTCAGTGTGTTTTACAAACAATATATCGAATTTAATAAAAGCGGGTAGCGTGACCTTGTCAAGTCGACAGTGAAACCAAAACTCTCTCGCTTTGCAATCAAGGTGTTCTATTGAAATTTTACTCCCACTTTCACAGTTGTAACGAACCGATTTATACGGAGCACGATAAACCAAGTGGGTCATACAAACGCTTCTTTTTAAAGGTCAGACATACCTCAAAACCTTAAAACGAAATTGTACAACCAGTGCGTGTTGCCAGTGATGACTTACGGAACTGAGACGTGGTCCTTTACAGCTGGCCGTATGAGGAAGCTCAAGGTCGCTCAACGAGCTATGGAGAGGGCTATGCTCGGAGTTTCTCTGCGTGATAAACTTAGAAATGAGAATATCCGCAGTAGAACTAGAGTAACCGACATAGCCCCACGGATTAGTAAGCTGAAGTGGCAGTGGGCTGGTCATATAGCTCGAAGAACCGACAACCGATGGGGAAGTAAGGTTCTCGAGTGGCAGCCTCGTACCGGTAGGCGAAGTGTAGGGCGACCCCCCACGAGATGGAGTGACGACCTGGTAAGGCATGCAGGAAGCCGATGGATGCAGGTGGCTCAGGACCGTACATTGTGGCATTCCTTGGGGGAGGCCTATGTTCAGCAGTGGACTTATGAAAGGCTGTACTGATGATGAATGATGATTTGTGTAAGTAAACATTTTTTTTATCTTTTACATTTCAGTTAACACTTATCGATCTGGCGCCAAATTTCAGTTCGTCGTTGATGGCTACCTCAAATTTCTTTTCCAGCATCACATCTTTAATTGCACCGTTAGTTTGCGGTTTGATTATACAGGATGAGGTAATGTGAACATATTTTTAGTTTTCATCCATATCGCCGTCAAACCACAGCCATAATAATATTTTATTTCAATATAATGTATTTCAATAGAATAATCGCTTGTCTATTGTTTATTGAAATAAATGATTTCTATGTTTAATTCGTCGGCAGATTGTATGATTTGTCATTATACAAACGACGTTATCTATTTGCAAATGCTCCCTGGCTTGTGAAATACTGAAGGCATTGATATGTCGTCGTCCGGTGGGCATTTCATGATACGCCGCCATGTCATGATTTGGCCGGTGAATTATGCGCCATATTATTGTACTTTGTACTTAGTTTTGTTATATTTGCCACGCTTGGTGGGATGGTAACCGCAGTTTATATCATTTTCAGTTGATATCAAGAAGATGCTACTGTCTATCTCGTGTTTCAGTATTTATCTGTTGCCACTTATGATAACCACGGGATGATAAGGGAGTAGTGGATATTTTAAGCTATCACTACACGGCACAATAATTGCAAATGTTTGATTATATTTTAAAAATTACCAAAATATTTATTAATTAAATTAATAAATATATACATTTATATTTATATAGGTTGTTATAGGTTTAGTGTTTTAAATTTAAAATAAAACGTATTAACTTGGATGCTGAACAAGCACTGCTTCTCGTCACTCGTCACAAACGAGCACACAGTCCGCGTGATTGTAAATGGATGATATGGCCCTTTATATCTATCCTCGATTAAGAATCAAAATGCAGATGCATTGTCACCCCTAAAGAATTAAATGGAACGTCTCGTTAGCAGTTAAAAAGGTCGTCGGTTTTCTACACTGACCGTACAAGTACAAAGCAAGTGTGCGAGCAAATGCCGCCCCATAACGTGTCTACCTACCACCATATACAAGACATCCATTTTGAGCGCGAGAATCACTCATCACCTGAACTCAAATCAGGTAATGTCGAGCGCTCAAAATGGATATCGGGGCGGTGGTCGCGGAACCAAGGAACCACTCCTCATTGACCCGGTCATTGGCAAGGTGATTAAACGCAACCGTCGGAACCTCTCCGCGGCCTGGATAGACTACAAAAATGCATTCGACTCGGTGCCTCATACATGGCTTAAGAGGGTCCTCGAGCTGTACAAGGTTAACTGTACAGTTCGAGACTTCCTCGAGCAGTGTATGGGTCAGTGGAGTACGATCCTTTGTCATCTAGGTGAGCGGATGACGGCTGCGGAGAACCACATAAGGATAAGAAGGGGTATCTTCCAGGGCGATTGTTTGAGTCCAATTTGGTTCTGCCTCTCTCTGAACCCTCTTAGTACCTTACTAGAGGGTTCTGGGAAGGGATTTCAGCTTCGGAGAGGAGGTACAAAAGTGACCCACCTTTTTATATGGATAATCTCAAATTATTCGCCTCCAGTTGCTCTCATCTTATGGAATTGCTAAACATCACTTGCGATTTTAGCAATTCTATTAGAATGGAGCTGGGGACGGATAAGTGTGCGATCTTCCATGTCGAAAGGGAAAGGGTTGCTAACTCTGAGGGCATGGACTTATCTATGCCCATCAGCATACACCCTTTCCGAGGCTGAAATATACCGATACCTGGGTATGTCACAGAACATCGGTGTCGATGAGGCGGGTATGAAGCAGTCAGTTTGCGATGTGTTTTATGCACGCTTGACAAAAGTGCTTAACAGTCTTATGTCGGGCGTTAATAAGACACACGCATTTTACGGTAGGATCATGCCTGTTTTCATGTATACATTTGCCATAATCAGGTGGACTCAGACCGAACTGAACGCTCTGGATAGAAAAGTTTGCACTGTTATGACTGTTATGACTGTACTTGCCACGGAAACATGGTGGGAGCGGCTTTTTAAGCGCGCTTACCATGCATAATCGCAAATGCAGCCTCCGTAATTACTTTCTACCGAGAGCGGATGATTCATTCTATAGGGGCGTTATTTCTTGTGATAAAGGACTTACCCCTCTATCCTTAGCCAACGAGCAATGGCAAGGCAGGTAGTACCGAACATTTCCGACCGAGAGACCGTATGGAAGGAGAAGGACGTCCACGGGAGGTTCTACAAGGCTCTACATGAGCCTTTCGTAGACACAGTTGCCTCCCTCCACTGGCTACGTTTCGGTGACCACTTTGGGGAAACCGAGGGTTTTGTGTGTGCGATACAGGATCAGGTTATTAAGACCAACAATTATCGGAGATACATCCTAAAGTATGGCACCGTCGACATCTTTCGAGCTTGTCGCCATCCCGGTGAGTTACTTAGGTATGTCATCTCCTGTTTTTCGGCGCTTTCTAACTCTGAGTAATTGCACAGGCACAACTTAGTAGCCAGGATTCTACACAAGGAGCTCGCTCGGGAATACGGTCTCGTGGATCGGAAACTGCCGTATCATAAGTACTTGCTGGAAGCTGTGCTCGAAAATGACCGCGCCAGGCTCTATTGGGACCGGGCCATCATCACAGACAAGACTATTCTTGCGAATAAGCCTGATATTGTCCTGATGGACCGGACACAGTCAAGGATATTTTTGGTCGACATTACCATTCCTTATGACGAGAACCTCGTGAAAGCCGAAAAATATAAGCTGACAAAATATCTGGACCTGGCTCACGAGGTGACCGACATGTGGGGTGGATTGCCGGTCGAAATTATACCTGTTGTCGTCTCTGCGAACGGGTTAATTCCAGTCAGCCTCTCGGGTCATCTGAGGCGACTGGGACTCCGTGACGGACCGCTCAAAGCTCAAATGCAGAAGGCGGTGCTCCTCGATACCGCCCGCATCGTCCGCCGGTTTCTTTCCCTTTCCCCCTATACCTTTGGTCTCCCCGGCCGTTTGGTCTCCCCTGCCGAGGGCCCTAGGCCAAGGCCCAAGGTATCTGGTTGGGTTTTTATATATTTATGTATTATTTATGTATTTATTTTATTTAATTGATATTTATGTACGTTTACCATGTTTATTTATAATTATATGTTTATATTTCCCAACCAGATGAGAAAAATTTAGAGATACAACATATAAATAATATCTTCTCTTTATATTATTCAAAGATTATTTTGATCTGCTTTCATTCTGAAAGTTACAAAATCATTCTAAGGAAATGTATCGCCAACTGGCCGTGATAGGATGTCAGTTTCTCTAACTTTACATTTATGAGAAGCATAGTAATAACTAAGAAACATAATTTACTACGAATTTAACTGACGTGCATATTACAGAGCGATCCATTGGAGTGGCGAAAAGTTTTCTTCTTAGCTTCAGGTGTATATTTCTGCACCAATTTATGCTACATTCTGTTTACTACGTCAAACCAACAGCCATGGAATGAACCAGAAGAAAACGACTGTGGTTAGTATATGTTTATTTCAAAAGATATAATAAGGTACCGTTAAATACGTAGAAAAAAATAACCATAATCATAAACACGCATGCCTGTTACCCAGAGGGGTAGGAAGAGACTATGGACTTCCATTTGGCATGATCCTGATACACCTTTCTTGCCTCCTTGACATCCATATACCTAAGCATTCAAGCTCGTCGATTAAGGGTGTACCCTTTATCTGACCCATCTTCAATATATCACCAATTCGGTTGATAAAGTTTTATCTGGGGCGTCCCTTCCCGAACGTTCACTTCTGCCAAATTGATTGACCTCTTAAATTTTTACTCGTTCATTGTTTCTACATTAGCAAGCAACTGAAAAATTTCTTTAGCAACCGAAAAATTTCTTTCTTAATCCTGATCACATCATAATCTTGCAAACTGTATTTGTCCTTCATTCAGATTCAGTCCTAACATATTCCTTAGTGACCCCATTTCTACAGCATTTAAGAAAATACTTCAAATAATATTGCATTATATCATTATTCCCTTAAAGTTCATTGCTGGGCATAGACTTCTAGCCTCTGTGATCACCATGCTTGGCAGGGTGACAATCTTTTTATAATTTGTATATTAGATATATCTGTATGTTTTTTAATAGTAGGGGGCAAACAAGCATACGGCTCACCTGATGGTTAGTGACTACCGCCGCCAATGAAAAACTGCAACACCAAGATAATTGCAGGTGCGTTGCCGGCCTTTTGAAAAGGAGTAAACTCTTTTCTTGAAGATCCCTAAGTAGTATCTGCCCGGCGAAATCGCCGGTGGTAAATTATTCTACAGAGAAGTCGTAGGCGGAAGAAAACTTCTAGTGAAACGTATAATGGTGGACTGCCAAGCATCCAGATGGTTTGGATGATATCGGGAGTTTTGCCGCAATGTTCGTTCGTGAGATTTGGCAGCTGGAATTAAGACGAACAATTCCTCAGAGCATTACCCGTTGTAAATGGGAAAGAAAATGAAAAGGGATAAAACATCTCTTCGCAGCGCTAATGAAGCGAGCCGATCGAAAAGGACTCGGTTGTCGACGATTCAAGTCGCTCTGCGCAGAATACTGTCAAGTGGAAGGAGCTGACACTGGGGAGCCCCAGCCCAGAGATGGGAACAGTACTCCATGTGAGGCCGAACCTGCGCCTTGTAAAGTTGCAGGCGGTGTGCCGGCACGCTTTTTAGAGGCCAATTTTGCCTTCTCTTCCAAGTTGAACACAAAACTGCACGTCACTTGATATGTTAACGTCGAGGATTCCTATACCGGCTGAAGCAACAAGGGGAGTGCCTTAAAACTGAGGATATACAACAAAGAGTTTTTTTAACGGTAAACGCGCAAACTTGTGTCTTCTAAAGATTAAACCAGACTAGATTTTGTTGGTTCCAATCCGAGACTTCATTCAGCAATAACTCGACTTCAGACACGAATTAGTCTCGGTACTCGGCGGCGTTTTACCGAGAAATATTGGCACGGTCGTTGTATAGAGCATCACCAGTGCTGTCATCCGCATTGGAATGAATGTAACCGCTTCGGAACATATCATTGATATGCAGAAGAAACAGCGTTGGTGATAACACCCAGCCTTGTGGAATACCAGTATCTATGAATCAGGTAGATCAGAAGATCACCAGCTGATCGACCCCGACGGAAACCGTATTAGCGGTTACTAATCAGCTGGTGGTCCTCAAGAGCACCGCATGAGCATGCAGTATTTTTTTTAATGGAGAGGGGGCAAACAAGCATGCGGCTCACCTGATGGTAAGTGACTACCGTCGCCCATGAACAGCTGCAACACCAGGGAGAGAATCGCAGATGTGTTGCCGGCTTTTTAAAAAGGAGTACGCTCTTTTCTTGAAGGTCCCTAAGTCGAATCGGTCCGGAAAAATCGCTGATGGTAATCGATTCCACAAGGAAGTCGTGCGAGGAAGAAAACATCTTCTAAATCGCACAGTGCTGGACCGCCAATCATCCAGATGGTCTGGATGGTATCGGGAGTTCTGCCGCGATGTGTGTTCATGAAATTTGGCGGCTGGGATTAATCCGAACAATTCCTCAGAGCACTCCCCGTGGTAGATGCGAAAGAAAATGCAAAGGGGTGCAACATCTCTTCGCAGTGCCAATAATTCATAATGGATTTCATTAATTTGGAGAACAAGGAGGTGATGTCAATAGGACTGTTGTTAGACATGTCTGACCGGTCGCCTTTTTAAGGGATCTGGTACACAAAAACCGTCTTCCATGATTTCGGGATTACGCCTAGTGAGTAGGACTACCGGTAAAGACGTGGTAAACCGGTGCCAACTCCACAGCACACGTCCTCAGCATAATTGGGGGGATTCCTTCAGATCCACTCGACTTGTGGATGTGCAAAGAGAGGAGTGCTTTGCGAACCGAATGCTGTGTGAACCGCATATCCGGCATGGAGCAATCACACCGCGGGATGGATATTTACAACAGCGGGTCTTGTGGTCTCCGGATTAAATGCCGGGTCAGGTCAAAAATCGGTGTGATAAAAATTACAGCCTATATACTAACCACTCCTGGATACACACACTGGCCTCATGCGAGTTGGTGGACTCATCATAACATGGCCCGAAATATATTTTTTTTATTTCTCAAAAATTCAGGTTTCCTTACGATATTTTAGTTTGTCGCCGAGCAAGTAGTGAGTCAGGTGGAAATCAAATCCAGGTTCCCTGCGTACTGTGAAATTTTTAGCGGTCGGGTTAATTCACATTTATCTCAGAATGATTTTTTTGTGAAGGAATGTGGTAGTAACAGCTTGAATTAAGAAAATTTACGATGATTCTCCCTCGTATAAGCACGTAAAGTTGATCCTGCATCTAATCTTTTTTGCTCAAGTCTACGTACCATCCCATCAGACTCTGAGAGTGAAGCGATAAAAAGTGCTGCAGTGTTTACGCACAAACGCATACCCTATAATCCTATTCCGTACTAGACTCTATCGACACTGACCGCCTTGACCAGAATTCGGTTCGGAGATCATTTTATTATAACGCCTGGCGTAAGCAAGACGGTTATATCGCAATCGATTCTGGGTATGAACCTTCGCCATAATATGGTAGAGTTTAAAAGGGGATTGATGATCTTGGTGTCAGACATCTGACGCCTTTCATTTTGTTTTCTGTCAGTGGCCTGATTGTTTAACATCTGACTTAAAGGGATTGCTCAACGGCCGTTTGTCGTAATCGAAGCTGTAAGATCTTTATGTCATATCCCATTGTCACATATACAATTCTTAATAGGCTAATATGTTTCATATCTGTATTTCAGAAAGAATAACGGAAAAACCAGCATCAAGTCATACGTAAATTTTTACACTGCCCTATTATAGAAAAACGTTATTATTAACATACTCGGAATGGTTTTTTGTACCTGAAAATAATTATGTGATTTGTCGACGCTGCGCAAGAATATCCATTGTTGATTGTTAGTTTAATAAATATTTATCAATTAAGTTTTTTATTTATTTATAAACTATTTATTATTGACGTGGTTTTCCTCATAAATGAATGATTAATTCTGTGGTGTCTAGCTAAGATATGGATGGAGCAAGATGGAGTCAGTTCAACCAACAAGGGACCACACTGTCACTGAATACCAGCGTGTAATAACAACTTAACACTGCTGTGTTTCGCATTGTGAGTGTACAGAACCGGAGACTTTTTTACTGGATACGAAGCACTCTTATCTTATTCGTGAGGCGTGACAACGCATATGCATTTTGATTCTTAATCGTTGTACATATGTATATCTTATTTGTTAAATGTAGATGTCTGTGGGCTACAGTATTCACTTACCATCAGGGGGACTGTGTGCTCGTTTGCTACCGTTATTCTATAAAAAAAACCTATGTGAATTTAAAATTTTAAGCCCTGCTTCATGAAGACGTCACCTCGATTGCGTTACTCCTCACTCGCGTCTGCATTTTGATTCGTAATCGTGGATAAATATAGATGTCTATGGGCAACAGCAACCACTTACCATCAAGGCTATAGGTTAAAGGTCTCCGGTAATGCTCAGCTATAATACACAACAGCGTTGAAATGCTATTTTGTTCTTTGAGAGCGTGGTCCTTCCCCGGTCGAGCTGACCCATAAAATATACTACCAATATAACTGCAGCATGGCTCTACCACGTAAAAAGGCACCTCTTACGACAATAGTGGGATAATTATCAGTCAAGAAGCGCTCCTCACATCTCATGACATCCACGGGATGATATGGGATAGTGAATTTTTTTACACCGTCTCTTCACGGTATTTGTAATTCTTCTTCATCTCATAGGTTATACTTAAGCGGTGGCAAAACAGATGGTGAAGTTTTTATTGTAACTATTAAGACGACATTGTGGTTTTGATATGCATTAATCTACTCAAAGTGTTTACAAAAATAAAAGTCGACTTCAATGAGATATTGAATTAAGTACTTGACTTCAGAAAGTGAAATTATTTCTAATATTTTAGTACTTTTAAATCTGATTTTACTTCTAAAGGTTATATTATGCGAAAGGTTATATTTTTTATTTTTTTTAACATGACTTAGATTTTGCTACCGAATAACAAATACATTTAAGTAGTAGTAAATTCAAATCTCTGCTTACCAAGTACTTTAGGTATATCAGTCACGTTTTCTTTTGTTGAAATATTGATGAGTTCAAAATATTGTTTAACTTCGAGCATATTTTAAGGATAAACATTAAAGTTAAATATATATGGCCTTGGTTAAGTTACCAGACCTAAAATTTAGTAGTTTCCGAGTGAGTTGATTACAATTTTACATGATGAATTACCACTTATCCTTGTAAAGACTTATATCTTTTTTTTAATAATATCAATGCTATTAACATCACTGATATTTTCTTTAACCACTCCTGGTAAGCACTACACATTGAATAAAACTGTTTTTTACGGATTTTATCGCGTTTTTTTATTTTTTTTATTCCCGACGTTTCGAGTGCTTTTCAGCAACCCATGGTCACGGGGGGGACTGAGATGTTTGACGTCCCAATGTCACAGTTAGCCCGGCTACCTTCAGTTTTTTAATATTAATTTTTGGTTCGATTTACGCAGAATGAACTTACAGTATCCGGAAGTCTTACAGTGTTATGCTTGGGTTTGGATTTAATTTTGTTAATTATAGGATCCCAAGCAGATGGCAGCACCCATCCATCTTCTCTATTGAAATTAGGATGTTTTTTAATTTCAATAGCCTCGCGTATCATCCTTGGTAGGAATCGGTGTTCTTTTGCAAGGATTTGTGGTCTATCAAATCTGATGTAATGGCGGGGACGATCTTGAACATGTTCACAGACTGCAGACTTCCCAGAGCGTCGGTGCTTCACGTCAGCTATATGTTCTTTCACGCGGGTTTTAAAGGATCTTTTTGTTTGTCCTATGTAAGAGAGACCACATTCGCAATCAAGCTTGTACACTCCTGCATCTTGTAGAGGGATATTACACTTGACGGATGGTAAAAATTGACTAATCTTCTTCGGCGGCTTGAAGTATGTTTTAATAGAAGCTCGCTTCAAGATGTAGCCAACCTTGTCTGTGACTCCTCTGACATAGGGTAGTACAGCAGGCACACGCTCGACTGTGGTCGGCTTCACTCGGTCACTGTGACGTAGGCGCGGGACCCGAAGCTTGTTGTCTTGCAATACTTGCTCGACGTACTGAAGCTCGGCGGCCAGATGTTTTCTGTCACAGATCCCTCGTGCTCTCTGAAACAAAGATTTTCCCACGGTAGCTAACTGTGATGGATGATGGTGCGATTCACCATTTAAATATCGGTTAGTATGGGTCTTTTTTCTATACACAGTATGACCAATAGTGTTATCAGGATTTCGGATGACTAAAACATCTAGGAAAGCTAAAGAATTGTTGGCCTCTAACTCCATTGTGAATTGTATTTTAGAGTTTACCACCTTAATTCCATAAACTCTAAAATACAATTCACAATGGAGTTAGAGGCCAACAATTCTTTAGCTTTCCTAGATGTTTTAGTCATCCGAAATCCTGATAACACTATTGGTCATACTGTGTATAGAAAAAAGACCCATACTAACCGATATTTAAATGGTGAATGAAGGTATAAAAGCCGAACAATCTGAGAATACAGGGAGTCTCGCTTCAGTTCTCAAACGAGAAGCATCTACTAAAGGCCTTATCCCGGGGCCGCATTGCCCCGGGATCCTGCAAGCCTCCATCTACATTTGAAGTCGTCGGCGTAGTCTACTTCAAGCGCGGGGCCACACTACTCCGGGCGCTACGACTGCTTGCTCCAGGCGCTGAGTGCACCTACTGCCCGTGCTACCTTTGGGCGCTACGACTGCTTGCTCCAGGCGCTGAGTGCACCTACTGCCCGCGCTACCTTTGGGCGCTACGACTGCTTGCTCCAGGCGCTGAGCGCACCTACTCCAGGCGCTACGTGCGCCGGATCCGGACGCTGAGTGTGCCCAGAACAGACGCTGCGTGCCGTCGCCGCCAGGAAACTTCAAGCTCCGCGTGTGCCTACTACTACTCCAAGCGCAGCGTGTGTCACTTCGACGTTTAGGCTCCACTACAACACTATATTCTCCTATTCTCCTATCTTTATTTTTTTAATCTAATTCTAATCTCACTTCATCCATCATCATCATCATATTTCATTTTTTTATAAAATTGTAAATACCTTTTTAAAAGTTTAAATATATTATTTTCTTGTTCTACTTTTGTTGTTTTGTTGTTCTTAGGTTAGGTTCTATTTTTTTTTAATTGTCGCTTCACGACAGTGAACTAACATTAACAAAGGGGATTGGTATGATTGGATCCGGCCCTATAGTGGCCAGAGTCAATCCTCTTCTAGCCAGTTCGTCTGCTGCATCGTTGCCTCCAACCCACGACCTTATGAGTACAGTCACAGTCCGCACCCTTCCATCAGGCTACATCCCACTATAATAATGAACTAATGACTCAATATATCATAAAACAAACTCCGCACTACCGCAGGGAACCATTGATCGGTCCTCGGACTTAGTATATCAACATAATAACAGAATAAAATAAAGATGATTCTGTTCTACTTCTTGGTCACTCCATAAAATTTCATGAATAGAGAATTTTCTCTAAACGCCACGCTTTTTTCCGAGTAAATTCAGTGAAACTATTTTTTAAATATAGAATAATGCCTTCTATCGAGATATGAGGTCTTTCTGCCTTTCCTTTAGTGGCCTCATACGACAAGCGTGGGCTAATGGATTTCCATTGCAAATGAAGAAACACTGCCAGAAATCTTATTTCTCTTAACGTATCTGCAGTCTATAATTATGTTCAAGATCACCCCTGCAGAACACCGGTTCCTATCAAAAACGATTCGCGAGGCTATAATTAAAAAAGTGCAGAGCAATAACAAGTTTTTTGCGACAGAAAATGAGTTATACTACCGCATATAATATATGCATATGTATATTGAACTAAAGTTTAACGCACATTTTTATACGTAAATATAAATTATTTATATAAAAGATGAGGTAATAAGTGAGGACAAGGGACGCCATGCGAGCAAGCTTTGTTTTAAAATCCGATGATCATAAAACCTTAATTATGCAAATGGACAGCGGTTTCGTAAAACTAATTTGAATATTCTAATCTTTGTTTAGGCCAATTTATCAAACAACCATTTTATCTGGTCTCGGGATTTAAGTAGTGTTATCAGTGTTTGTTAAATAATTCCTATTATGGGTCATTAAAATAATAATTGTGTAATTATCGTTTTGTTTTATAAAATTATTTTTAATTATATATTTCAAATATAAAATATAATAATATAATATAAGTATTTTCATTTGCTAAACAATTGTAATTAATTGACTTATCATTAATATTTATAACAGTGGTTTACTTATTTTCATATTATAAAGTATTTGGATTGTAAAATTCTTACACATTCGAACTGTTGCTAAGTTCAGTTTGGATAGCTAGTAGGGGTACGTAGATAGAGGATTGACTGATAAGATAGATAGATAAGATAGATAAGAAGGAGATTGATTGATAAGATACAAAGTCTATGTAGGGGTACGTAGATAGAGGATTGACTAGGGGTAGCTACAACCATTGTGTGATATTATTTAAACGATTGCCATAATGATTGAGGGGCTTTTCGTGCTGTAAAATTAGTAAAAAAAACAACTAACAATCAAGCGTATTTATTATTCCTTTCTAAGACTCCTGTAATAGTAGCTTGTTATTAAAGGATTATATCAAAAAGGAAAGGCATTTTATCAATGAATGTGTTTATAATGATAATAACATCAATGGAATAAAATCATTTTGTCAATGTTAAATAAAGCTTGTTATTAAAGAATTATATCTAGAAGGGAAAGCCCTAGATTATAAATAAGCATAGCTTGCTTATAAATACGATAAGAAGGAAATCATTTTATCAATGAATACATTCAGACAAAAATTATTAATTTTTGTTCCGATCTACGCAGTTACAATATTTATATGCAGGTAGCCGTGGTTAACGTGACCATGGTGGCTTTAAAGTGTTTTAAACGTCGAGAATATGAAATAAGTTTATAGCGACAAAATCAGTAAAAACTAGTTTTATTTAAATATATATTATTTAAGTAATAGTAACAACAATGGAATAAAAAAAGTTTTTTTTAATATAGCTTGTTATTAAATAATAATGATAGTTTTATTTCAGACCACGGTCCATATTATAATGTTAGTAATGTTGTAAGTATCAATCATCATTCTCTAAACCATTTCCCATTATCTGGGGTCGGCGCAGTAAATCTTTTTGTTCCATTCCTCTCTATCAGCCGTCATTTCCATACTTACTCCTTTCATTCTCATATCACTCTTCACACAATCGATCCATCTTTTATTCGGCCTTCCTCTGCCCGTGTGTCCCTCCACATTCATATTCAACACTCGTTTTGTGACATGACTTTCATTCCTCCGCATCACATGCCCAAACCATGCCAATCTGCTTCCTCTCACCTTTTCTACCACTGGCGCTACTTTCAGGCTTCCTCTTATATACTCATTCCTTATCTTATCCATCCTTGTCACACCACACATCCATCGTAACATTCTCATTTCATTCGCATGCAGTCTATTTTCATCCTTCTTCTTGACGGCCCAGCATTCACTTCCATACATGACGACAGGTCGGATGATCGATTTGTAAATTTTCCCCTTCAGCCTTATTGGCATTCGGGGATCGCACGTTGTGGCTGTGACCTGTCGCCATTTCATCCACCCTGCGTTAATCCTATGCTGCACAGCTCTATCTATTCCGCCGTCGCCTTGAATGAGGGAACCGAGGTACTTGACATCTGAGCAGATAGGCAGTATAGCGCCATCCAACGACATGGGTACAGGACTGGAAAGACCGCCGAAATCACAGCACAGATATTCGGTTTTGGATCTGCTGATCTTCAAGCCAACACTTTCCAGCCTCCGTTGCCACCCCGTCAGTCTGCTCTGTACCTCGATGCCTTCTTCCCCGACAAGCACGATGTCATCGGCAAAGAGCATGCACCAGGGTGCCTCATCCTGCAGGTCCGACGTCAAAGCGTCCATAATCAGTAGGAAGAGGTAAGGGCTCAATGCCGACCCTTGGTGCAGCCCTACCGCCACATCGATACTGCCCGTAGTTCCCGCGGCAGATCGTACACATGTACGGGATGCTCTGTACATAGCACGGACTAACCTCACATACTTCCCAGGCATACCTTTCATCTTTAACGCCCACCACAAAACCTCACGGGGAACCCGATCATACGCCTTTTCAAGGTCGACAAAAACCATGTGCAGATCTTTATGCACGCGCTTGTACTTTTCGCACAATTGGCGTAATGCGAAAATGGCATCTGTCGTACCTCGACCGGGCATGAATCCGAACTGGTTTTGTGTTATCTCACACTCTTCTCTCATTCTTCTCTCTATTATTCTTTCCCAGACTTTCATCGTATGTGACATGAGTTTTATTCCCCGGTAACTGCTGCAGTTTTGGACGTCTCCTTTGTTTTTAAAAATGGGGACCAGTATACTACTGCACCATTCCTCAGGTATTTGTTCTTCCTGCAACAATTTACCGAAAAATAAACTCAACCACTTCCATCCATCCGCCCTCAGCAACTTCCACACTTCTACTGGTATTCCATCTGGGCCGACCGCCTTCCCATTCGTCATATTCCTAACAGCCATTTTTACTTCTTCCACACTAATTTCTCTCACTAAGCCCATATTCACTGGTGGGTTTTCAAGCATACCATTCCATTCATTCTCCTCATTCATCAATTTCTCAAAATACTCCTTCCATCGCTTCTTTATACTTTCATCGTCAGTCAAAATCCTTCCAGAATCATCTTTTATACATTTTACATGTGAAACATCTCTTCCATTCCTTTCTCTCGCTCTTGCAATTTGAAAAAGTCATTTTTGACCTTCGGGGCTTTCAAGGGACCGATATAATTTATCTTGCGCCTCTGCCCTACAAATAGCAACTTCCTTCTTCGCTCTCTTCTTACATTCTTTATACGCCCCTCTCTTACTTTCTTTTATGGATTCATTCTGGTCTTCTACGCTCTGCCATTCTTTAAAGGCATTTTTCTTTTCTCTCAAAACTTCTCTAATACTTTCACTCCACCACCACCCATCCTTATCTATCATACGCTTCCCTTTTGTTTCTCCTAACACCTTCCTTGCCACACTTCGGATACAATCAGCCATTTCCTTCCAGCACTCATTCACACTCATTCCTTCCATATCACCCATCTCTATCATCTTGTTTACAACTAGCTCTCTAAATTCACTTGCATACCCCTCCTTATGCAACAAATGCCACTTTATTTTGGGTGGGGGACGATCCTTATGTTTGTTGAGGCGAACAGTTAAGCAGATGTCAGCCAGCAGAATTCGGTGCTGGGATACTAAGTCTTCACCTGGAAGCACTTTGCAGTTTTTTACACTCTTGATTTGGTTCCGTCTTATCATAAGATAGTCGATCTGTGTCGCGTGGTGGCCACTTTTATAAGTAACAAGATGCTGATCTCGTTTTTGGAACCACGTGTTTACTACAGCCAGGTCGAAAGCACATGCTGCTTGCAGAAGAACTTCCCCCTCACGGTTCCGCATTCCGTACCCCCATCCACCGTGTACTCTTTCATACCCGTCATTCACTCTCCCTACATGTCCATTAAAATCTCCTCCCATATAAACATCCTCACGCTCAGGTATTCCCATCATCATACAATCAAATTCCTCCCAAAACTTCTCTTTCACACTCTCTTCACAGCCTGTTTGCGGAGCATACACACTTACAACATTCACTACTTTGTTTTCAATCATTAATTTAACAACTATCATTCTGTCATTTACTCTTCTCACATCTGTCACTCGTTCTTTCATTCCACTATCTAACACAACTCCTACTCCATTTCGCTTCCCATCACTTCCACAATAATAAAACTTGTATCCCTCCCCAATCTCTCTTGCTTTATTGCCCTTCCATTTTGTTTCCTGCAAACAGGCAACATTCACTCTTCGTCGTTTCAAAACATCTGCTAACTCTCTTCCTCTTCCAGTCATCGTACCTATATTCCAGCTTGCAAACCTCACTCTGACATTCTTCTCTCTCCGGGCTCGCCTCTTACGTCGCACCCGCTCCGTAAGGTGCGACAACCCTTGCCCACTTCCCACAGGAGCCGGGTGCTGCCCCTGCGCGTCGCCTGCGGGGTACGCCCTAGCCCTGTCATATATCCCACAACTCGTACTATTCATTTACTGCATGGGATTTGGCAGAAGTTTTACAGTCGGCCGCCTGTCTGACACCAACCCTCTTTGGGTATGCTATTGTTGGTAGAGGAAGCTACCATTTTGGGAAAAGGAAAAAGAAGTTTGGGGGTAGGAGCATAGGTGTAAGGATACTGTTATCTCGGCAGGAAAGGTATGAGAATAACAGTAGCTCGGGGAGCCGGGGTCGCGTATCAATATCGAATATTTTACAATTAATGATTTGTTATATTTACGCAAACACATACACTACTACACATTTAAATAAAACTAATTTTACGAATTTTATCGCGTATGTTAACTTATTTTATATTCCCGACGTTTCAAGCCATAGATATATTAATAGAAGGAGATATGCCCGGTAGTTGAATAAATGTATCGGAACCCGGTGTCTCCAGTTGGCCCCTACCACCCGCCTACTACTACACTTGCAGATCAGTAAAAGCAATAAATACGCAGTCGCGCACACACCCGCATTTTATAAATCAGAACGTACTACACAATCAATTACAAACCGTATCCCTACAGAAACAGCGTGCATTTACCATGCACCGTACTACTTACTCACACAAAAATATCAGTCGCTATGGTTGTGCTGTGCATTTTAAAAACAAAAGCCATTTATTTTACATATACATTAGTGATTGACTAAATTGGAAAGTTATCGATTCTTTTCCATTTATACTAAAATTGCACTAAAATTGAAAATAAAATAAATAAAAAACTATATGCGCAGGAAATTATATAATAAAAATAAACAATATGTAGCTAAACGTAAATTATTAAGTACCTAACCTACCTAACAAATACAATAAAAAAATCCGGTTATATTGGTTTAGATTGTCATAGCGTATTGAAAAAGTAGGTATTTTGGCATATGGTACTAGTTTTGTAGATAACCAGTTTGGTGGCCTTCCTGTGGCATCAATTCATTTCTTTTTTAAATTAGCATCTTATGGGAAGCTGAAAATGTACGATAATAATTTATTTATCATTTACATATATCCTACGCAATTTCTTAACCTCACCATGTACTTGGCAAGCCTTTGTTAAAAAACGCCTGTTTGGTTAAGATATTGTTAAATATATGAAAACAAACACATCCTTATGCATAACAAATAAATAGCCAGGAGAATCACGTTGACTTATTTTTAGCAAAAGTCACTATTATAATATTATCTGAATTCTGAACCATGCCAATTAGGTATAATAACGCATTCGAAGCTTTTGAAAACATAAAAGTATGTAATTAACACGAAGATAAGGCATAATATACTATAATTCAACCCAAAATACTTCACCGATGATTAACCTAATTATTTAAGCAACTTACTTTATGATCGCTAGTTACGAATTCAGTGTACTTAACGGTAAAAATAAGCAAAACAATTAAATACCATTATGTCACATCAGTCTTCCCACCGGGCTGAAACGGTTGACAAATTGAAAGAATAAACTATAATAGCAATTCGCCAATCGACATTGTTGTCGATGGCATACGTTAGTGGATCTGCGCAAGCACAACACTAACTCATCGCAAAATACAGTGGCCGTACTACACGATGCATCCCCATAAATAAAGTATCGTTTTGTCATATTTACATTGCTTGTTCAGTCGCTTAGCGATATACATAAGTAGTAGTTAAGGAGCAATGTATTTACTACAAAATAGTACCGTTGCAGTGATATTTGAAAACAAAAATAACACATTAAGAGCAAAAAATATTTTACGATTTGTTGTTTTTTTATGATTTTAAAGATAAAGATAGTAAAAAACTTGTTTTTACATATGGTAAGTGATTCCATGATCTACAAAGATTTTGTTTTGGCTTCGGTTTTTACAAGAAATCACTGAATAACACGGCATTCTGATATTGTTTTACGATTACGGTTGAAAGTATACTAATACGCAGAAACGGCCGTTTGAAAAGAACCTGAGCATTTTGATCATACCGTGCGGACACAGACACGCCCCCTTGCCACTTCTCCTCTTTTTAATATTTCTATGTTTCAAGCCCTTTACAGCATCCATGGTCACGGGGGGACTAAGGTGTATGACGTCCCAATGTCATAGTTAACCACGGCTATCTCCAGATTAAAAATTATTAAGTAGAAGAATCGACGCTCCGGGAAGTCTGCAGTCTGCGAACACATACAGGATCACCCCCGTCATTACATTAGATTTGATAAACGACAAATCCTCGCTAAAAAACACTGATTCTTTCCAAGGATGATTCGCGGGGCTACTGAAATCAAAAAATATCCTAATTTCAATAGAAAATATAGCTGGGTGCTACCATCTGCTTGGCATCCAATAATTAATAAAATTAAATCCCAACCCAAGCATACAACTACAAGACTTCAAAATACTGTAAGTTCATATAGCATAGATCGGAACAAAAATTAATAAGGAAAGCAAAAATGAAAGGCTTTTGACAGGTCGAGGAAGCAAGCGTATTTTGGGCTCCTTCCTGCAGTATGTTTCAAGATTAAAGGATTATATAAAAACGAATTGCATTTTATCAATGAGTGAAAGAATTTATATGGCTCTATGGCGCAGTGCGCAAGTATTTGTATGGCCTATAAATAATTGTTCTGGGTCTGGATGTTTATCCTTGTGCGATACTGTAGAAAATCCTAGTCTGGAGGTAACGTTTTTCATAAATAAAAAGAAAAAAATAATCCACCTCCTCATATCATCTAGTGAATGTCGAAAGAGGTGAAATAAGGAAATAAAGCCAGGAGATTTGCAGAAGCTTAATATCTTCCTGAGAGCAGAATAGATCAATAAAAAATTCGGGTTTGCAACAGACTGTGTGGCAACTATCGCAAATATTCTTGAGTCTTTGGGAGACGGAAAATGTACAGAATTAATTTATTATGTAGTTATTCGCTTGTGTTAGGTTGCTCACAGTTTTGTTTAAAAAATAAATGTGGAGACACATTCTTCCCTTTTTCTACCAGCAAATAGCAGCACTTGCATTCTGTTCCAGTCTGAAGGATGCAGATAGCCTACTGGCTAATTAGCTGAGAGACATGCCGACAGAGATGAGAGCTGATAACTCATCTGTAGACTTCTTTGCTTCAAGTTAGTCGCATGTGTCATGGGCTTTAATCACTATTTTTTTTGTAGAATAAAGATGACAAGCGAGCACACAGTCCGCCTAATGGTAAGTGGTTTCTGTGGTCCATAGACGCCTACATCTATCCTCGATTACAAATCAAGATGCAGGTGCGTTTTCATACGTGAGGACTAAGATGGAATGCCTCTTTTCCAGTAAGAAAGGTCTCCGGTTCTCTACACTAACCATACGAAATACAGCAGCATTAAGCTGCTATTTTACGCTGGTATTCTGTGAGAGCGTGGTCCTTCCCCGATCGAGCCAACCCATTCGTGCTACAACTATGCAACTAATGTAGCTGCAGCATGGCTCTACCACGTACAAATTACTGATAATTTATTAATCTGATTAACTGTAAATTTGTTTGACTATTTAGTTTACTTTAAACTGTGAGAGCAAAATATGCTAAATTTTATTGCACTCTTCATTTTTATTGGACTAACGAGAATGATGTGAATGTTTTTTAGAAGAAAAGTAAAAAATCTCTCCATTTTTCTTTTCAAACTGTTCTTAAACTTTAAAGCCAAGATTAATACCCTACTAAGTCAACTGTCTAGACGAAATCTTTGTAATATATGGAGCAAGTAAATTACTTTTTTCCTTCACCAACTTATTAAATACAAGGTATTAATTTATTTTATTTATACTCTTTATTGCACACAAAATATTACACAACACAACAATATTAAATTTATAAATTTATGTAAAATTAGGTGGCCTAATTGCTAAACAGAGCAATCTCTTTAAGGCAAATCTTGCTGAAGAAGATCATTTTTATTTAAATATATTGAAGTATTCATAAACAAGTTTATATTAATAGTATAATCTATTTATAGTATACTAGTTTTTTATCCGCGGCTTCGCTCGCGTGCCAAATTTAGCAAAATTCGATCACTTTTAGAGTCACCTCGGTGTCTGTGTCTCTATGTCTGTCAATTTTTTTTTATTCTAAATGACTACGTAGATTAGGTGTTTGACATAAATATAATATACTACAGGAACACGTGAATATATATGTCTAGAAACACCTACTATTTTTTTATATCCAGCGTGACATCCGATGTATCCATAAGAAAGGTAAATTGTCTCGTAATTAAAATTTATTATTATCTATTATTTACATTTTACTCTTTACATTCATTCATAAATAAAGTTAATTTAGTTTTAATAAATTAATGATGACTTTCACGGTCTTCTATCAATTTACGGCATAATGTTTAGTTGAGATATTTTATTCATATCATTGGTCCTATTTAATATTGATTGGCACTATAAAATAGATGTAACTACTTTTTTTTACGTTGGAGTAGACTTCAAATGTAGTAAACAGTATACTACACGTGGAATCAAACTAATTTTAAGCATCTTAACACGTTTAATTTTAACTTTTTTATGTGGGGTTTTTTACGCATCTGTGGATGAAAGTTCCATAAAAACTCGCGTAAAAAAACATATCGTTGATGTGAAACACCGACGCTCCGGGAAGTCTAAAGAATGTCAACATGTTTAATATTGTCCCAATTATTATATGATATATAGCAAATCCTTGTAATAGAACACCGATTTCTACCAATGATGATAGGATGAAGGGGCTATTGAAATAAAAAAATATATAATTTTATTAGAGAAAATGGCTGAGTGCTAACATCTGCGAAGGACTCCATTGTTAATAAAATAAAATTCAAATCCAAGCATACTTCTTACATTTATGCTATTCTATTCTATTTTATTATAACTTTGATATCAGGTCGTCAAAAACAGTCCTCCCGTGACCAACGGTGCTGTAAAGTGCCCAAAACATCGGGAATTAAAATTAAATGCGATAATATCTTTAAAATTTGTTTTATTCGTTATACATTTTATTCACAGTGAACGTGGGAAGCACTACATTCATGAACGGGAATAGAAAAATGTTTGCCTTGTTGTGGCGGTGAAAGAGAATCCGCCATCTCATATCGTCCCGTCGAACAAACAGGAGATAGGCAGCATCATCTTCCTGACAACAGATCAAAATAATAAGGTTGCCAACCCAGGCGGGTTAGCAGCCGCAGCTAACCAAGCGTGGCAACTATAGCAAATATCCAGATACATGACATTTAATGCGGGAGGCCTATGTTCATTTAAGTGGACTTTTTTTAGTGGAATTTATTTACGGTATAGTGAAAATAAAAAAGTAACATACCCGAAAATATGAATGAAATAAAAACTGCATTATATAATATTGCCTCAGGAAAAGTAAAAAAGTAGTAATACACGTTACCCGGGTTCAATCCCCGCCGGCACCAATGAAATTGTTAATTGTAATTTTAAGTGCTGATTTACCACGTGCTCGGCGGTGAAGGAAAATATCGTGAGGAAATCTTCATGTCTGAGAAATAAGAAAAAAATATATTTCGAAGACATGTGAAGTTCGCCAACACGCATTGGGGCAGCGCGGCGGACATTTCCTTGCCCTAAAACCCTCTCAGAAATGAGAGGAGACCTGTGCCCAGTAGTGGGACGTAAATAGGCTGCAACTTTATTTTACTTACTTTTAAACGTAATTACTGGACAATGGCCGCAGAGAGTTTTTGGTCAAAATAGTGTTCGCTGCGCTGATTCCAATGCAGGTTGACCTCAACTGGGAAACTTCTCAGATATGCACGTTTTCTTTCACCGCCGAGAACATGGTAAATCGAAACTTCAAATGGCAATCATCATCATCATCACATCATTACAGCCCTTCACAAGTCCACTGCTGAACATAGGTCTCCCCCAAAGAATGCCACAAAGCTGAGCCTGAGCCACCTGCATCCATCGACTTCCTGCATGTCTTACCAGGTCGTCACTCCATCTCTTGGGGGGACGCCCTACACTTCGCCTACCGGTATGAGGCTGCCACTAAATGGCAATAAATATATTATATGCTGAAATATTTAATAATGCTTACGTATCATGAAATTAAAGTATTTATCAGTTTGATTATCGCCTTTGCTACGTAAAATCAAATGAACCATTTTTTGAAGTAAAATCTGCTCTCTTTAATTAAAGTATATTCCGCAAGAGCCTGTTAATTTAGAAATACTCATTTGAGCTATGAAACCATGACTGTCACAAATATCTTAATATGTCCGAAAATATGAAAGCTACCTCAAATTACAAACTGATTTATAAGTCTCATTAAAGGTAAATATATTGGTAAATCCAATTGGGCATACCTTAAGCGCATTAAAAAATTACGTATAACATGATTATACGGAATTATTAAAGTAGTTTAAATACATTTCGACAGCACTATCAAGATGAAAAAATTGATATATTTTGCAGCCGCCATCTTGGATTTACATTTTGACAGCACTATCGGCTTCAACACCCTCAAAAACCATGAAAATGACACCCATGATGAATAAATTGAAACCTAATTCAGCCGCCATCTTGGATTTACATTTCGACAGCACTATCAGCTTCAACACCCTCGGAAACCATGAAAATGACACCCATGATGAAAAAATTGGTACCTACTTCAGCTGCCATCTTGGATTTACATTTCGATAGCACTATCGGCTTCAGCACCCTCGAAACCCATGAAAATGACACCCATGATGAAAAAAGTGATACCTATTGCGGCCGCCATCTTGGATTTACATTTCGACAACCCTATCGGTTTCGACACCCTCGAAAAGCATGAAAATGTCACCCATGACAAAAAAAATTATACTACTTACTTTTAGTACGTACTACTATTATTTATTCTGTGCTTTTAAATATTGTAATAAAAAATCTTTTATTATTATTATATTCAAGTGTTTAAGAAATTTGGTTATTCGAATATTGTGTATTTGTAAACAACCGAAACAATGTCCACTCACGACGGCGACTGAAGCCGAACCCATAGAGTATAATAAGTATATAGCCGAACCACAGAGCCGAACTATACTTAATACAAAGGTACTCTGTGAACTAAACTACTTTGTGGCTGTAGATCCCCATTTACATAAACAATTTATATACGAGGCAACCAAATCAACGAAAATTTCGCCATTTTGGAGCCGAAAAAAATTAATTATAGCTAAACAAAACAAAATTACACTGCCATTTACATTCAGTGGCTTCCCACATGATAGATGAAGAGATTAAAAAATAGATTGAGTTAAACAATTGATATTTTCAAAAGTTGTAG
This sequence comes from Parnassius glacialis, assembly GCA_033319125.1. NCBI lineage: Eukaryota > Metazoa > Arthropoda > Insecta > Lepidoptera > Papilionidae > Parnassius > Parnassius glacialis. Next base: position 674,865 of record JAVANC010000027.1, read on the forward strand.
TGTTTACAAGCCACAGGGACATGATAAATCCACACCATAAGCCACTAAAACCCTTTTCTTATTTAAAAATAGCAATTAATCGATTTAAAATAATTATTAATAAGTTCAACAATCATTTATCTTTCTAACAATGTGCTTTTTATATCATTTATATGTATAATATGTTTGCTAGATACGATTTTATTCGATAAAATGTTGGAATTTTAATTTTTAGGCGAAAGTAGAACATTACCTTGCGCTTTCGCTTAAGGTATGCAATACATTTCGACAGCACTATCGGCATCAACACCCTCGAAAACCATGAAAATGACAACCATGATGAAAAAGTTGATACCAATTGCAGTCGCCATCTTGGATTTACATTTCGACAGCACTATCGGCTTCAGCACCCTCGAAAACCATGAAAATGACACCCATGATGAAAAAATTTATACCTATTGCGGCCGCCATCTTGGATTTACATTTCGACAACCCTATCGGTTTCGACACCCTCGAAAAGCATGAAAATGTCACCCATGACAAAAAAATTATACTACTTACTTTTAGCACGTACTACTATTATTTATTCTGTGCTTTTAAATATTGTTATAAAAAATCTCTTATTATTATTATAATCAAGTATTTAAGAAATTTGGTTATTCGAATATTTTGTATTTGTACAGCGATCTGTTTGAGCCGCTGAAAACAACCGAAACAATGTCCACTCACGACGGCGACTGAAGCCGAACTAAACTTAATACAAAGGTACTCTGTGAACTAAACTACTCTGTGGCTATAGATCCTCATTTACAGAAACAATTTATATACGAGGCAACCAAATCAACGAAAATTTCGCCATTTTGGAGCCGAAAAAAATTAATTATAGCTAAACAAAACAAAATTACACTGCCATTTACATTCAGTGGCTTCCCACATGATAGATGAAGAGATTAGAAAATAGATTGAGTTAAACAATTGATATTTTCAAAAGTTATAGTGTTTACAAGCCACAGGGTCATGAAAAATCCACACCATAAGCCACTAAAACCCTATTTTTATTTAAAAATAGCAATTAATCGATATAAAAAAAATATTAATAAGTTCAACAATCATTTATCTTTCTAACAATGTGCTTTTTATATCATTTATATGTATAATATGATTGCTAGATACGATTTTTTTCGATAAAATGTTGGAATTTTAATTTTTAGGCGATAGTAGAACATTACCTTGCGCTTTTGCTTAAGGTATGCAATACATTTCGACAGCACTATCGGATTCAACACCCTCGAAAACCATGAAAATGACACCCAAGATGAAAAACTTGATATCTATTGCAGTCGCCACCTTGGATTTACATTTCGACAGCACTATCGGCATCAGCACCCCCATAAAACCATGAAAATGACACCAATGATGAAAAAATTTATATCTATTGCAGCCGCCATCTTGGATTTACATTTCAATAGCAGTATCGGCTTCAACACCCTCGAAAACCATGAAAACGACACCCATGATGAAAAAATTGGTACCCACTTCAGCCGCCATCTTGGATTTACATTTCGACAGCACTATCGGCTTCAACACCCTCGAAACCCATGAAAATGACACCCATGATGAAAAAATTGATACCCATTGCAGCCGCCACCTTGGATTTACATTTCGACAACCCTACCGGCTTCAACTCTCTCGAAAACCATGAAAATGACACCCATGATGAAAAAATTGATACCTATTGCAGCCGCCATCTTGGATTTACATTTCGACAGCACTATCGGTTTCAACACCCTCGAAAACCATTAAAATGACACCCAAGATGAAAAAATTGATATATTTTGCAGCCGCCATCTTGGATTTACATTTTGACAGCACTATCGGCTTCAACACCCTCGAAAACCATGAAAATGACACCCATGATGAAAAAGTTGATACCTATTGCGGCCGCCATCTTGGATTTACATTTCGACAACCCTATCGGTTTCGACACTCTCGAAAAGCATGAAAATGTCACCTAAGACAAAAAAAATTATACTACTTACTTTTAGCACGTACTACTATTATTTATTCTGTGCTTTTAAATATTGTTATAAAAAATCTCTTATTATTATTATAATCAAGTATTTAAGAAATTTGGTTATTCGAATATTGTGTATTTGTACAGCGATCTGTTTGAGCCGCTGAAAACAACCGAAACAATGTCCACTCACGACGGCGACTGAAGCCGAACTAAACTTAATACAAAGGTACTCTGTGAACTAAACTACTCTGTGGCTATAGATCCCCATTTACAGAAACAATTTATATACGAGGCAACCAAATCAACGAAAATTTCGCCATTTTGGAGCCGAAAAAAATTAATTATAGCTAAACAAAACAAAATTACACTGCCATTTACATTCAGTGGCTTCCCACATGATAGATGAAGAGATTAGAAAATAGATTGAGTTAAACAATTGATATTTTCAAAAGTTATAGTGTTTACAAGCCACAGGGACATGATAAATCCACACCATAAGCCACTAAAACCCTATTTTTATTTAAAAATAGCAATTAATCGATATAAAAAAATTATTAATAAGTTCAACAATCATTTATCTTTCTAACAATGTGCTTTTTATATCATTTATATGTATAATATGATTGCTAGATACGATTTTATTCGATAAAATGTTGGAATTTTAATTTTTAGGCGATAGTAGAACATTACCTTGCGCTTTCGCTTAAGGTATGCAAAATGTAAAATAGCAGCTACTATACGTCTCACTACTGTGCACAGGGCCTCTTATTGCCTATAGTGTTTTGTAGGTAGAAAAATAGAGTTTGCTGCAATGCTTTAATGCATGTCAACCGTTTCCACATCTCCACGACTATTTTAATTACTCAAACATCTAGGTTTCCCCACGAAGTTATTCTTCACCACTTTAACGTACACCTGTTAAGTCAGCACGTAAAATTTTCTATAATAGAATCATCCTCGAGGAAATCTTACACGCTTGGCTCCCGTGCCATGATGTAATCTCACTGCGAGAGCTACACAGCCCTCGTATTTTTTTAAATACAGTTCATTCAAACTGGAACTAAGACGGACAACGGAACAAAAAGCGGACTTAATGCTAAAAGCATTCTCTGCCAGTCAACCTTAGGGCAGTGATAGAACTACGAAGGTTACAAAGAAATATACATACACCCACACATATATACATACACAGTTACATACATACACACAAACATATAAATTTATATATTAAATAACACAAGATGCGTAATATACTGATGACACTAATATACAGATATTACAACTAAGCAGACAGAACTTAGCAGTTTTTTCAACCGCCGCAGTCATTTTGTACAACCGCCTTCAATATAAATTGTTGAGAATAACTATTCGTCAGACCTTGGTCAAATTTATATGAGACCACATGTGAAGCACCAGCTTTCAAACAAAAAAAGAATCATCGAAATCGGTTCACCAGTAAAAAGTTATGAGTACCGGCTCCTTTTTGAAGTCTTTAGAAAATGATCTCGATGAAGTTTCTTCTTAAATGTTTGTTTGCAGGTAGTTTGTCTTAATTTTTCAGACAGGTCATTCCATAGATGAGCCGCTTGGACAGCAAACGATGAAGATATGAAGCTAATAAGGGAATTTGTTAGAAAAATATGGAGGTTAATTTTTCTTTCTGAAATATTAGTTACATTTTATATTAATTAGTTTAGAAATTAAGGCTAAAAGAAAAAGAATAAAACATGTTAAAAATGTGTAGAAATGGCAACATTTCAATGATGATGACCATCCGTGTAACAAATAATTTCACCTTAGTCCTGACTAGCGACATTAGGTGAGTTATTGGCCCTGAATGAGTACTGATTTTAAGATTTTTTTAATTCCGGGTTTTTTTCAATCCTCAAAAAATTATTCATAGTATAGAAAATAACACAAACAAATAAAAAATTACACTTATATAAATAAATTGGTACAAATGTTTCATTTTGATATTTCGGCAGGTTATAATTTATTTGTTGGACAACAATTATTAAACGACTGAGAAATCAGCCGTAAATAGATTAATTTTCAGGAGCGGTGCCACATAAATCTGGAGAAAAAGTTCTCACCCTTAAGGTTTGAATAAAACAGATCATATACTTTTTAAAGAACTTTGACGTTATTTCAGTTGTTACTTTAAGCTTTTTTTTATAGGAGAGGGGGCAAACGAGCATGCGGCTCACCTGATGGTAAGTGACTACCGTCGACCATGAACAACTGCAACACCAGGGAGGGAATTGCAGATGCGTTGCCGGCCTTTTAAAAAGGAGTACGCTTTAGTCCATTCAATAGGGTCCAAAAATTTAACTTTAATATAAAGTACAAACTGATTACAAACAACTAAAAAGAATAAAATAATTTCAGATTCTGAAGTCGGGACATTAACTTTTCTGTACATTATGTCTAAGAACCGACTTTAGAATGTGACATTACTTAATTATTTTTAAATCTTTGAAGTCGGCGTTAACTTTTATTGAATGTTTCATCCTTTGCTTCTTGTGGAGATGTTTTATGTGGTATTAGTGTAAGTGGAATTAGTAGTTGAAATGAGTAGGCAAATACTTGAGAGATGTTGGATAATTTTCTTCTAATGGGCAATACGCTTTATTTTATTTTATTTTTTCACCGGAAGTTTAGCGAATTTATCTTGTTTCCTTTTAAAAGTCTGTCATTTTTCATATTACTACAAGTTACTCATATTGCATACCTTAAGCGAAAGCGCACGTTAATGTTCTACTATCGCCTAAAAATTAAAATTCCAACATTTTATCGAATAAAATCGTATCTAGCAATCATATTATACATATAAATGATATAAAAAACACATTGTTAGAAAGATAAATGATTGTTGAACTTATTAATAATTTTTTAAAATCGATTAATTGCTATTTTTAAATAAAAAAAAGAGTTTTAATGGCTTATGGTGTGGATTTATCATATCCCTGTGGCTTGTAAACACTATGACTTTTGAAAATATCAATTGTTTAACTCAATCTATTTTTTAATCTCTTCATCTATCATGTGGGAAGCCACTGAATGTAAATGGCAGTGTAATTTTGTTTTGTTTAGCTATAATAAATTTTTTTCGGTTCCAAAATGGCGAAAGTTTCGTTGATTTGGTTGCCTCGTATATAAATTGTTTCTGTAAATGGGGATCTACAGCCACAGAGTAGTTTAGTTCACAGAGTACCTTTGTATTAAGTTTAGTTCGGCTTCAGTCGCCGTCGTGAGTGGACATTGTTTCGGTTGTTTTCAGCGGCTCAAAAAGATCGCTGTACAAATACACAATATTCGAATAACCAAATTTCTTAAATACTTGATTATAATAATAATAAGAGATTTTTTTATTACAATATTTAAAAGCACAGAATAAATAATAGTAGTACGTACTAAAAGTAAGTAGTATAATTTTATTTTGTCATGATTGACATTTTCATGCTTTTCGAGGGTGTCGAAACCGATAGTGCTGTCGAAATGTAAATCCAAGATGGCGGCCGCAATAGCTATCAATTTTTTCATCATGGGTGTCGTTTTCATGGTTTTCGAGGGTGCTGAAGCCGATAGTGCTGTCGAAATGTAAATCCAAGGTGGAGGCTGCAATAGGTATAAAATTTTTCATCATAGGTGTCATTTTCATGGTTTTCGAGGGTGTTAAAGCTGATAGTGCTGTCGAAATGTAAATCCAAAATGGCGGCTGAATTAGGTACCAATTTATTCATCATGGGTATCATTTTCATGGTTTTTGAGGGTGTTGAAACCGATAGTGCTGTCAAAATGTAAATCCAAGATGGCGGCTGCAAAATATATAAATTTTTTCATCTTGGGTGTCATTTTCATGGTTTTCGAGGGTGTTGAAACCGATAGCGCTGTCGAAATGTAAATCCAAGATGGTGGCTGCAATAGGTATCAATTTTTTCATCATGGGTGTCATTTTCATGGTTTTCGAGAGAGTTGAAGCCGATAGGGTTGTTGAAATGTAAATCCAAGGTGGCGGCTGCAATGGGTATCAATTTCTTCATCATGGGTGTCATTTTCATGGGTTTCAAGGGTGTTGAAGCCGATAGTGCTATCGAAATGTAAATCCAAGATGGCGGCTGCAATAGATATAAATTTTTTCATCATTGGTGTCATTTTCATTGTTTTCGGGGGTGCTAATGCCGATAGTGCTGTCGAAATGTAAATCCAAGGTGGCGGCTGCAATAGATATCAAGTTTTTTATCTTGGGTGTCATTTTCATGGTTTTCGAGGGTGTTGAATCCGATAGTGCTGTCGAAATGTAAATCCAAGATGGCGGCTGAAGTTGGTACCAAATTTTTTATCTCGGGTCTCATTTTCATGGTTTTCGAGGGTGTTGAAGCCGATAGTGTTGTCGAAATGTATTTAAACTACTTTAATAATTCCGTATAATCATGTTATACGTAATTTTTTTAATGCGCTTAAGGTATGCCCAATTGGATTTACCAATATTTATATAATTTCATGTTAAGCAGGCAGCATAACAGTTTATCAAAGTGAACATAGGTTTTGCCACAAAATTGCCTAAATGGCAGATATGAACCTGCCATCGTTTTTCACATTGGGTTTGTCAACGTGTAATGTTATGAGAATTCACGTGGTTGCCGTAAGATGTGACAAAGCCTGTATTTCGCAAAAAAATTGAATAAACGGGCAAGTGCATAATAATTGGTTTGGTAAGAATATTATTTATAAATATAATGGCTTTTTAAATTATTGGTCATGTTGTATAAGCTCCTAAGCCAGTACTAGATTCCACAGAATTAGTAATTATTAATTAATTGGGCGATATATACGTTTTTACAACGAAGTCCCGGAAAGTGTTCAATGTGTTGTAATCATCAAGTTAAAAATGTACTTAAACAAAAAACTGTGTAAGCGGGGTTATTATATTTTTATGGAACACATGAATGAAAATTACCCTTGGCAATGAGGTGAATATACTGCTACTATTATTATTCATATTAAGTAATACATGAAATTATTGTGAAAATTTTATACTGTCTAAAGATAATCCTGCGGGATTTCTTGCTGGTTCTTCTTAGGACAGATTTAGTTTCTTAACCAGTGGTAAATAAAAAGTTACTTTCAACAAATATTATGTAATAATCTGTTTTGAACAAAAAAATATACTAAGAACAATTTTTATAAAAGTGCTCTTATTTTTATGTTATAAAAAATAAACATAATCGAACGATGTCAGTTCCCGCCGAAGCAATATCGAGGTTGAACGTACGTTATCGTCTTTAGTAAAATTCTCCTCGCTTTAGTGATTTCCCTTGATTGTCAGGAAAATAAATAAATGGCCCTAAATCCGTAAAACTGTATTATTGGCGGTCCACTACTGTGCGATTTAGAAGATGTTTTCTTCCTCGCACTACTTCCTTGTGGAATCGATTACCATCAGCGATTTTTCCGGACCGATAAGACTTAGGGACCTTCAAGAAAAGAGCCTAATCCTTTTTATAAGGCCGGCAACGCATCTGCAATTCCCCTGGTTCCCCTGGTGTTGCAGTTGTTCATAGGCGGCGGTAGTCACTTACTATCAGATAAGCCGCATGCTCGTTTGCCCCCTCTCCTAAAAAAAAGCGCTCCAAACACCGTAATGTTTGAAAATCAATAGAATCTGGCGTTACTTTGTGGTAATTAACTACAACAAAGTAGTTAAAATTAATTAACTTACCTTACCTTACCATTAATTACTTAAGAATTGATACTTCTTGAAATAGGATATTCTCGAAAAATATGTGAATACATGAAATACTCAATTAAATTCATAATTAAATAGAGTTTCAAAATACTTCATTTACATTTTTATTTATATCCTTTATTACCTGATAATAAGCAAAAACATTTCAGATAAAGTAATTTTGTTCAAACAATGTCGAACGCTTACTTCGTGCTGGACAAAATTCATGCAGCGGAGAATGAAGGGCAAAAAGCTTCTTTAATATCGGAAATTCTTGTTGTCGTTTGACTACTGTCGTGAACCACTCCCTCCACAATTTAAACTTACATACGAGAAGAGTCATAAACATAACAAACACTCACGCCTGTCACCCAGACGGGTAGGCAGAGACTATGTACTTCCATTTGGCGCGATTCTGATACACCTCTCTCGCCTCCTTTACATCCATATATCTACGCATACACGCTCGCCGGTTAAGGGTACTTCTAATCTGGCCCATTTTCAATGTATCGCTGATTTGGTCGATAAATCTTCGTCTAGGGCGTCCCTTCCCGACTCTGCCGTTCACTTCTGAAACATATATTTGCTTTGTCACTCTTTCCTCGTTAATTATTTCTACATGTGTATGTTCATTTATAACAGTGGTAGAGCCACGCGGCAGCTTTTGCTGTCGCACGGATGGGCCGGCTCGAACCGGGTGGTACCACGACCTCACAGAAAACCAGCGTGAAGTAGAGGTTTACCTCTGCGTTTCGCTTGGTGAGTGCAGGTGGCCGGAGGCCCTTTTTGCTGGAAATGAGGCATTCCATCTTAGTCCTCACGGGTGACAACGCATCTACATTTTGATTTGTAATAGAGGATAGATGTAGATGTCAATGGGCCGCAGCAACCACTTACCATCAGGTGGACTGTGTGCTCGTTTGTCACCCTTATCCTATAAAAAAAGGTAGAATAATATCTGCTAAAGGTGTTCTAAAATATGTTCCAGTTTCTATTTGTACCTAAAAATATAAGTTTTAATAGTCACCTACATTTACAGACTCGAGTTTGAATTCAAAGGGGACAGACTGCGTAGTAAGAAAAGAGGGAAAATTGAGTTGGAAGTAAAGTTGAATGGAGGTTTCAAAGAAACAATGGGGACATAATACCGCGACTGCTGCTTCTCGTGAATACGAAATGTGAATGTCGATTGTCAGGGTATAAGACTGTTATTCAGTCTCCTTACAAAAGTTTTCATCGCGTTGAGTCTAATGCCTTGTTTCGAATATAAGTACTTCAAGAACATATTTTTTAATTTCCTTTAATTTACTCTTGAAGAGCCTGCAAAATAGGGTATATGTGAGTCTTTTTTTAAACAATAATATTTTTTACAATTAAGTATAAAAACATTTATGTTCGCGACGGCCTAACAACTTTAAGAAACAAAATGATGAAAGAATATTGTTTTGTATAAAAAGTGAAATTAACAACGAAATCGAGTAAATAGTGTATTAATATAGTTTTACATTGTGTTTACAACTCTTAATATATTTGTATAGAATGTCGTTTTGATAATAGTTAATATAAATAACTTAAATTGCTTAAGAAAAAATCTACCAATTACAGCGCGTCGTATCGTAGAACTTTCTGGAAATTTAATTAACTGCGCAATAGTTTATACTAAAAATAATGAGAATATTTTTGTGTTCTAAAAGAGTTGTAAATATGACAGTTAGCATATGGTATATAGATTACGATAGTGAAGAAATAATTTGTATAATTAAACGCATTTGGTAGTTATAGAAAAATTAAAGAATTAATGTACCCATTTATTATGAAAGTTTGGGATATTTAGTTTAATAACTTTTTTAAATGTAAATATATTGAATAACCTTTATCATATACTGATAACCGATTGATTTATGATTGATGATTGAGACCAAAATGCCGATTTAATGATGTTTAGCATATTAGTGTAAGATTTAACCTTATATAGAAATTGTTGCAATTTATGCCAATTACATAGTAAAAATGTTTTAAAATAAAGAGGCAAAACGGGAAATGGCAAGCGGCTCACTATAAAGTATAGCCGAAGTCTACCTTATGGGCGCGAGACCCAGTAACGTTGTAGTAGGAAGAACTACCAGTGACAAGCAGTAGTATCCGGTAGTAGTTGAAGTGACTAGCAGCAGTATGTCGTGAATAGTGAAAGTGTTAGCTAGCCTAAAAAAGTGGCAACTGAAAATTCGCAGTTGCATATAGTGAAAAAGTGTTAGCTAGCCGAAAAATGTGGTAACTGAAAATTCGCAGTTGCATTTAGTGAAAAAGTGTTAGCTAGCCGAACAAAGTGGTAACTGAAAATTCGCAGTTGCATTTAGTGAAAAAGTGTTAGCTAGCCGAACAAAGTGGTAACTGAAAATTCGCAGTTACATATAGTGAAAAGTATTAGCTAAACGAAAAAAGTGTTAACTAATATTCGCAGTTACATATAGTGAAAGTGATAGCTAATCGCAGAAAGTGGTAACTGATATGCGCAGTTACACAAGTGATAAAATCAAGTAGTTTTAGTTGATTAATAGCTGCTAGTCAGTAGTGTAAGGAAACCAGCTACTACCAATAGATGTTTTAATACTACCGCACATTTTAATTAAATCTTTTTGAAATATATAGTGACCAACCAATAGTGAACAACCGTAGTTGAACAACCTTATTCATCAACCGTAGTCAATAAATAATAATCATAAAATTTCGCGACTAATCAATCAGTCGAACCGTTGGCCACTCCCTTGCTATTTGAATTTATAAATCGTGCATTTTAATTTTGAACCTCAGTCCACAGTTTCCAGCAGCACATACAGAGACGGCAGTGGAAGTATCCTCCGGAACCTATAGGTGTAGGACGTGAGCGACTCGCGGAGTATCTTCGACAACATTTACTCCGGAGAGTTACGCCCGTCCGGCACATTCGTTGGTCCTTCGAGCCGGATCTATCATCCGTTTGTATTTCGGAACCGAGTACATAGTCACTACCGTATTAAAGCTGCTGAATTTTCAGAATCAAGATGCCGATCACTCGTTCGCAAGGAAGGGGAACCATGGCGTGGACTGTCGGTCTGAAAGGAGGTCCGTCAGACAATACCGACGCCGTCCGCCACCAGATGCCACCACGCTCACCGTCAACAACAGAAGGCGCTGAGGCGCCATCTTGCCCCCGCGAAGGAGGGTACTCCTGCCCGTTTCGGTCACTCCAACCGGGACACTGAAGCAGATGGAACAAATAGAAGGCAACTATGACATTCGCTGTGCATCACCGCCAACAGCCCGGGAAGACTCCCGCGCCGAAGAGACACCGAGGGGCCACACCGATAGAAGTACGAAGTCAAAGAAGACTATTCGGCCCAATAGAAAAGTTATGAAGGCTCGTGAAGAAGTGTTGAGAATGAAATTGGAACTTGCACAGATTTCCTTACAGATGGCTGAAGAAGAAGATGAATCGGACGACTATGATGAAGATGGCCACTGCAAAAGTGAGTACGTCCGATCTTGGCTCGAAAATTCCGTAGCCAAGCAAAAGCCAACTCAAGGCGTAACCACCGGAGGGGAGGTCCCACTTAATAAAACCGTCACAAAACCACCCACGGAGGTTGTTGTCAGTGAGCCGCAGAAGAAGCTCACAAAACGGGATTCCAAGGTTGATGAAGACAGGGAGCTCCTACCAATTGTATCAGAGCTTACCTACCAGTATCCCTATCCAGAAAATGTACCAATGGTGTGTGTAACTGCTACTGCAACACTAAAAATAATCCCATGCCATAAAAGATTAGCCAGGACTCCAAGGTTGATGAAGACAGGGGGTTCCTACCAATTGTATTAGAGCTCACCTACCAGGATCCCTACCCGGAAGATGTAACCAAGAATCCCATATCAAAAAAGCCCAACCAGGCACCTGTCATTAATGAAGACAGGGGGCTCCGACCATTTATATCGGAGCTCACATCCGCTATAGCCACACTCGCTGACAAACCAAAACCAGAGAGTGCATCGTCGCATACTTTCGCAGCGTCGAAAGCTATAATGACACTGCCAAGCTTTAGCGGAGCACATACCGAATGGCTTTCGTTCCGTGTCATTTACGATACAACTTGACTCTTCAATGATATCGAAAATACTGCAAGACTACGAAGAAGTCTACAAGGAAGAGCCTTGGAAACAGTCAGCTCAGAACTCATCGGGCATGCTAAGCCAGATGAGATCATGCGAGAACTGGAGCTACAATTTGGGCGTCCAGATTCAATCGCCCAAGCCGAAACCGAGAAATTACGAAGAAGCACCTAGGTGCTTCTGTACATCGTGGCATGTACAGAAGCACCTAGGTCTCTAGAGACATCTGCACATTTGCGAGCAAAGTAAGGGGAATGGTCGTCACACTTCGAGCACTCAAACGAGACCATTACCTCGTCAACGCAGAGCTGCTACGACACCTCACCGACAAATTGCCAAACTCTATACGTGCGCAGTGGTATAGAATCTACACTGAAAAATACGACTCTAGACCAGACCTTGGTTCCTTCAGCGAGTATATCAATGAACAAGCTCGCTTCTGCAGTGCATTTGCGCCTCCTGAAATTATAAACGGAGCGCACTGCAATCGTCCAGTACATAGGACACACACGGCTACCACTCCGTGCCAAATGCCAAGTGCCGTACCAAGCCGTCTCCGAAATGCAGAGTGAGCGAAAAGGAAGGTCACTCCGGATCCAAGTGTAACAAATTTAAAGAAGCAGATGTCAATAAAAAGTGGTAAATCGCAAAACAAAGTAATTCATGTCTCCGGTGATTGCGCTGCAAAAGTCAAAGTCAAACACACAGATGTAAAACTACTAAGTGTGAAATAAAAGGATGCACCGCGATACACAATCGGCTTCTCCACCATAATAAAAAAAAGAAGACAGAGGTCATATAAAGAGAACCTCAAGAAACCGTAGCAAATTCATTCGCTGTGTCAAAGCATCAAGCTTACCTAAAAATAATTCCAGTTCGAGTAATTGGACCGGCGGGAGTAGTAATCACACACGCCCTGCTGGATGATGGGTCAATAGTCTCATTAATGGATGAGGAAATTGCCAAACAAATCGGAGCTACAGGGCGGGTGGACCCATTTAAGATCACCGCTATCGGGAACACTACCCTCGATTCACCGGACTCCCGAAGAGTCAAAGTTTCGCTGAAGAGTGTCCACAGAAAAAGGGTGCCATTCAGAGCACGCACGCTTGCCAGCCTAAACTTGGGGCCACAGACTGTGTGTGCAGCAGATATAGCAAAGTGCAACCATTTAAAAGACCTGAAGGAGCAACTAGTAGAGTAGAGAGCAAGTGGTAGAGCCACGTCTACAGTGGTAGAGCCACGCGACAGCTTTTGCTGTCGCACGGATGGGCCGGCTCAAACCGGGGTGGTACCACGACCTCACAGAATAGCAGCGTGAAGTAGAGGTTTACCTCTGCGTTTCACTTGATGAGTGCAGGTGGCCGGAGGCCCATTTTACTGGAAATGAGGCATTCCATCTTAGTCCTCACGGGTGAAAACGCATCTACATTTTCAATTGTAATAGAGGATAGATGTAGATGTCTATGGGCCGCAGCAATAACTTACCATCAGGTGGACTGTGTGCTCGTTTGTCACCCTTATCCTATAAAAAAGAACTAACATATGACTCCGGCAACCCAAGGATCCTAATAGGACAGGACAATTGGAGACTTCTGATAGCCACTCAAGTCCGCAGAGGTCCGCCGCACCAGCCAATCGCCTCGCTTACAGAACTAGGATGGGTGCTACACGGGGCACACACTAAAGCTCCGTATCAGCGCGTCCACGCGGCCAATGAGCTGCACACGAGCGAGGAGACCATAAATGATCAACTCTGCGAATACTTCGTGCTGGAATCTCTCATAATCAATCCGAGAAGACCAGACTCCAATCCGGAGAAGAAAGCTGAAGATATACTAAATAGCAACACCCGTCAGTTGGAAGACGGGCACATAGAAACAGCACTTCTCTCGAAGAAAAAAGATGTCACGATACCTGTCAACAACAAAACGACAGTTAAGAGGTCAACATCTACATCGTCCGAACCTACCAGTGAGGAAAGATCCCTCGCCATTACAGAAAAGTATAGGGCTCCGCTATTCCGAGAAGCCGTTCCCAATCCAACAAAGTTTTCGAAATGGGAACGCTTATTGCGAGCTACGGCCAGAGTGCTTCAGTTTATAACACTCTGCCGCAAAACAACCGACAGTACCTTTTACAAAAGGACCAAACGATGTAAAGATGAAGATCCCGACTGGAGGAAATCGAAAAATAATCCGCGACACCTCGCGCAGTCTTCCAGTCGAGTGAAAAAATAAATACATCACACTCGAGGCCGAATACATCAGAGAGGCCGAAAAGCTCCTGATATATGTCATCCAAGAAGACTCCTTCACACAAGAAATAGCCGATCTCCGTACCAATAAAAAGTTCGCCCATGATTGGCGCTTACGACCGCTCCAAATAGAACTAAAAGACGGGATCATCGCTCTACGAAGTCGCATAGCCGCCGTAAAGGGAGTCTCGGAAAACATGAAAGAGCCAGCTATATTGGATGGTGATCATTACATCACTCAACTGTGTATCGATTGGATGCATTGTAGCCTGCATCATTGCGGAACCGAACCTACCATCAACGAGGTTCGACAGCACTATTGGGTAATCCGACTTAGACCCACCACGAAAAGGATAGTGAGCCAATGCCTACAGTGCCGCATCAGAAAAGCGCAACCATCCGTGCCAGCCACCGGTGATCATCCCAGCACACGTCTCGCTCATCACCAGAGACCTTTCACCTTTACCGGTCTGGACTATTTTGGGCCACTATCCATCACAGTGGGACGTCAACACCAGAAGAGATACGTAGCTCTATTCACCTGCCTCACATCCAGAGCTGTCCACTTGGAAGTTGTCGCAAATCTCAACGCAGATTCCGCAATACTGGCCTTAAGAAGATTCGCAGCGCGCCGAGGGTGTCCCACCGAGATTTATTCCGACAACGGCACCAATATGCACGACGCAGATAAGGAACTTCGGGAGGCTTTTCAAGAAGAAGCCAGCCGACGAGGCATAGTATGGCGTTTTATAACCCCCTCCGCGCCTTTCATGGGAGGGGTGTGGGAACGACTTACCATTTTAGTTTATTTAGACGTTAGTAGATAGATTATCTAATAATATCAGGGACATAAGCGAACATTTATTTATTTTATCAATAAGGCATAAAATAAAGTCAATTCTGTTAAAAGTTCTGTTTGTGTTAAAAATATGCTACCAGTGCCGGTAGCGGTGTAAAACGATTTAATGATATCTTCATATGACCATATCTAGAAATATCAACGTTGTGTCCAGTTATTAATATCTTCAAACGTTTTCTATTTATTGATTTGGTCAAGCTATATCATGAGATGGTCAACAAACAGTGTTAAATATCATGAAATGACCACACCATTTCACGAAATGATTGACTACTTTATATGATCTATTCTACGATCTGGCCACGACATTTGTATAAAAGTCTCTTTAATAAAACTATAATAATAATGAAAATTTTACAATAATTGTAGACAGATCAGTTTTAATCAGTTTACATATTTAAATATTATATCATAGGGTATTTTTGCAACGCTCCCGAAAACTAAGACAAGCGACAGCACCAAGTATACCTTTGATCATGGGTCACAAATAAATTTGATCCTGATGAAAAAAAAAACATATTTTTACAAAGTTTTATTAGCTTTATTCACGCGCCATCATGTTAGTACAGCTAAATGAAACGATAATTTATTAAAAAAAATCATGAAAATACTGAAACATAAAACCAGCAGTGAAAACTGAATTGATATCACCTGACTAATGGAGGTTAATGTACGCGCAAACGGTGAAAAAAGAACGCTGGCCTTGAACTTGGGCACTGAGCGATTTATCACATATTGGTACGAAGGGGGCGCGACGGGGGAACAATCCGCCAGTATTACAGTGCCTGCATGCTATTGGTTCCCGCGCTTTGTTCGCTCCAAAAATACAGTCGCATACAAAGCTTACTTTGCGACTCGCGACGATGTTTTAAAAAGGAAGGAAAGAAAAATTATTTATATCTATTGTTTTATGCCGTGTAGTGGCGGTCAAGAATATTCACTACCCCATATCCTCCCGTGGGTGTTGTAAAAGGCGACAAAGGGAAACAGGCGGGAGATGGGCAGCAGCATCTTCCTGATAATAGCCGAAAGTACAATAAAAAAACTGCGGTTGCCAACCCGCTCGCCAAGCGTGGCAACTATGGCAAATACCCCCCAATGATGAAAACAACAAACAGACGGCCCCTAGTCCCCGGCGGCCCCGCTATTCTTGGCTACGGTGGCGACCATGGTAACGGCGGGGCAGGGGGTGCTAAGAATCTCCGGTGGAGGTTCGGTTGCCACCTTAGACGACTCGACCTGGCAACGTACAACGCACGCAACCTGAGGACTGACGAGAAGATCGTGGAGCTGGAAGAAGAGATAGACAAGTTGCGCTGGCATATTATAGGATTATCCGAAGTCCGAAGAGAGGGGGAGGACACGATAATCCTCGAATCCGGCAACTTGCTCTATCACCGGGAGGGCGACCATCTGTCCCAAGGAGGTGTCAGATTTATCGTCCACAAGTCTCTCGTTAACAACGTTGTAAAGATTGAGTGTGTCGACGAGGGTTGCGTACCTTATACTCAGAATCACCAAACGGTATTCGCTGAAGGTCATACAGGTTTACGCACCAACCTCGGCACACCCTGATGAGGAGGTGGAGGAAATGTATGAGGATATCTCTAGAGCCATGCATTCCTCCAAAACCCAATATACGGTGTTAATGGGAGACTTCAATGTGAAACTAGGCACAAGAGAGAACGGTGAGCTGAAAGTAGGGAAATTTGGAATAGGGCAACGGAACCCAAGGGGCCAGCAGCTGGCCGACTTCATGGAGAAAGAGGGACTCTTTATGATGAACTCTTTCCTCAAGAAGCGGCCCCACAGGAAGTGGACCTGGTCGAGCCCCGACGGTTTGACAAAAAATGAGATTGACTTCATTATGACGACCAGACGACAACTGTTCAGTGATGTCTCAGTGATCGCGAGGGTGAAAACCGGCAGCGATCACCGAATGGTTAGAGGCACACTGAACCTAAATGTTAAGTTGGAGAGGTCTCGTCTGATGAAGTCAACGCTCCGTCCCCCTCGTGCTCTAATCCAAAGTTCCGAAACCTTTCAGTTCGAGTTACAAAACCGTTTTCAGTGCTTAGTAGACTGCAATGAAGTGGACGATATGAATGACAAGCTCGTGGAAACTGTCCATGCGGTCGGAGCTAAGTTCTGCAAGACCCGCCGCAGAAGAACACAAAAACTCTCCGATCACACTCTTAATCTCATGGCTGTTAGACGGGAGATGAGGCTATATTCTTCAACAGATTTGACAGCATACAGACAACTGAACAGACAGATCTCTAAATGCATGCGGCGAGACTTACGCAACTTCAATACAGCTCGTATTGAAGAAGCGATCGAGCGGAACCAAGGCTCCAAAGTCTTTGCCAGAGATCTGTCTGCCAGAAAGAGCCAACTGTCAAAGCTGAAGACCGAATGTGGCAGCATTGTTTCCGGGGCACCTGAGATTTTGAGTGAGATTGAGAGGTTCTATGGGCAGCTGTACACGTCATCGTTGGAGCCACACGCAAGTGTGAGTAACGATCCAAGAGCGAGTCTTATTCGACACTATTCCGAAGATATCCCGGACGTCAGTCTGAGCGAGATTAGAATGGCTCTCCAGGACCTTAAAAACGGCAAGGCCCCAGGCGAGGATGGAATTACAGCGGAGCTTCTGAAAGCGGGTGGAAGACCGGTACTTGAAGTCCTTCAGAGGCTCTTTAATTCCGTTCTCCATGGTGGCATTACACCGGAGGCGTGGAGCAGAAGTGCGGTGGTCTTGTTCTTCAAGAAAGGTGACAACGCTCTTTTGAAGAACTACAGACCGATTTCCCTTCTGAGCCGCGTCTACGTTCTGTTTTCGAGAGTCATTACGAATCGTCTCGCGCGCAGACTTGACGACTTCCAGCCTCCCGAACAAGCCGGTTTCCGAAAGGGCTTTAGCACCATAGACCACATACATACCCTACGGCAAATTGTACAGAAGTCCGAGGAGTACAATTTGCCACTATGTCTGGCGTATGTGGACTATGAGAAAGCCTTTGATTCCGTCGAAATTTGGGCGGTGCTGCAGTCCCTTCAGCGGTGCCAAGTTGACTGTCGGTATATCGAAGTGCTGAAGTGTTTGTACAGTAGAGCTACGATGGCTATCCGAGTACAGAACCAGAGTACGAAACCTATCCAATTGCAGAGAGGTGTAAGACAGGGTGACGTTATATCCCCGAAACTCTTCACCGCTGCATTGGAAGACGTTTACAAGCTTCTGGACTGGAAAGGATACGGTATTAACATCAATGGCGAGTACATCACTCACCTTCGATTTGCCGACGATATAGTCCTCATGGCAGAATCGCTGGAGGAACTAAGCACTATGCTCAATGACCTCAATAGTGTCTCCCAACGGATAGGTCTTAAGATGGACATGGACAAAACAAAGATTATGTTTAATGTCCATGTCACACCTATGCCGGTATTTTTTGGGAGCACTAAGCTCGAAGTTTTTGATGAGTATGTTTACCTGGGACAAATAGTCCGAATAGGTAAGTCCAACTTCGACCGAGAGGTCAATCGACGGATTCAATTCGGCTGGGCAGCGTTCGGGAAGCTACAACACATCTTCTCGTCAGAAATACCTCAAAACCTTAAAACAAAATTGTACAACCAGTGCGTGTTGCCAGTGATGACTTACGGAACTGAGACGTGGTCCTTCACTGCTGGCCGTATGAGGAAGCTCAAGGTCGCTCAGCGAGCTATGGAGAGGGCTATGCTCGGAGTTTCACTGCGTGATAAACTTAGGAATGAGGATATCCGCAGTAGAACCAGAGTAACCGACATAGCCCAACGGATTAGTAAGCTGAAGTGGCAGTGGGCCGGCCATATAGCTCGAAGAACCGACAACCGATGGGGAAGAAAGGTTCTCGAGTGGCAGCCTCGTACCGGTAGGCGAAGTGTAGGGCGTCCCCCCACAAGATGGAGTGACGACCTGGTAAGACATGCAGGAAATCGATGGATGCAGGTGGCTCAGGACCGTGCTTTATGGCATTCTTTGGGGGAGGCCTATGTTCAGCAGTGGACTTGTGAAGGGCTGTAATGATGATGATGATGATGATTGTTTTATGACTAAACTAGTGAACGAAAAGGTAAATATGATAGGAGAAGGTGAATGGGGAAATATGTGCAGTAAATTTAAAAGTGTTGAGGAAGAATACCGAAAAAATTACCATGTGATCGACCTGATAACGGAAGCTCAAGCGAAGATGAAAGTGATGATGAAGTAGCATCCAGTAACACCAACACACCTTCAACATCTGGCTTCCATGTGACCCAAGACGACATAATGGACGGCGTGCCACCCTTACCTTAAGTTTTCTTGTTACAAAATACTTTATATTTTACGATAGAAATAACAAATAATGCTCAAGTATACATTATCCATTTTTAATTCCAAGTAAGGCACCTATTATGATTCTACAATAAAACAATTAATTACTTACTATAATATTATAAAATAATATCCCAATACCATGTAGTACTTTAGAACGCGACTGTAACCTCCCTCCACTCGACCTGTATCTAGCTCGGTGCGAAACTATTTAACCCGCCCGGCTCGTGTCGCATCACGCTGTGACGCAGTAGGTTTCAGTTTTGTCAATTTGTTTATTAAATTGTGATTACATGTTGGTATTATTATTGTTCGTTTTTTGTTTTAATAATGCTTAACGCGTACGTTTATAGTGATTGTGAATATGACAACATGTTATGTATCCGAACCTAGGTACACGAAGTATCGCTAAATAAATTGTTAAGACGTCGGGATGGAACAAGTGTGTCATACTGTGCAGTGCATAAAGTGTTGAAGCGTAACCGAATGCGCCCATACAAATTGCACAAAGTGCAAGCTTTAGTTCCCGGCGATCACGACCGCCGACGAGTTTTCTGCCGTTGGTTATTATACCAGCAACAACGTGTAGCTGGTTCCATTGAGCACATTATCTGGACGGATGAGTCGACATTTACCAGAAACGGCCTGTGGAACCGAAGAAATACACACGTGTATTCAGAGTTTAACCCGTACGCTGTTCGACAAAGCGGGCACTAAACCCGATGGTCGGTTAACGCATGGGCAGGTTTATTTAAGGATCGCATACTGGGACCTGTGTTTCTGAACGGACAGCGATACCTAAATTTATTAATGAACAGTTGACAGACATTTTAGACGACCTATCGTTGGCTGAGTATCGCCGCACATGGTTCCAGTATGATGGTGCCCCCTCCACATGTCGTGAGGTTCGTCCGTGAGCGCCTCAATTAGCTATTTGATGATCGCTGGATTTGGCGGACTAGGACCACACGCTTGGCCACCTCGCGCACCAGATCTGACCCCGTTAGACTTCTTTCTGTGGGGTATGTGAAAGAAAGGGTTTTTAATCGTGAGTGTGATAGTGCTGACGAAACTACAAAAGGATTTTGGATGTTTTCGACAAACTACGTACGGACTGTGTCGAAGACCACACGATGATGCCCCGCCTCCATGAGGAGACGCAACACCAAGCCCAAATCTGCCTTGAAAAGAATAGAGCACAATTTGAGCCGCATCTCATAAGACCACGGAGGATTTAGAGCGGTAAGCTGTTTCAAAACTAATTTTTTTAAATAGCTTAGTACTGAACTAATCTGAATATATACATAACTGAATACATGAGAGTAATAAACATAGAAACAGAAACATAAACTTTTTTATTCAATATAGATTATAAATAATGCTTATTGAAAGTCACTCTTTTGTATAATTACCACTGGTTCGAAAAAAAAACCTCTGTCCTGGGAAGAACCAGCAAGAAACCCAGCGGGACTGTTTTTTTAAATAACAGCTTACAATCATGTATGTTACACAAATTAACAACACAACAAATTAGAAATAGCTTGGTAGCGATCACCTCATTTCCAGGGGTTATTATCATCTATAAATTCTTTAATACTATAATAACCCTTTTTATACAAACTTAGTTTAATAAAGTTTTTGAACTTTGAGCAGGTCAAATTTTGTATATTTTCTGGAATTTTGTTGTAAAAGCGTATACATCGCCCCAAGAATGAATTACTGACTCGATGGAGTCGAATAACTGGTACAACTAGCTTGTGTCTGTTCCTAGTATTTACAGAATGAATATCACTTATTTTTGTAAAACTACTTTTATTTTTGTGTACGTACATTACATTTTCATAAACGTATGCCAAAGTTAATATACTAATGTCCTTAAATTTTTGTCGCAGCAACTCTTTAGGCTTTAAATCATAAATTCTTCTTATGGCCCTCTTCTGTAAAACAAATATAATTTCAGTGTCAGCTGCGTGTCCCCATAGCAAAATACCATACGACATTATGCTATGGAAATAGCTAAAGGAAACTAGTCTAGCTGTTTCAACACTGGTTAGACTTCTAATCATTTTGACAGCATATGCTGCAGAACTAAGTCTGCTTGCTAGTTTTGATATATGGGGACTCCATGGAATCTTCGCGTCTAGTGTGGTTCCAAGAAAAATGGTGGTATCTACAAGACTCAGTTTCTCCCCATTTAAAATAACATTAGTATTTAATTGTTTGACATTTGGAGTCATGAATGTCATACATTTCGTTTTAGTGCCATTTAAATGCAAATTATTAACATTGAACCAATTTACTAATTTAGATATAGCATTATTTACTTCGTCATATTTTAGCAATTGTCGACTTAATTTGAAAATTAAAGAAGTGTCATCTGCAAATAATACTATATCATGGTTATCTCCTACTATGTAAGGTAAGTCATTAATGTATACAAGAAACAGAAAGGGGCCTAGAATTGAGCCTTGAGGCACGCCCATCTGTACCATCGACCCGGAAGAACTCATACTGTTAATGACAACTTTTTGCGTTCTCTTACTTAAATATGAAATAATTAATTTAAGAGCATCACTTCTTACACCGTAGTGTTGAAGTTTCCTGATTATTGTTTCATGGTGAACACAATCGAAGGCTTTGGATAGGTCACAAAATATACCCAAAGCATCCTGTGAATTCTCCCATGCATTAAATATATATTTAATCAGCTCAACACCGGCATCAGATGTCGAGCGACCCCTTGTGAAATCAAATTGATTTTTATGTAGTAAATTATTTATATTAAAGAAATTTAACATTTGATCAAGAATATTTTTTTTTAAATCTTAATAAGTGTTGGTAGTAAAGAAATAGGTCTAAAATTAGCGGGGTCTAATGTACTACCAGATTTAAATAAAGGTATTACTTTACTATACTTCATTAAATCAGGAAACACACCAGATTCAATACTAGTATTAAAAATAGTAGCTAAATGAGGCGAGATTGTATCTATTATAGACGAAATAACTTTAACGGAAATCCCCCACAGATCCGCAGTTTTCTTAACATCAATAGTTTTAAAATATTTTACAATATATTTTGATGATACTTTATGAAATGTAAAATTCTTTCCCGAAGGTAGCGTGAAGGTCCTTCATGAGAAGAAGCTGCTCTTCTAACCGACGGCGCTGTTCCTCCTGGTGGCGGGCCTGTTCCTCCTGTCCACGCTGCAGCTGCTCTTCCAACCGACGGCTCTGTTCCTCCTGTCAGCGGACCTGTTCCTCGTGTCGGCGAGCCTGATCCTGCAACATCATCATCAGAGCCTCTAAGTCAGGTGCTGCAGATGCAGGAGCTACTGACAGGCCGACCTCCGTGGTCAGCATCTGGCCCTCCGACGTTTGCGGCGTTGTACCACCAAATCGTCTCTGGTCCGTCTCCAGCTGGCGTTGACTTCGGGTACGGATACCCTCCATGTCGTCCTTTGGTAAAATCGGCATGATTTGATCCCACTTCTGACACCAATTGTTACGAGCTTAGGGTTCAAGACAATTAAAAACTGCCGATTAAATTACCAAAATTGACACTTTAATCACACAACACTAATTTCAATTTAAAATGACACTAATAATAAAACACAATCACTTTAATTCGCAGTTATTTCACTTCGAAGTATTCTCTTGTATCGCCAATTCACTGCTCGGCACTGCTGCAATACTGCCTCGGTCGTGGTCTATACCAGCCTTATATAGGGTCTCAGATAGTTTCCAGAACATTCTACTGTAGCGACATCTAGAATGTTCGAGTACATATCGGTCCCGAAATTTCTGGAAGGATCTTGACTCTCCTAGTTCTGCTTCTCGACACTATAGGGCGCTAGTGTAACTAGCGTTGCCATATATGAGACATTAATAGTGGCGCGCAACAATATTATTATCCTTGGTCGTTTACAGAATTACTAAAAGGTACCACTACCATCAACAACAATAGGTGGAAGCTTATCTCTACAAATTCTACAGGTAATATTAGAGATAAAGTGCTATTTCCAACAATAATGGCTTCGGTCTAATTGGAATTTAAATTAAGCCCGAAAGACCTGCTCCAATCATGTATTGAATCAAGATTTGTATAAGATTTTAAAGATGTAAGCACAAAAGATCGAAATTGGAACGGTACGTACACATTATATAACAAAACATGTTTCAGTAATGTGGAGACTGAATGTTAAAAAACAAATGTTATATAACTCTAGATGCGACGGAGGCGTCTCGCGGGGCAACGGCAAACGACAATGTCATACGACAATATCATATAACATTGTTTTATTGTATTGTTATTCTATTGTGTACAATATTTTTATTTGTTGCAATGTTGAAAAACAATGTTACATAATGTAACATATTATAAAACAAAAGTTATACAACATGTTACTTGATCTGTACGCACCCTAAGAAAAAAAGAAACATAGTAATAAACAGTTACATTTATAACGTATAATTACGGGTTCAAAAACATGACTAGGAAATTTAAAAAAAGATCCTGTACATAAATCCAAAAGAAATTTCAAAAATATTTTAGAACGCTTCAAAATCTAAACTAAATAAATAAACAAACAATAATTTTAAGTATTTTGACACCTGTACATATACTAAGAAACATAAAAATTTTCCATAATCTAAATTAAGAAAATAACAAATAAATTTAAGCATTATGACACTGATCAACAAAGTACCAATCCAGCCTAATAAATTCTAGAAGGTCTCATTACAATTAAACTGTCTCAAAAATAATTATACTTTTTATAAAATGAAATCCGATTTCAATATATAAAAAATCCACTTAATTTTATTGATTCTGAAGTGAGGGCCTAAATTTTACTATGTTCTTGCACCGACTCCAAAAGCTATTAATTTTATTAATTTTTTTTACGGTTTTCACTGTTATGTAATTTAATGATTGGACCCTTTTTGAGTACACTCAGCAATCACAGATTCAACTTAACAACTAGAATATCGTAATAATAATTCCATAAACTATTTTCCACTATTAGAATATCTTCTTCAGTTTTTAATCTTTGAGGTAATGGCTATTTAAGATAAGAAGAATCATTGAAATCGGTTCGAATAATGCAACAGAATCAAGAAACTGCTCTGTTTATATGAATTCGGCTAAAAACTTTTAAGTGAGTTCTTTTTTTATTGTAAACTTCCAATGTGAACGGACGTTCGGACTGTACGCTGAGCGGTTAAATTCTCTGAAAGTTTTAAATTTTTCCAATAAAGTAGCGTTGAAGAATGGCTTTTACGTGGATTAGTATCAACTAAGTTTATATTACAAGATTATTTTCACGATTTATCTCGATCGAGATTCTAAACATATTCGACTTTCTTAAAATAATACGATTGTTTGTGAAATTACGAGTACATTAACCTAGATCAATATATTTGCAACCTGGAGCGTTATATCCCGAGAAATAATATTTTTGAAATATTGAGTTCGATACTAAAGTGAGATCTATTCAAATATTCTTATACGTGGTATGCTGCAGCTATAATATGGTTGTAGCAAGAATGGGTCGGCTCGACCGGGGGATAACCACGCTCTTGCATACCAGTGTAAAATAGCAGCTTTATGTTGCTGCGTTTCATTTGGTAAGTGTAGACAACCGGGTACCATTTTTACTGCAAACGATTTATTCCATCTTAGCCCTCAAAAGTGAACAACGCATTTGCATTTTGATACTTAATCGAGGATAGATGCAGCTGTCTATGGATCACTGCATACACTTAACATCAGGTGGAATGTGAGTTTGCTTGTCACCCTTTTGTATAAAAAGACGTGAAACATCTAGATCAGCGACGCAGAGTAACATCATTCAAGGTACGAGACTTCCCGTTCTGCTAACGTTAAGTTTCCTGCCAAACTTGACGACTTGGATAAATCCTTCATTCAACAGGAGAGGCTATAACTCGCTTTTACTATAAGAAAAATCATCATAGATGCATAAATATAAATGTTGTATTCGTAAGCTGTGATTCATGTGCATACGATGCGTGAAGACGGCACAATACACCGTCCTTCATGAGAGACATCCACATGAAGAGGTCTTAGCCACGCTACTCTGCGAGGTGGAGTATACAGTAAACACCAAACCATTGACTCACATCTCAGTAGACAGCAACGACAACGAATCCATCACTCCAAACTACTTCCTTTTGGGAGGATCTGCGAGACTGCCGACACCTGGAGTATTTGATGAAAAAGATATACATAGCAAAAGGCACTGGCGACGCTCCCAGATACTCGCTGATATGTTCTGGCAGCGTTGGATCAGAGAATAACTACGAGAACTTCAAAACCGGCGGGAGGCCCATGGTCGAGGCCCCAATCTTCATGTGGGCGATCCAGTCCTCATTGCTGACGGCCAGTTACCTCGTAATACCAGGCCACGAGGAAGGATTGAAGCAGTTTTCCTTGGTGCGGACGGACAGATTCGCACTGTGGAGGTACGCATCGCAAACGGCCTAATCAAGAGGCCAACCAGGAAACTCGTGCCGCTGCCGAAGTAGAAGCAACGTCTCTCACCGGAATGGATGCAGTGCCACTGTGATGAGATCGTCGCAACGCTGCACGGCGGGAGAGATGTTCGCGACGGCCTAACAACTTTAAGAAACAAAATGAAGAAAGAATATTGTTTTGTATAAAAAGTGAACGAAATCGAGTAAATAGTGTATTAATATAGTTTTACAGTGTGTTTACAACTCTTAATATATGTGTATAGAATGTCGTTTTGATAATAGTTAATATAAATAACTTTAATTGTTTAAGAAAAAATCGACCAATCACAGCGCGTCGTATCGTAGAACTTTCTGGAAATTTAATTAACTGCGCAATAGTTTATACTAAAAATAATGCTAATATTTTTGTGTTCTAAAAGAGTTGTAAATATGACATTTAGTTAGCATATGGTATACCGGGTATTTTTGGAACGCTCCCGAAAACTAAGACAGGCGACAGCACCAAGTATACCTTTGATCATGGGTCACAAATAAATTCGATCCTGATGAAAAAAAAATCATATTTTTACAACGTTTTATTAGCTTTATTCACGCGCCATCATGTTAGTACAGCTAAATGAAACGATAATTTCATTCAAAAATCATGAAAATACTAAAACATAAAACCAGCAGTAGAAACTGTATTGATATCACCTGACTAATGGAGGTTAATGTACGCGCGAATGGTGAAAAAAGAACGCTGGCCTTGAACTTGGGCACTGAGCGGTTTATCACATATTGGTATGAAGGGGGCGCGACGGGGGAACAATCCGCCAGTATTACTGTGCCTGCATGCTATTGGTTCCCGCGCTTTGTTCGCTCCAAAAATACAGTCGCATACGCAGCTTACTTTGCGACTCGCGACGATGTTTTAAAAAGGAAGGAAAGAAAAATTATTTATATCTATTGTTTTATGACTAAACTAGTGAACGAAAAGGTAAATATGATAGGAGAAAGTGAATGGGGAAAATTGTGCAGTAAAGTTAAAAGTGTTGAGGAAATATACCGAAAAAATTACCATGTGATCGACCTGATGACGAAAGCTCAAGCGAAGATGAAAGTGATGATGAAGTAGCATCCAGTAACACCAACACACCATCAACATCTGACTTCCATGTGATCCAAGACGTCATAATGGACGGCGAGTCACCCTTAGCTGAAGTTTTCTTGTTACAAACTACTTTATATTTTACGATAGAAATAACAAATAATGCTCAAGTAAACATTATCCATTTTTAATTCCCACCTCTTCAAAAGTTCGAAGTAGCTAGTAAAACACCTATTATGATTCTACAATAAAACAATTAATTACTATAATATTATAAAACAATAGCCCAATACCATGTAGTACTTTAGAACGCGACTGTACCCACACTCCCTCCGCTGTCGACCTGTATCTAGCTCGGTACGAAATAATGCTGCGATCATAAGAAAAAAGGGCGCAACTAACAATTTTTGAATTAATGAGTTAAATATACCATTCAACTCATGATAAGAAGGCGCATCTACTATTTTTTTTAATATTCACAAATATCAATATTTTAGAAATTATCGTAAGAATTTTAGACGTAACCGTTGATCACAGATGACATTTTTTTAGTAGAAAAGACTTATACAAATTCAACATAAAAGAAAATACTTATTTAACCAGTTGCTACGTCATCTTTAAGAATATTTGCATCGATTACTTAAATTTCAATTATTCTTGTCTTATTATTCTATATCTTATTATTAAGAGCTTATATCTTATTATTAAGAGCTGGTGTTTCACATGTGGTCCCATATAAATTTGATCGAGGTCAGACCAATAGTTTTGAGTTATCCTTAATTATTTATATTAAAGTCGGTTGTACAAAATTTTTTATTTTTAATTATTATCGTAGTAAGTCTTGAATGATATCCCCTTTAAAATCATTACTCAAGAGTTGCGGGTTGTTATTTTTTGTGTCTCATTACTAATGCTTTTCCAATATTTACTAAGAAAAAAGTAGTAAATTACTATTAGCGTCCTTTCAACTTCAAATGACCTTTCCAAAATATGTAAAAATTTTAAATGAATGGCAGTTTTTTTTATTTATTAGGTTGGAAAGACGCAAATAGTTATATGCGTCTTTCTTTCGATGTTTTTGTGTTGCCAGGTGTATTTTTTAAGCTAAGATGAAAAGTGAAATTCGTTTTATTTAAATAAATAAACAAATTATCAAAAAAATAAGTTCGTCCTTAAAATCTTCATGTCTCTACGTATATATTTCAATTTACATATAGATACCTTTTAATATACTTTAGATACAGGGTCTGAAAGAAAAATTCATCAATTTATTTTTTATTTCCATTTTACGTTTTTGTTAGTTGCGTCCTTCTTTATTATGAAGGCATAATGTAACCCGGCCGGCTCGTGTCGCCTCACGGTGTGACGCAGTAGGTTTCAGTTTGGTCGGGGTTTGTTATTAATTGTAGTTTTTTAACAGTTCCGTGTTGATTTTGTACACGAGTGCGCGCGCGACAGCTCAATCGTTTTGTTTATTAAATTGTTATTACTTATGATTACGTGTTGGTATTATTCTTGTTGTTACATTTTTTGTTTTAATAATGCTAAACGCGTACGTTTATAGTGATTGTGAATACGGCAACATGTTAGGTATCTGAACCTAGGTACACGAATTATCGCTAAATAAATTGATAAGACGTCGGGATGGAACAAGTGTGTCATAATGTGCAGTGCACAAAGTGTTGAAGCGTAAGCAAATGCGCCCATACAAATTGCACAAAGTGCAAGCTTTAGTTCCCGGCGATCACGACCGCCGACGAGTTTTTTGCCGTTGGTTATGAGACTAGCAACAACGTGTGCCTGGTTCCATTGAGCACATTATCTGGACAGATGAGGCGACATTTACCAGAAACGGCCTGGGGAACCGAAGAAATACACACGTGTATTCAGAGGTTAACCCGCACGCTGTTCGACAAACCGGGCACCAAACCCGATGGTAGGTTAACGTATGGACAGGTTTATTTAAGGATCGCATACTGGGACCAGTGTTTGTGCCACAGCGACTGAACGGACAGCGATACCTAAACATTATAAATGAACAGTTGGTTGACATTTTAGACGACCTATCGTTGGCTGAATATCGCCGCACATGGTTGCAGCATGATGGTGCCCCTTCACATGTCGTGAGGTTCGTCCGTAAGCGCCTCAATGAGCTATTTGATGATCGCTGGATCGGCAGACTAGGACCATACGCTTGGGCACCTCGCTCACCAGATCTGACCCTGTTAGACTTCTTTTTGTGGGGTATGTGAAAGAAAGGGTTTTTAATCGTGAGTGTGATAGTGTTGATGAAATGCGCCAAAGGATCGTGGACGCTTTCGAGAAACTACGTACGGACTGTGTCGAATACCACACAATGATGCCCCGCCTGCACCCAAATCTACCTTGAAGTGAATGGAGCACAATTTGAGCCGCATCTCATAAGACCACGGAGGATTTAGAGCGGTAAGCTGTTTAATAACTATTTTTTTTTAAATAACTTAGTACTGGACTAATCTGAATAGGTACATAACTGAATACATGAGAATAATAAACATACCTACACGATGAATAAAAACGCATGACCTTGGTTACATTTCATTTAAGTATTTTTTCATTAGCGGGGAATCGAACCAGTTATTTGGGTTATTTAACCTGTAAATTCGGATTAAAGTGGATACGTGGAGACAAGTACAGTGGCAAAATAGTAGGTTAAGTAGATAAGTTAGGTATTTGAACAAGTGTTGTAAACTATAAGGTATTGTGGTATGGCCCGCTAGTTGCGGGCCGCGCGAATTTACGTTCGCGCGTACATTGACCTTTAGTCAGGTGATATCAATTCAGTTATTCCACTGCTGGTTTTATGTTTCAGTATTTTCATGATATTTTTATGAAATGATTGTTTCATTTAGCTGTAATAACATGATGGCATGTGAATAAAGCTAATAAAACGTAGTAAAAAGATGATTTTTTTTCACCAGGATCGAATTTATTTGTGACCCATGATCAAAGGTATACTTGGTGCTGTCGCCTGTCTTAGTTTTCGGGAGCGTTCCAAAAATACCCTGTATAGATTACGATAGTGAAGAAATAATTTGTATAATTAAACGCATTTGGTAGTTATTAAAAAAATCAAGAAAAAATGTACCCATTTAATATGAGAGTTTGGGACATTTCGTTAAATAACTTTTTTAAATGTAAATATATTGAATAACCTTTAACATACTGATAACCGATTGATTTATAATTGGTGATTGAGACCAAAAAGCCGATATAATGATGTTAAGCACATTAGTCTAAGATTTAACCTTATACAGAAAATGTAGCAATTTATGCCAATTACATAGTAAAACGGTTCGACAAAAAATGAGATTGACTTCATTATGACGACCAGACGACAACTGTTCAGTGATGTCTCTGTGATCGCGAGGTTGAAAAATAGTAGCAATCACCGAATGGTTAGAGGCACACTGAACCTAAACGTTAAGTTGGAGATATCTCGTCTAATGAAGTCAACGCTCCGACCCCTCGTGCTCTGTTCCAAAGTCCCGAAACTTTTCAGCTCGAGTTACAAAACCGTTTTCAGTGCCTAGAAGACTGCAATGAAGTGGACGATATGAATCACAAGCTCGTGGAAACTGTCCATGCGGTCGGAACTAAGTTCTGCAAGACCCGCCGCAGAAGAAAACAAAAACTCTCCGATTACACTCTTAATCTCATGGCTGTTAGACGGGAGATGAAGCTACATTCTTCAACAGACTTGACATCATACAGGCGACTGAACAGACAGATCTCCAAATGCATGCGGTGGGACTTACGCAACATCAATACAGCTCGTATTGAAGAAGCGATCGAGCGGAATCAAGGCTCCAAAGTCTTTGCCAGAGATCTGTCTGCCAGAAAGAGCCAACTGTCAAAGCTGAAGACAGAGTGTGGCAGCATCGTTTCCAGGACACCTGAGATTTTGAGTGAGATTGAGAGGTTCTATGGGCAGCTGTACACGTCATCGTTGGAGATACAGGCAAGTGTGAGTAACGATCAAAGAGCGAGTCTCATCCGACACTATTCCGAAGATATCCCGGACGTCAGTCTGAGCGAGATTAGAATGGCTCTTCAGCATCTTAAAAAAGGTAAGGCCCCAGGCGAGGATGGAATAACAGCGGAGCTTCTGAACGCGAGTGGAAGACCGGTTAATTGAGATCCTTTAAAAGCTCTTTAATTCCGTCATCCATGGTGGCATTACACCGGAGGCGTGGAGAAGAAGTGCGGTTGTCTTGTTCTTCAAGAAATGTGACAACGCTCTCTTGAAGAACTACAGACCGATTTCCCTTCTGAGCCGCGTCTACGTGCTGTTTTCGAGAGTCATTACGAATCGTCTCGCGCGCGTCTTGATGACTTCCAGCCTCCCGAACAAGCCGGTTTCCAAAAGGGCTTTAGCACCATAGACCACAAACATACCCTTCGCCAAATTGTACAGAAGTCCGAGGAGTACAATTTGCCACTATGTCTGGCGTATGTGGACTATGAGAAAGCCTTCGATTCCGTCGAAATTTGGGCGGTGCTGCAGTCCCTTCAGCGGTGCCAAGTTGACTGTTGGTATATCGAAGTCATTAGAAGAAGAAGAAGAAGATGAACCATTACTAAACAATTTTTGCTCCATTATTTTTTTAACGTTTTAAAGAAATCCTGTATATTTTGGAATGCATATCTCCCTATGAAGAAATTAATTAGCAAGTAACTGGTATAACTAGTTTGTGCTTGTTCTTCGTAAACAGAATGTACATCACTATTTTTAATAACACAATTTTTGTTTTTGTGTATATAAATCGACACAAATAAATAAAATTGAAGTGTCTGTTTGTAATGTTAAAATAAAAGCGTTTTAATAAATGCATGTGAAAGTATATACGATACTTATAACAAAAACCCAATTTTTAAAATTTTTGTCTGTCTGTCTGTCTGTTCCGGGTAATCTCCGTAACGGTTGGACCGATTTCGACAGGCCTTTCACTGGTAGATAGCTGATGTTATGAGGAGTAACTAAGACTAGTT
Organism: Parnassius glacialis; assembly: GCA_033319125.1. Classification (NCBI taxonomy): domain Eukaryota; kingdom Metazoa; phylum Arthropoda; class Insecta; order Lepidoptera; family Papilionidae; genus Parnassius; species Parnassius glacialis. The sequence continues at coordinate 706,817 of JAVANC010000027.1, forward strand.
ATATTTGACATAAAGAATTAAGGTTCCGTGCAACGTAATTAAACCCCTAAATTACAAGTGGATTTTTATAATTTTTTCTCTAAGATATTCTTTTGGACCTAGGTTATTTTATTTTATTTCTTTCATTATTTTCATAAAAGTTACCCCCACACTAGGATTTTCTCCTGTACCGTGGAGGCAGTTTACAAACATAAATTTCACGAGGACAAACATCCCGACCCGGAATAATTATTTGTAGGTCATACAAATACTTGTTCCGTGCGGGAGTCGAGCCCGCAGCCCCCAGCGTAACAACTCATTGCTAAGCGACTGCGCCACGGAGCTGTCAGGGTTATGAACTGCTCTTATGGTTCTCTTCTGCAAAAAAAAGATAGTTTCAATGTCAGTATTAGTTAGAAATTCAGTAATGTCATAATATTTTATTATTGAATAGCTGGTACCCTGCGCGTTGCTGCCACAGAAGAAATATTTACGAAAATATCGTTTTAAATTTCGAAGAGTTATATTGTTTAATTGTTGGATAAGAAAGCTGAAGTGGCAATGGGCCGGCCATATAGCTCGAAGAACCGACAAACGATGGGGAAGAAAGGTTCTTGAGTGGCAGCCTCGTTCCGGCAGGCGAAGTGTAGGGCGTCCCCCCACTAGATGGAGTGACGACCTGGTAAGATATGCAGGAATTCGATGGATGCAGGTGGCTCAGGACCGTGCTTTGTGGCATTCTTTGGGGGAGGCCTATGTTCAGCAGTGGACTTGTGAAGGGCTGTAATGATGATGATGATGATATATTGTTTAATTAGGAATGATAATACATAATGTCAGTACGTACCCGCGTCACCTAAAGTAAGTTAATTGTAAAGGGCTTTTCAATACGTTCGGGTAGATTTTTAAATGAAATAAAACAAGCTATGTGTGAGGTATTAACAAGATCCTTTTTTATTTGAAAGGCCCACATGTGACGCTAAGTGTGGAATATGAAATCGTTCAAATTCCCGTATCAGCTTCTTACAGTGGCACGGATTCGAATGGTACAATTTTCAATGACTCTTCTGCATAGGCTGACTTTGAGCGGTGGCCTGTGTTATGTTCAACTTTAGGGCATCGGTCGATTATGGTTTGTATACATAGACCTGCGAGTTCAAGAAACTCTTCAAGTAAAAGTCTAGCGGGGTCAAATCAAATAACCTTGGTGGCCAATACACATTACCCCTGCGAGAGATAAGCTTACCTTCAAATCACTCATGGAGAATGTCAATTGTGGAGTCCGCTGTGTGGCACGTAGCGCCATTCTGCTGGAACCACATATCGTCTAAGTCTATATGGTTCAATTTGGGCCATAAGAAATAGGTTATCATCGTTCTTTAGGGCTCACCGTGGTACGACTTTCCATTGACTCCTGTCGAGTTGGAAGTTGATACGTATTTTTACAGAAAAGTTACACTATTATAAGCACACACACAAAGATACAACATGCGAAAGCGCGTAATTTTTGAGAAAAAATTTATTGAAAATCAATTATTCTTGCATTGTTTATTTCTAATCCTACAATAAAAATGACGCCATTTTTTTTTGTTATTGTCAGTAGGGATGTCGATTCTTTCCGAAAAAGGTAAATTTTTTAAATAGATTCAAATTGGAAGCTGATGTATCGATTCCCAAAAAATCGATATCTAAAATATCTATATTTTTTCATGTTTGCATTTATAATGTAAATATAAATCCATTTTATGAGAAAAAAATCCCCTTCATCACAAAATATAGGGGGACCGATTCAGAAGGATTTCTGTATCTATTTTGAGACTGCTACGTCTCCGGCGCTGCGGAAAGTGCAGCCTCTACGCTTTAGCGTAACAAATAGCAGGCATCCTTCCTCGCCTTGTTCAGCAACAAGCTTCGGCTTGTTGGTCGCCTTCGGCGACCAGTCTCATCCACTCCGGCTCGTCCGATGCCTATGATTTGTTACAACAGGCGAAGGCTGCCCCCCCTACGCGCATCCGGCTCTTTAAAACTGCTCTAGGGATAGGACAGACTCGTACCAGGTGGAGTCGGGGCAATCAATTCGGTTCTTTGACATAAGTGGAACCTAACCTATTTTATTTGTTATCTGCCCTAATTGGCACTGTTAAAATAAAACAAATTTCAATAAGAGATCATTTATTGTGGTATCTTTCTTGTTTTTCATAAAATGGAATTATATTTACATTAAAATTGCAAACATAAAAAATATAGACATTTTAGAAATCGATACATCAGCTTACGATTTGAATCGATTTAAAAATCGACCCTTTTCGGAAATAATTGACATCCCTACTGACGACAATGGCATTACAAAATGGCGTCATTTTTGTGGTAGGATTAGATATAAACAATGCAAGAATTCAATGAAAAAGATTATCAATAACTTTTTTCTCAAAAATTACGCATTTCCGCATGTTGTAACTTTGTGTGTGTGCTTATAATAGTGTAACTTTTCTATAAAAATACGTATCAACCCCCAACTCGACGGGAGTCAATGGAAAGCTAAGTCCTCACCGTTGACGGTGACCACCTCACCAGCGTCGTTTTCAAAAAAGTACGGACCAATGACGCCGCCGCGCTGGCCCAAAATCCACATAATTTTTTGAGGATGCATTATCATCTGATAAACCTAGCGTGGGTTGGTGTCGTATACGTTAATTCTGCTTATTACACAGCCATTCATCCGAAAATGCGCCTCGTAACTAAAATGATTTTTTGCCCAAAATTGGTGTCCTCTACTAAATATTTCGAAGCCCAGTCATCGAACAAACGACGTTATCTGTGGTCACGAAGTTTATGCTCCTGGGTCAGTTGGATCTTGTACGGGTGTAGGCCCAAGTGTCGACGCAAAATTCGCCAAGTTAAAGTCTGCGAAAAGCCGAGTTCTTGTGCACGGCGAGGAATCGACTGCTTCGGGTTCTACTGTACACTTTCACAACCGCGACGATGTTCTAGGCTCGGTCTGCGTTCCTTGAATGTACGGGTATTAGCTGATCATTTACCAAACCGGTCGTTTCAAATTTTGCCACAATCCGTTGAAGAGTCGACTGTGAAGGGCCAGCACGTCTACCGTTAAATGGGCGCAATGCGCGAAACGTTTGCACTAACGAACACTCATTTTGATAATAAAGTTTTATCATTTGAACATGCTGTTCAACCGTTTGACTTTCCATGGTGATTTGGCACAAGTAACTGAATAATAAACAAGAGATATGATAGATATCACTAAAATGAAATGGCCCCCACGTGGACCCCAAGTACCGATAGACTCTACAACAAATGGTACAAATATGTAATCATTCCTTAAGACACTCATACTTGCTACTCCACCACTCATTTAGTTCAGCTGCCTCTGATTTCTAAACTAATGGCGAAATAACTTTAAAGTGTAATTAAAGCCTTGATTATTTGTATTTAATTTAAATACATTGTGGATCTAGATACTATAAACGCGATTACTGATCACGACGTCCTGGGAACTCCAGGTAGGACTAAAATCAGTTATTGGGTGTTTTTATCAAGAAATTCTCGGTAGCATGCCGGAGTCTGGAAGTTTGCGGTGTTTGAACCCCTGTGGCATGGAAAACACATAAAACCGTTGGTCTTGCGCCTGATCTCCTTCCAGTCGTGTCTTATAACCGTTCCATCGGATTATGAGAGTGAAGGGATAGAGCGTGCACTTGTGGTTGCATATATAATTGGGCACTATTTTCCTATCCTGTACAGAATATTAGTCTCCGTTAAGATTGTCCGCCATGTTTTAAACGCGGTCTGAAGGACATTTTATTAAATTTAACTTTACATGCCAATTAAACATGTTAGTACTACATTATTGAACTTTTATGTACCGTCTTTCAAGTAAATATTTTTTTTTATCTTCAAGCCTCCGACTCGATCAATACATCCCTGTTGCTATCTAAACTGGGATATTATGGCCTTGACAGTAATTCAGTGAAATGGTTCCACAGCTATCTGACACAATGACTGCATTATGTGGAGCTGAAGCGGATGGATAGTACTTCACTGAGGTCACAACCACAAATCGTTTCTCGCGGAGTTCCTCAAGGGTCAATATTGGGGCCAATCTTGAACATCCTGTACAGTGCCGATATTATTAATACCATTACAAATTGCCTTCATCATCTCTACGCTGATGATCTGCAGGTGTACCTTCCTTTTGTACCGGCTGATTGTACCTGTGCTGTAGCTAAGGTGAACGAGGACGTGAGCATCTCTGCCTGGTGCAGTTCAAACTGTTTGACAATTAACCCCAAGAAGTCCCAATTCATGATCATAGGTTCGCCTAAGAATATTGCTAAACTTAAAGATATAACTTTAAATATTCATATAAATGGAGAACCTATTACAAGGATTGATACAGCCAGAAATCTAGGACTTGTCATCGATTGCACCTTAAAATAAAATTAGAAAAATATGTAGCGGAATGTGTTAGAAATAGTTTTTACAGGCTGAAACTCCTTTACAAGTTGAGACCCTACCTGAGTGAGAGATTGAGAATTACCCTCTGCGAGTCCTTGTTCCTCAGCAGGTTTAATTACTGTCACTCAGTACATGGTCCATGCCTCTTATCAAGAACGTCCAGACTTATTCAGAGAGTGCAAAATGCATGTGCGCGTTTCTGTTTTACAGTTTCACCGCGGTCACATGTTACCCCATATCTCAATAAAGCAAACATGCTGAAGATGGAGGCACGCAGAAGATTGCATTTGACTACTATGACGTTCCGAGTCATCACTACAAGAAAACCTAAATACCTCTTCCTAAAGCTGGAGTGATCACAGCAGATACAGACCCCAGGACGGAGTGTACCCACGTTTTTGCCACTCCAAAATATCGCACCATGGCGTTTCGGGGCTCCTTCAGATTCGCTGCGTCACGGTGTTGGAACGACCTGCCTCCGCCTTTGCATGCCCTACAAGTGAGAAACACGTTTAAAACTCATGTAAAAAAATACCTCATCTCACTGCAAAAGGCGGGTGGTGCCGATACCCTTTCCATGGGGTGCTGACGTCGCGCACTGGCGTTGGCGGGCCTGTCCCACTGTAAATATCTCTAGCATCCGGATGAGTTCCAACTGACGAGCGTTCCCTCTCCGCAATATCGTCAGCATGGTGCACCCTAAAATAACCTATTCAATGACGTTTTGGACAGAGAACAAAATCAAGTAATAGGTCAATGCTTACCAGGAGGAATTCGGCGATGCGCAGGCTGAGGTTGGCGCGATCTGCTCGGACCGCGTTCGCTTAGCATTTCGTATAATAACATTGAAAATAATACAAGATGTATGGTCACATGGTATTTGTTTGACTGTTTTTTTTTTCTTTTTTTTTTCGGATTCGTTCGTTCGGTTGGGACTTGGAACAAGTTATTGCTTTTTATATATGTTTGTTGGAGTAGCCACTAATTTAGTTTTTAGTAGTTATTTAATAGTCTATAATGTAATGTAATGTAATTTATGGGAATATTGTTGTTTTTTTATTTGTTTGTTTATTTCGAAATTCCGGATAATTTCATTTAACCTTGTATTATCTCTTTTGTTTTTTTAGCATTGTTTTTTGACAAGCATGATGACAACCATTAAAGCGTCCCCGTATTATGCACCCTTTCGAGAGACACCCAAGTCACATAAACACATTCATATAATAATTACGGAATTTTAAATTCGTGTCTTCTGGAAAGGATGCACAATGCCAACAATAGGTGTCCGCGGAAGACCAGCGTCTTGACATGCTCCTTGCGAGCATGTCATGACAAATGGAGTGTGGAAGCCTGTTTTGGCACAGTATATTAATACTAAGTAAATTATATGTATATACATTAGTATATACATATAATTTACTGTTAACCATTTGTAAATGTGCATGCACTGCTGTCTCAATAAAGTTTATTTTCTTTCTTCTTTTTCTTTCTATCTGTCAATCATTTTGCCGTTGATCGAAAGTCCACTGTTATACATATACCTTATCCAGACATTCATGAACATTTAGTATGCCTCATCAAGAAGTAGTTCACTCTTAGGGACACTCTACACTAGCAGAATAGGGAACATATTGGTATAAAATTTATTTCAGCATGTGTACTAGTCATAACAAGTCCATTACGGCCGCCATTATATCGGACATCTGCCGTTGACAGATCGTTGATTGTGGGTGTTGTTGACGTTGCTTCTGTAATATTGAAGCTATTAATTAAGCAACATAAATGATAAACTCTTTACGAATTTTTCTATTGAATAATTTTTTAAAGCTGCAAGTTTAATTACCTCAAGGATCAAGTATTAGTATAAGCTTTATGGTTTGCGTTCTAGAGCTATGCTGCAGCTACATATAATTGTGGCGCGACTAGATCGACTCAAACGGGCAAGAACTAGTCTCAAGTACTACACAAAACACCTGCGTAAAATGTTGTTCTTGTTTTCATGTCTTTCCTTTAGTGAGACATTTTATCTTAGTCCTCAGTGATGACAACTGCATTCTGATTCTTAATCAAGGATAGATGCTGATGTCTATTGGCCACAGTATCCACTCAGCATCTGGTGGACAGTATGCTACTGTTATCCTCAATGTATAAAAATAAGAATGACATAATACAAATACGGCGCTGTCCTCGCGCCGTAAGCGAATGGCACCGAAGCCTAAATCGCGTTGTCAAATTTCTATAGTTAACGCGCTATAAATAGAACAGCTCCAAAATAACACACGAATACACCTTGCCCGGCGGATAATCTCTCCTTTTCCTTCTACAGCTAAACGACTGTTTGCTCCTTTGTAAGCCTGTTCTTTGAACATTTTCTATTAAACTCCCAATTTAACTCTTTTCAAGCTGTCGTAGTCTTCACATCCTCCAACCCACCTAGCTTAACAAGGTTCATCTCAGCATTAGAATAACGCTTCCTGTTCTTTCAAGCTATGCTCTGCGCTACAGTTTTCAGCACGGCTCTGAGCGTTACTGATCGCCTCTGCTTTTAGGCACTATCGCAAATTCATTGCTTTCTACTCCACTCACCGCAGACTACAAGGTAATTTCCTGGTACTTGCATATTCATCAACATCGTATATATCAATATCGTACTCCTTTTTAAAAGGCCGGCAACGCATCTGCAATTCCCTCCCTGGTGTTACAGTTGTTCATGGGCGGCGGTAGTCACTTACCATCAGGTGAGCCGCATCCTCGTTTGCCCCCTCTCCTATAAAAAAAATCTAGGCTGCACTATCGACCTTCGGTTAAGGCAGCGGAGTGATTTGACGGCGCTGTCGTCGTGCCGTAAACGAAACGCACCTAAGCCTAAATCGCGTTATCAAAATTCTATACTTAATGCGCTATATATAAAACAGGTCCAAAATAACACGAAGGCGTTGGCAGCTCCACGGGCTGAACACATCGCATGGTGGTAGAACTCCCCTTTTTCTTCTACGGCTAAAGGACTGTGTGCTCCTTTGTTACCATTTTCTGTGAAAGTTTTCTATTAAATTTTCAATTTAACTCTTGAATAGAGGAATTAGTTCACAATGATAATTTATACGGAAATAATATCCAGAAGCATAGATCAAATACAAAGAAAGTATTGCATTGCACCAAGCTTTTATGTGAGTTCATAGTATTGAGTTTTCAAACATGTGTCAAAATAAAATGTAATTTGTATCAAAAGCACTGAGGAGTATTGATAACTTCGATGCAAATCACCCCCAAAATAACTTTCTACCTCTTTTTAACCCCGTTAGGCGATTATTTTCAATAAAATACGAAAAAAGGCTTACATTGATTCTATTAATGGATGTTTATGCAAAATTTGAAGTAGATTGGCCCAAGGTTCAAAATCACGTTGTCCCATACAAACTTTGCTCCCAGTTTACACCCCCTTAGGGGTAGCACTTTGGAAAATCCTTTATTATCGGATGCCGACGTCACACAAAGAACACACCCACCAAGTTTCAAGTCTCTACGATCAGCGGTTTAGGCTGTGCGTTGATCCGTCAGTCAGTCATTCAGGACAAAGCATTTTATATGTATGTTCTGCAGACTTCCAAAAAGGAGATCATACTCAATTCGACTGTATATTTTATAAATGTGTGTTATCTCATAACTTTTTACTAGGTGAACCAATTTCGATGTTTCTTTCTTTCTTTGAAAGCTGGTACTTCTCGTGTAGTTCTGTATGCATTTGATCAAGGTCAGACCAATAGTTTTTGAGTTATTCTTAATAACTTATATTGAAGTTGGGTGTACAAAATTTTTAAACTTAAATTATTATATAATAATAATAATAAATAATAAATACTTTTATTTCTCAAAAATTAAATATACATGTTTTTGAGACGCCCCAGAGAGTAATTTCCATACTCATATTGGGGAAATTTAAATTATATTATTGTCACGATTGGCAGTCTAGTAAGCATTCTAAATTTTAATTATTTTGAGCTGTTATCGGGAAGATGCCACTCCTCACCTCCTGCTTCATATCACCCTGTCGCCTCTACTACAGCCACGAGATATGTGTGTAAAATAATCTAATATATATGTTGCTAAATAATAAATAATATAGAATGACAGGTTTTTTTATAGGATTAGAGTGACAAACGAGCACACTGTCCACCTGATGGTAAGTGGTTGCTGCGGCCCATAGACATCTACATCTATCCTCTTTTACAAATTAAAATGCAGATGCGTTGTCACCCGTGAGGATTAAGATGGAATGCCTCATTTCCAGTAAAAAGGGCCTCCGGCCACCTGCACTCACCAAGCGAAACGCAGAGGTATGCCTCTACTTCACGCTGATATTCTGTGAGGTCGTGGTACCACCCCGGTTCGAACCGGCCCATCCGTGCGACAACAATTCTGCCGCGTGGCTCTACCACTGTTTATAAACCACGGTTTATTGTAAAAGCATCAAGTCAGGGTCACATCAAGCTTTTGTGGTTTTAGAGAAATGTTAAATGAACAAGACACTGTAGAAAGAATATCGCGAGCTCAATGTTCCCCGGGGAGTGCAATTGTGTTTCCTGTTTCCACTCTTTATTATGCATTGGTTCTTTAACGGTAATAGAAAAACAAAAAAATATATTAAAATTTAAAATTTCGTACTACCGATTTTAATATAAATTATTAAGAATAACTATTAGTCAGTCCAGATCAAATGTATAAGGGACCACATGTGAAGCACCAGTTTTCAAATTAGAAATCACCGAAATCGGTTTACCCAGAAAAAAGTTATGAGGTAACAAATATAAAAAGTAATATACAGTCGAATTGAGTACCTCCTCCTTTTTGAAGTTGTTACAAAAATACAAAGTAGGTTAATCAAATGTTGCAAAATCCTTCTTCTTTCTTTTCAGGTTTTCACAGTTAACTGCTGGAGAAGGGCCTCCCCCGCTCCAGGGAGAATATGCCTTATTTGCTTGTTTTTGCCTGGGAAGTGGATTTCCGCCAGTGTTTTCTTGCCACTGTTTTCGGTATTTTAGAGTTGGCATATACATCTTTGTCAGTTTGGCGCTGTGAGAATATTGACTACCCCATACCTTACCGCGGATTTCTTAAGAAGATCACAAAACTCGACATGGGCAGTAGCGACTTTACATTGACAACTACAACAAAAAAATGCGGGTGCCAACCTGCCTGCACGCTCGCGCTACCTCGATCGTAAAAACCATACAAAAAAGATATGTAAAGGCAAAGGGTGCGAGCTTGTACTTCCTGTTTGTGATCTCAGCATCGTCTTCCCCTAGAATCGCTGTAGCCCCCACCTTTCTATACAACATAGTATATCTAAGATATATCCCCCCTATAAAGCAATCTATGCGAGATGCCTATGTACAGCGATTCTACGTACATTTCCCTATACTGCCATCGATCGGGAACTTAATGCATTTAGAATATTTAAAATAATTAATTATATTAACAATTTCTTTGATATCAAAAGCAGCTTATAAATAATGTGTCATTGAACGTTGTTGCGTGTGCGTTGTTGAACACAAAGTAAGCCTTATTGTCTACGGTGTATTTATTGCTTAGAGCAGCAGCTTTGCAAGCGTCAATCCGCTATTCACAACCGACTCTGTGGGTGTAAATCAATAGATTTAGCAGACGTTATTCCTAAAGGTAAATCAACTGACAACAATGGAACGGTATCAGCATTATTAAGGTTCATCTGTCTATCTCGTTACTCTACTTTGATTAAAATGATGTGACCGAAATTCGGCTTGGAGGACATTATTATTATCATTTATGATATTTGATATTAAACCAATAAAATATGTGTAATTTATAAGTAATTCTGACTTTATAGGTTAAGGTAGGATAATATCCGCTAAAGGTGTTTTAAGATATATTCCATTTTTAATTTGTACGTACAAACATAAGTTTCAATGGTCACCTACATTTACAGACTGGGGTTGAAATTCAAAGGGAATAGACTGCGTAGTAATAAAAGAGGGAAAATTTGGGGGGAAAAGACAAATTGAATAAACGAACAAGAAATAATAATTGGTTTCATAAGGTTATTATATACAACATGTAACAAAAACCCTGTGGTTCCCGTTATGTACGTTATCAGGATTAGTATTCAAACCTATAGAAATAACTTTTTTTTAAACTCGATCTTATTTTTTTTATTAAAAATTTTATTTTTATTTTATGTAGTTTTATTACCTCTTACTGACACTAGCCGATGCTAAAGCTAAGTAAAGCGGGGTCTCTGACAATCTTCTCACTCCCAGACAATGCAGAGCCATTAAAACCAGATACAATTTACATACAATTTTTTCTAAAATAAAATAAAGCAAACTATTGTTAGAGTTTTTAAAAAAAAGTTATTTCTATACGTTTGAATAATGATCCTGATAAAGTACTTAACGGGAACCACAGGGTTTTTGTTACATATTGTGTAAATATAATGGCTTTTTAATTTTTTGGTCACGTTGTGCAAGCCCCTAAAGCCAGTTACGAGACTCCACAGAATTGGTAATTATTAATTTATGTGACGATGTATAGGTTTTTACTACAAAATTCCGGAACTTTTTTATTGTTTGGCAATCATTAAGTTTTAAAATGTTCTTAAACAAAAACTGTCAAGAAGGGGTTATTATATTTTTATGGAATACTTAATTAAAATACTTAATTTTTATGGAGAATAATTACCCCTGGCAATGAGTTGACCATGCTGGTACTATTAACATACATAAAATAAATTTAACTATCATACAGTCAATACTCTCCATGGTATCGTGCCAATAACGCTGGCTGCGTTTCCTCTCTTAATGGATATAGTTAGCCTTTGAGTGAGAAAAGAACCAGCCCTCTTATCAACAGCAAAGACGACCAGTCGTAGATATGGTTCCTTTAGGAACTTCATCGCAGGTAGACCCCAAGTACCAATAGACTCTACAACGAATGACAGAAATATACAGTCATCCCTCAGAGACTCGTACTTGCTCCACTCAGTTAGTTCAGCTACCTCTGATCTTAAAGTAATGGCGAAATAACTTTAAAGTGTAATTTTAAGCTTTTTTTAGCTTTTTTAAAAAATGTTACCACTACACTTTACAAGGCAGTTTACAAACATAAATTTTACGAGCACAAACATCCAGACCCGGAACAATTATTTGTAGGCCATACAAATACTTGTTCCGTGCGGGATTCGAACCTACGTCCCCAGCTGTATGTCTTTTTAGCCTAGATTATTTGTGTTTAATTTAACTGCCTCGTTGATCTAGATATCATAAACGCGTAAACTGATCACTAGATCCTGGAATCAAATTTCAGGTCAGACCAAAATCAGTTGTTGGGGGTTTCTATTAAGAAATTCTCAGTAGCTGCCCGGAGTCTGGAAGTTGGCGGTATTTCAACCCCGTGCCTTAGAAAACACGTAAAACCGTTGGTCCTGCGCCTGATATCTTTCTAGTCGTGTCTGATAACCGCTCCATTGGATTATGAGAGTGAAGGAATAGAGATTGCACTTGTGCTTACACATATACTCGGGCACTATTTTCCTATCCTGCACAGAATGTTAGTCTCCGTTAAGACGGGCTACCATGTCCGAAACTCGGTCTGAAGGACATTGTATTTAATTTAACTTTGCATGCCAATAAAACATGTAAGGTCTACGTTATTGAACTTCTTATGTAGCGTTTTTGCAAGTAAATAAATTTTCTATCTATCAATTATTTTGCCGCTGATCACAAGTCCACTGTTATATGTAGACCTTGCCCAGATATTCATGAACTTTCGATATGCGTCATTCAGAAGTAATTCACTCTAAGGGACACTCTACACTAGCACAACATGGAACATATTGGTATAAGATTTATTTCAGCATGTGTACTAGTCATAACAAGTCCATTACGACCGCCATTATATCGGACATCTGCCGTTGACAGATAATTGATTAGTAGCTGTTGTTGACGTTGCTTTTGTAATAGTGAAGCTATTAGTTAAGCAATATAAATGATAAACTCTTTACGAGTTTCTCTATTAAAAATATTTTAAAACTGAAAGTTTCAAATCCTGCAACCCAGCTTTACAAAGTTCGTCGCAGCATTCGAATAGTACATCCTGTTCTTTCAAGCTACTCTCTGCGATATAGTGTTCTGCACTGCTCTGAGCGTTACTGATCACGTCTGCTTTACGTCACTCTCCCAGATTACTTGCCTTCTTCTCCACTCATCGCAGACTACAAGGCAATTGCCTTGTAATTGCATATTCGTCGACATTTAGAATGCACTATCAACCTCCGGTTTGAGAAGTGGGGTTATTTGACGGCGCTGTCCTCGTGCCGTAAGCAAAACGCACCGAAGCCTAAATCGCGTTAACAAAGTTCTATACCTAATGCGCTATATACAAGTCCAAAATAATACACGAAGGTGTTGGCCAATCCACGGGCTGAACAACTTGCCTGGTGGTAGAACTCCCCTTTTCCTTCTACGGCTAAAGGACTGTGTGCTCCTTTGTTACCCTGTTCTGTGAAAATTTTCTATTAAATTTTCAATTTAACTCTTGAACGGAGGAATTAGTTCACAAGGATAATTAATACGGAAATAATATCCTGAAGCATAGATCAAATATTCATAAATCAAATCATCATTCGTTATTGTCTAACAAAAGTCCACTGCTTAACATAGTCCTCCCCTAAGTTGCCTCATAAGGGGGATATTTGCCATAGTTGCCACGCTAAGCACTTGGGTTAGCATTGGCAGTTTTTATTATTTTGAGTTGTAATAAGGAAGATGCTGCTGCTCCTCTCCTGTTTCATATCACCCTGTCACCTCTATTACACCCATGAGATATGTGTGTTAGCGAACCTAATATATATTTTGCAAAATACTAAAAGATATAGAATTCCAGCTTTATTGTAAAATCAACGAGTCATATCAAGCCTTTGTCGTTTCAGTAAAATGTTTATTTTTTGATGAAAGGATATCGCTAGCTTAGGGTTCCCCGAGGAGTGTATTTGTATTTCTCGTTCCCGCTCTTTATTATGCATTGGTTCTTTAACGGTAATAGATAAAATAAAAAATATAAAGTACGCAAAACAGTAGCTTTAAACTTCTTGTTTTTTATCAGTTCACTGCTGGAGAAGGGCCTCTCCCACTGCAGGAAGGATATTCCTTACTTGCTTGTTTTCACCCTGGAAAAGGTATATCGCCACTATTTTGTTGCCACTGGTTTGAGTATTTTAAAGCTGGCATATACGTCTTTGACAGTGTGGCACTGTAAGTATATCGACTACCGCATACCATGCCGCGGGTTTCGTAAGAAGCGACCAAGGGAAACAAACCTTGAGATGAGCAGCAATCCCTTTCTAATGACAACTAGAACAAAAAATGCAGTTGTCACCCTGTCTAATAAGCGCTACCCCCCGTGAACTACGGAAAATATCCCCCCTATAAGGCAATATATAAGGGATGCCTATTTTCAGCAATGGACTTTCAATAGGCTGTAATTGTACCTTCTATCGAGGACTTAATGCATTTTGAATATTCTTTTTTTAATCTTTATTTTCAAAAAAGGAGTTTATTTTATAGGATAGGGTGACAAATGAGCACACAATCCACCTGATGGTAAGTGGTTGCTGTGGCCCATGGACATCTACATCTATCCTCGTTTGCAAATCAAAATGCACTACTATACTACTATATATAGCATGGCATGGCTCTACCATGTTTAAGCCACGGTTTTGCCACACAGTGACTATGTCAACCCCATTTAGAATATTTAAAATAAATAATTATCAATAATACTAATACTAATAATTTCTTTGATGTTAAAGGCGGCTTAATAATAATGCGTCATTGCAGTGCGTTGTTGAACACGCATTAAGTCTTATTGTCTACGGTGTATTTATTGTTTAGAGCAGCAGCTTTGCAAGCGTCAATCCGTGATTCACAACCGACTCCGAGGGTGTAAATCAATAGATAATACATTTAGCAGACGTTAATCCTAAAGGTAAATCAACTTGAAAACAATGGAACGCTATCAGAATTATTTCGGTTCATCTGTCTATCTCGTTACACTACTGAGATTAAAGTGATGTGACCTGTAAAATCGTTGATATGCCTAATTGTAAAATAGTATACTCAGAACGTTTAGGAAAATAGTTCAAAATACTTTTTAACAATTTCGTCTCTTGGCACAAATAGGTGGTAACCATTTTTCTGTCTAGAAGTTGGTCTGGGTAGATCACACCTTCTTACCAAATTAGCAGTTTTTATCACGTGATAGGGCCATGCTGCAACTATATTAATAGTATAGTTGTAACACGAATGGGTCGCCTCTACCGGGGAAGGACCACGCTCTCACAGAATACCAGCGTAAAATAACAGCTTAATGCTACTGTGTTTCGTATGGTGAGTGTAGAGAACTGGAAACTCTTTATTACTAGAAAAGAGGTATTCTATCTTAGTCCTCACGGTTGACAACGCATCTGCATTTTAATTCGCAAACGAAGGTAGATGTAGATGTCTATGGGCCACAGCAACCACTTACCATCAGGTGGACTGTGTGCTCGTTTGTTATCCTTGTTGTATAAAAAAGCAGTGCGATTGCACTGCTGTGTTTCAGTATAGAGAATAGAGAGCCAATATAATTCCAAATCATGAGGCCTTCTACTTTTGTTCACAAACGTATCGCAATGTAACACATCAGTAACCTTCTTTATTTGTGCGTGTGCAGTAGCCACTTACCATCAGGTAGACTGTATGTTTGTTTGTCACATCAACTATTAAAAAAATACCTCTATTTGAAAACAGCTTACTCCTTTCTAAAAGGTCAGCAACGCACCTGTAATTCCCCTGGTGTTGTAGTTGTACATGGGCGGCGGTAGTCACTTACCATCGGGTGAGCCGTATGCTAGTTCGCCTGCTCTTCAATAAAAGAAAAAAAAACAATTGTAAGTTATAAGTAATTTAGCCGCCTAAATAACATCACTATATAACTTTTGTTGGTGACAAAATTATTGATGCACGATTTATTTTGTTAGTGATCGTCTATTCTTATGACTTTTGACGAATTTGAAAAAAATAAGATACTCAAATTGCAAGGGTTTTGAAGCTCTAAAAGTAGACCAAATTTAGCCTCAAATCAGATCCAGAATATAATATATAATATTATGGTTTTAAAGGATATGGACGTAGTAGAGCCCTGTTGCAGCTATATTATGATATTAGTAGGTAGAATAGGTCGATTCGACTGAGGTCCACGCTCTTACAGAACACCAGCATGAAGTAGATCCTGTGTAAGTAAAGGGAACAGGAAATTTAGCTGAAAACGGCACTCCATCTTAGATTTCAGGGGACACAACGCATTGATATTTTGATTCTTAATCCAGGATAGATGCAGATAATTATCTATGGTCACACAGCAACCATGTAGCATCAAGTGAACTGTGTGCTGGTTTGTCACCTTTATTCTATTAAAATTTTTATGTTCGCTGCAGGTGTCTACGGGCAGTTGTTGCTTATTGTCACGTGGACTGTAAATTCATTAGTTAATACAACATTTTCAAATTGTTTTTTTTTTCTTCTTTAATACTTGATGAATATAACTACGATGTTCCCTTAAAATAGAAATTCTTCATTCTAATCTGATTTATAAATATTTAAAAAAAAATTATATAAAAATTTTGAACGAAAAATTCCTTAGAAATTCAACGCACGCTAATTAGGAATTCACGCTGGCACGAACAGTCACCTTTTTTATTAACTGAACAATTTATACGGAACTAGAAGTATTTTTATTAAATTCCTTCATCTTACTTCACACAATTTTCTCACTATATTATGTCATTCTTCATTTTTTATACAATGAGGGTGACAGTAGCATACAGTCCACCTGGTGGTAAGTGGTAGAAATTTACATCTATCCAGGCTTAAGAACCAAAATGCAGATGCGTTGTCAGCCCCGAGGACTAAGAAGGAATGCCTCTTTTGAAGTAAAAAGGTTTCCGATTCTCCTCGATTTCCATACGAAACACAGCAGCATTAAGCTGCTATTTTACTCTGGTATTCTGTGACTGCGTAGTCCTTCCCCGGTCGAGCCGACCCATTCGTGCTACATCTATACAATTAATATAGCTGCGGCATGGTTCTTCCACGTTTAAACAATTTGTTAACAATTTGTAACAAACAATTTTTAACCCCCGGTTTATTTTTTCTTGAAACCAAAAAAGAATACAAAAACAGCCATAAATAACAAAGCACTGAAAAAAATTGTCATTAATTTTTTATAACACATAAATATTAATTCCAGTCGCCAAATTTCACGAACGCACATCGCGTCAAAATTCACGATACCATCCTCACCATCTGGATGCTTGGCGGTCCACGACTGTGCGTTTTACTAGGAGTTTTCTTCCCCGTACAACTTCTCTGTGGAATTGTTTATCACCGGCGAATTTTCCGGACCGATATGATTTAAGGACCTTCAAGAAAAAGTTTATACCTTTCTAAAAGGCAACCTTTTAAAAGGCCGGCAACGCATCTGCAATTCCCTTGGTGTTGCGGTTGTTCATGGGCGGCCGTAGTCACTTACCATCAGGTGAGCCGCATGCTCGTTTGCCCCCTCTCCTATAAAAAAACGCGATTCCGAAATGAAAGCGGCATCTTCATTTGTCAAGTAACAAATAGGTTTAACTTTTAAACTATAAGATATACTGTAATGGAGATTCTAGTCGTTTTTGTAAAGGATTAATCAATCTTTAAAATGAATGAAAATCATACGTTCGTACTTTTTTGACTTATAACTTGTTAAAAAATTAAAATACAGCTGTAAACCTTAAGACAATTTTATTCAGCGATAAAATATCTGCTAAATAATCTTTACATCATACCGATTAAGAAGCGATTATTTATAAACAATAAATAAAAATCAGGATTTTTACTTAAATAATCATTTTGCCATGACAATATAATGGTATTTTTTTAATTATTAAACTTTTCTATTTGTTGGAAATAAACAATTTCTTAGCAAATGACGTAATTTTTTTTCAAAAATTAAATTAACAAAATGTTTGGAATAATTCGTTTACAAAATTGTAACAAAGAAATTATAAAACTTCAATAAACTTTAATCGCGTGATCTTTTTAAGTAAAGTATATAAAAAGGGCTCCAAGAAGTAAATAGTTATAGATCAATTATTTAAACTTTCATGTCTACTTTTGTAAAAATAAAGATTGGTAAAGATTAGTTAATTAACAATCGCATAACTTTTTTAAAAAATTGACATAATATTTTTATAGCAAGGCTTTATTATTCGAGTGTTCTAATAAAATCATAAATTTTTAATTTTTTAAATTAATATTTAATACAATAAAAAATATTTTATGTGATATACCTACTGTCTTCAGCGGCGATGCGCTCATGCCGAAACGGTCATGCGAAGATCTATTTTCGGTGTCAAATAAAAATTATAAATAATGGATTTATAATTCCGGGAGCCGGGACTCTTTTATTAGGAATTTAATCTACTTTAAAGAACGTTCTTCAAAAAAAATTAAATATTAATACTTTTTGAGTTATTAACGAAAAACTAAATATAATTTTTTCATCTTATTTTGTTAATAGCAATTGCAATTTTTTATGTGCTAATAAATGCTCAATATGCATTTTTTTAGACGTAATTCCGAATCGAATGAGATATCGCACATAGTTTAAGAGTGGGAACAAGAATTAACACATTTTTGAATTTTTTGCCTAGACTACTAGAGGAAACTCGGTCGTTCAGGTGCATGTACTACTGGTTAATAAAAATATTCAAGTAACATATAAAAAATCTCAAAGTAAGGCACGGACGTCTTCACATCACAAGAAAGAATAGAATAGAATAGAATTATTGTTATTCAAAACACATTACGAGTATTATATTAAAATTATTTATGTTTTTACCAGTGGTTCCGAAAACATTCTGCCCTGAAAATAACCAGCAAGATACTCATCGAGAGTTTTTAATCATTATTTTACAATATAATATGTTGTACAATTAAATTTGAAACCATTTAGAAACAGCACGGTAGCGATCATCTCAATCCATGGCTTATTATCCATCATGCAATCTTTAGTAGTAAATTAAACACTTATTAAACAATTTTTGCGCAAGAAAAATTATAAACATTTTGATAGATGCTGCAAATTTTCTGTGACTCTGTTTAAATTTTTTTTTATAGAATAGGGGGCAAACGAGCATGCGGCTCACCTGATGGTAAGTGACTACCGCCGCCCATGAACAACCGCAACACCAGGGGAATTGCAGATGCGTTGCCGACCTTTTAGAAAGGTGTAAGTTCTTTTCTTGAAGGTTCCTAAGTCGTATCGGTCCGGAAAATTCGCTGGTGGTAATTGATTCCACAAGAAAGTCGTGCGAAGGAGAAAACTTCTTCTAAATCGCACAGTGGTGAACCGCCAATCATCCAGATGGTATGGATGGTAACGCGAGTTTTGTCGCGATGTGCGATGGTGAAATTGAGCGGCTGGGATTAGTCCGAACAATTCCTCAGAGCACTCCCCGTGATAAATGCGATAAAATACGCAAAGAGATGCAACATCTCTACGCAGTGCCAGTGTATCGAGCCGATCAGAAAGAACTCGGTCGTCGACGATTCGAATCGCTCTGCGCTGGATGCGGTCAAGTGGAAGGAGCTGGCACTGGGGTGCCCGGCCCAGAGATGAGAACAGTATTCCATGTGGGGCCGAACTTGCGCTTTGTAAAGTTGCAAGCGATGTGCCGGCATGAAATACTGTCTCGCTCTGCTGAGCACGCCAAGCTTTTTAGAGGCCAATTTGGCCTTCCCTTCCAAGTGACCACGAAACTGCACACTATTCGATATGTCGACGCCAAGGATTCCGATACTGGCTGAGGCAGTAAGGGGAGTGCCTTGAAACTGAGGAGATACGACAAAGGGGTTCTTTTTAGCGGTAAACGCGCAAACTTGTGTCTTCTGGGGATTGAACTGGACTAGATTTAGTCGGCCCCAATCCGAGACTTTGTTAAGCAAAGACTCGACTTCAGACACAAGTTTGTCCCGGTACTCGGCGACGTTTTCCCGAGAAATATTGGCACGGCCGGTATATAAGGCATCACCAGTGCTGTCGTCCGCATAGCAATGAATGCTACCAGTTAGCAACATATCATTGATATGCAGGAGAAACAGCGTTGGATAGCACGCAGCCTTGTGGAACACCAGCGTTGATAGGCTTGAGATCAGAGCATGCACCGTCTACTACGACCTTGATGCTCCGATCAGCAAGGAAACTGGTGATCCATTTGCACAATTTCTCGGGAAGCCCATAGAAGCCCAGGAAGCTTCGAAAGAAGCGCTTTGTGCCAGACCCGATCAAAGGCCTTCGCTACGTCCAAACTAAATATATATATTGCCCCATGAAGAAATAACTAATTCTGGATTCGAATCCAGATATCGATATATTGAGTCGAGTATGTTATGTATTATTTTATTTTTTAAAGCGTCTCTACAATACAGGAAAAAATCTAAGTAAGGAGGGGTCTTTATTTTGAAAATTGTATGTGGTTTTATTCTCTGCATTGGCCGGGAAGTTAAAGTATTGTCAAAGACCCCGCTTTTGCTGTTGCACGTGTTAGTAAGTGGAAATAATTTCCACATATGATATGCAAATAAATATTTATTTAAATTTAATTTAATATTTTATGGTCGAGTTTTCTGAAGTAAAGTTACTTCTATACGTTTGAATACTGATACTGATAACGCAGTTAATGGGATCAACAGTGTTTTAGTCACAAGTTATATAGTTTGTAATTCCTTAACTTTGTAAAATAAGATGCATGCTAAATTTTTACTAATATTTTAGTAAAATTAGTCTACTAAAGATGTATTCACGAGGTGTATTTTGGTAAATCACGTTTCAATAGAGGATATCTAGTAACCACTGCATAGTTCCGGATTCTCATGCAGGAAGGAGAGCGCTCACGGACTTCCTGAATCGTATCGCTTGACGAACGTTCCATTCGCTTCATAGGCTAACTATGTATTTTCAAAGTCAAAGACTAGGAGGATACGGAAGCAACATAGATGAATATAATACATTTTTTTACAAAAATATTAACGTGTAACAGAACGAATTTTGTCCATTCTTATCCTTTATTTTATAAATTACTTTTGAAAGTTGTGATATAGTAAATTTTACTTTGTGGTGACAATAATATTTATATAATAGGCATCATCGTATATAAAATAGATATCATCATCATAATCACTACGGCCCATTAAGGTCCAGTGCGAAATGTAGGCTTCCCCTTAGATTGTCTCATAAGCGATGTGTTGCCATAATTGCCACGTTTGGCATGCATAATATTTTTCTATACTTTTTTAAACTGAAATGACAAACAAACTTACAGTCTACAAAATGATAAGTAGTTACTGCAGCCAATGGACACCTGCAGCGAACTACAAACTAAGAAAACTACAGATGCATCGTAGGCTATGCTGGGACCCGAAAGATTGTGAACTATGCCTGGTCAGATGGAAGTCAAAAGTTTTAAATGTGGTGGAGCCATGCTGCAGCTATATTAATAGTATAGTTGTAGCACGAATGGGCCAGCTCGACCGGGGAAGAACCACGCTCTCACAGAATACCTGCGTAAAATAGCAGCTTGATGCTGCTGTGTTTCGTATGGTGAGTGTAGAGAACCGGAGACTCATTTTACTGGAAAAAAGGCATTCTATCTTAGTCCTCACGGCTGACAACGCATCCGCATTTTAATTCGCAAACGAAGATAGACGTAGATGAGTATGGGCCACAGCAATCACTTACCATCAGGTGGACTGTGTGCTCGTTTGTCACCCTTATTCTATAAAAAAGAGCAGGGGAAACCCTGATGGAGGACCGTAGCGATTCTGACGTGCAAATCGATCGTCGGAACTGGGTATAGGGGCGAAAGACTAATCGAACCATCTAGAAGCTGGTTCCGTCCGAAGTTTCGAATGTAAAGTCGATGACGAACAGTCTCATCCGGTAAAGCGAATGATTAGAGGCTTTGGGGCCGAAAAAACCTTAACCTATTCTCTAATTTTAAATGGGTGAGAAATCCGGCTTACTTGAACGATGAAGCCGGAGATCTGATGATGGTGCCAAGTGGGCCAATTTTGGCGAGCAGAACTGGCGCTATGGGATAAACCAAACGTAGTACGAGTATTAAGACGCCTAAAAACACTGATGGGACATCATGAAAGGCGTTGGTCGCTCATGACAGCAGGACGGTGGCCATGGAAGGCATATTAAATATGGAATGCCTCACAGCTTCTAATATAATATATATTATACTGGCTCTCTATATCCTTGAGACTGGAACATAGCAGTGCAAACACAGCTATTTGGCTGCAGAAATACTTAAGAGGGTGGTGGTAACTATCCAGATAGATTCCTAGGCAGAAGAGAACACCTATCACGAAGTAAAACCCTTTGTGTTTCCGAACGTAACATTCGACACAAGTTGTACTTATATTCTTAGTTGGAATCGGTAAGGATAATAGATATCTAGACCGAATTTCGGTCACGCCGGCCAGTATTAACGGAAACTAACCATCTGAGCAGGACAGGATTATAGTACCCGAGTCTATGCGCAAGCATAGGATCACTCTCTATTCCATCAAACTCATACTCCGATGGGTTAGCAGTCCTACACGACCGGACAAGATCAGGCGCAAGACCTACGGTTTTACGTGTACGGCGGTAAAACACCATCAAATTCAAGATTCTGGGCAGCTTCTGAGAATTTCTTGCAAGAAGAACCAATATCTGATTCGAACCCTGACGTCATGATCATCGACCGAGTCAGTGAATGTCAATAGATTTACGAGGCAGTCATTAACGGTTTTATTAGTGGTGCTAATAACATTAAAGCTATTATTTATTTGCAATCTCTTACAATATCTACCCACACTCTCCTACACAATTAATTAATCGAGTGAGGGAGGTGCTCCCCTAACTAGGTATTACTCAATTTATTTTTCACGTGGATTTTAGTTCATAATTGTCATATCGTTAATATAATACATCTTTTTTAAGTAATAATAAATATTAATAAGGATTTTCTTTTACTAAATATTACTTTTTTATAATTGTGACTTGACAACAATAAGTACCGATAGTTTTAATAATACATGTTCTCAAAGTAATTCTATTTATAAAGATTTAGACTGCCTCCTTCGTCTAATGGTTCGTCTACTGAGGTCCCGGTTTTGAATCCCGGGTCAGGCCAACTCTCAACAACAACGCTGTTTCTTCTACATATCAATGATATGTTGCAAACCGGTAACATTCATTGCTCACATAGCAATGAATGTTACCAGACGACAGCACTGGTGATGTTTTATTTTCTTTTATAGAATAGGGGGCAAATGAGCATGCGTCTCACTTGATAGTAAGTGACTACCGCTGCCCATTAACAACCGCAACACCAGGGGAATTGCAGGTGCGTTGCCAGCCTTTTAGAAAGGAGTAAGCCCTTTTCTTGAAGGTCCCTAAGCCGTATCGGTATGTAAAAATCTCCAGTGGTAAACAATTCCACGGAGAAGTTGTACGGGGAAGATAAATCCTAGTAAATGCACAGTCGTGGACCGCCAGGCATCCAAATGGTAAGGATTTTATCGTGAAATTTGACGCGATGTGCGTTCGTGAAATTTGGCGGCTGAAATTAATCGGAACAATTCCTAAGAGCACTGCCCATAGTAAATGCGATAGAAAATGCAAAGGGATGCAACATCTCTACGCAGCGGCAGTGAATCGAGCCGATCAGAAAGAACTCGGTTGTCGACGATTCGAACCACTCTGCGCTGGATGCGGTCAAGTGCAAGGAGCTGGCACTGGGGTGCCCCGGCCCAGAGATGGGAACAGTATTTCATATGAGGCCAATCCACCACTGTGCGTTTTACTAAGAGTTTTCTTCCCAGTAAAACTTCTCCGTGGAATATTTTACCAACGGCGATTTTTCCCGACCAATACGATTTAGAGACCTGGTGTTGCGGTTGTACATGGGTGGCGATAGTCAGGCGAGTAGCATGCTCGTTTGCTCCCTTTCTATAAAAATAAAACTAGAAATATTAACGGCGTGTGCTAATCCCCTAAACTACCACACCACGGCTTCTGAAAGAATAAAAGTAACAAACGAGCATACACCCTGTCTATCATCAATTAAAAGTCAAAATGTAGCATCAACCTTGACGTATAAGGTAGAAAGCCTATTCAGTAAAAAGTTTCTCTAGATTAACCATTCGAAACAAAGCAACATAATGCTGCTATTCACGCTGTTCTGTTTATTAGCCGTGTAATGGATTTGTAAGAATATTCACTAGTACCCCATATGGTGTATGTCGTAAAAGGCGACAGAAGGAAACTGAATCAAGAGATGGGTATTCTTTATAACAACTCAAAATTAGTAGGAAATGTGGATGCCAATGCACCGGCCAAGTATGACATCTATTATGAGGCAATTTGTTGGTGAGACCTATGTTCAGCAGTGGACTTTTACAGGCTGAAATGGAAATAGATGATGGATGAAAATGGATGCTGCGTGTGGTTCTTCCTTGGTTGAACCATTTGAGCTCTTTCGTGCTGTGACCATAATATAGGTACAACGAAGCGCTACCACGTTATAAAATAAACTACATATAATATTTTATCTATAATGATCTAGACTGAATACAAGTAATTCTATTGTCTTTTTTCGCAATATGGCCGACGCGTACCGCAGAGTAATGCGTCACACCGACGTTGACTGATCAGCTTTGCTTCGTTCCATTCAATTCAATGAAGGTTTGATCAATCAAAAGGCTATCTATACCTGCAACATCGATACAAATTTAATTTGTTAACAAGAAAATCTTGTTACGATATACGGAGAATTTCAGTTATTATCAAAATCAGTTTAAAGTGTAATTATGAAGGTCTTTCGAACTTCAACCCCGTGATAATATCCAAATACTCAAATCTTCATCAGCACGCTGGATATGATAACACGCCTATCTAGTGATAGAAAGAGATGGCAGATGGACGCTATTGTAGTACTGAATTTTTTGCAAACATATTATTCTTGGTAGAGCCACGCTGCAGCTATATTACGGTTGTAGGACGAACGGGTCGGTCGACTGAGGTAAGACCACGCTCTCACAGAATACCAGCATAAAATGGCACCATAATGTTGCTGTGTTACATATCGTGAGTGTAGAGAATCGGAGACCTTTTTACTGGAAACAAGGCTTTCCATCTTAGTCCTCAAGAGTGACAACGCATCTGCATTTTGATTCTTTATTGAGGATAGATTTGGGTGTTTATGGGTAAAACTGTGTGCTCGTTTTTCACCCAATCCTATAAAAAAAGGAATTGGGCAGCAGTATCTTTCTAATTATTACTAAGGAAAAAAAACTTCGGTTGCCAACACACCTGCCAAGCATGGCAACTATGCCAAATATCCCGTCTATGAGGTTATCTATGAGGAAGGTCTATATTCGGCAGTGAACTATTGATATGCTGTAATAGTAACGATAAACAAGCCGGCGCTGCTGTTAATGGTTTCCTAATAAGTAAGTGTCTCGGAGATCAGGGAAGAAGGTCATTGGGAGAAGAGAACAGAGGGCATAAAGGACGGCTATTCAAAATAGCCTCCACTTGGGCAAATAAAGTGCTAATTTCTTCGAACGTTTGATGGCTGTATCCAATGACACGCTTTATGTGGTGTTTCGCAGATTTAACACCCGCTTCTTATATACCTGCTTTTTAACGTGGTAGAGCCATGCTGCAGCTATTTTTACTAGAAAAAAGGCATTCCATCTTAGCCCTCACGGGTGACAACGCATCTGCATTTTGATTCTTTATTGAGGATAGATGTAGATGTCTA
Organism: Parnassius glacialis; assembly: GCA_033319125.1. Taxonomy (NCBI): domain Eukaryota; kingdom Metazoa; phylum Arthropoda; class Insecta; order Lepidoptera; family Papilionidae; genus Parnassius; species Parnassius glacialis. Next base: position 732,204 of record JAVANC010000027.1, read on the forward strand.
TGGGTCACAGCAGCCATTTACCATCAGGTGGACTGTGTGCTCGTTTGTCACTCTGTCCTATAAAAAAAAAAAAACTTAAAAGAATATAATTTTCCGAAGATAATTTTCACTTTTATTTAATTTTAATTGTGATGTATAACTTCTAGGTACATCCGACCACCATCCGCCATAGTCTTGATGTATTACAATTTATCGTAAGTGGGGATAGTTTCAATTATTATGACAAATACTTATCGAATATCTCTATCGGCTACGTAAAGAAATGTAGGTTATACACTAGGCGTGCTCGTTTGTCACCCTTATTCTATAAAATAATGTAATGCTTGACATTGTTCGAAAATTCAAATCACAAACGAAATTTCAAGAAAGTGTCACAAGTTTCATACATGTTCGCCGCAGCAATCTCTATGGTCTACAAATGTCCCAAGCGTGCACACTTGACTAATCATTTATTCCGTGCAGTGCGCCAAGCCAAACTTCACACGTAAAACTCATATTATGTGGTAAAATTCTACAATTCATTTCATAACGCTATCGTAATGTAATAAACGAGTGTATAGAATATCTATGTGTGTATTAAGAATAGTTATGAGAATGATAGGAGCAGCATGATAATCATGGCTACAAGTTCTTTAATAAATATAAGGTTAGATGAATGATTGCATAATATTATAATAATATTATTATTATAACGATTATATTGTAAGTAATAATTTTATTTATTATTTTTAAACAAGGCAGTTAAACCAAATTTTATGAATATTTCCATTGACTTCAGTTTACTTCATAGACTTAAATTAATATTGTTTTAGCATTACAGAGTCATAGACTGCAGGAAAATAGCATAGAGCACGTTAGATAGTTTAAAGTATATGTTACTCATGATCGACCAAAACTACATTTGCCTGCAGTCGAAAGTAGTTTTGGTCGGTTATGAGTTTGGACTGTAACATATAAATTAAACTAGCAAACGTACTTTATACTTTGACTGCAGGCAAAAGTAGTTTTGATTGGTATATATTTTTTTATATACTCTGATATTTACTCGTATAATTAGGCTATTAGCGTCTAATAAAACATAACACCAATCTTGCAATATCAGTGATTGTTCGCGCCCAATGCTAATGTCAAGAATCGACGCCAGAGACTTTCCACTTTGGCCTTAGGAGGCCCGACCTGCATCTGCTTGTAGGTTCTTCCTTCATGGGCCGGGAATACCCTACTCTTGGATAGGCAGCTGCACTCCGTAACAGTGACAGTAGATTAAGATGAGGCTGGGGTGGCCTTAAGGCCGCGTACGTTACAATGATATAATCATTAAACATAAATAAATTATACTATAATATTGAAAGAATTGAATTAGAACGTTGGATAAACCATTTATAACTGAGAACGTTGCTCAAAATTACTTTTGGCCGCAAAAATCAGTCAAACTGATTTTGACTAAAGGCATCGGTCAAAACTATTTTTGCCTGATTTTCGCAGTCAAAAGTAGTTTTGACCGGTTATAAGTATTGACTGTAACGTATATAATAAATACATATAACTATTAGATTTACTGTTTACTTTTTTAACTTCTTAGTGATTATAAGTTATAAACTAGGTACTAAATTATGTCCAGCGATTGCTCGCGAGTCGACTTATGTGGCTCTGACCGAACGCCAGCGCTATAGTAACTCAGCTGCAGTATTATGCTGAGTAGGTGGCCTTTTTCTTGCTGCAATTTATAAATATTTTTTTTAATTTGTTTATTAAGCTTTTCTTGTTTGTAAAATTAATATTTTGGTTATTAAGGTGCAGCAAAGAATAAATATGTTCTTTCTTTCTTTACTGAAAGAAGCAAATAAAGCGCTGAAAAGAAAATTAAACATTACATAATTTTGATCAACGTTATGTGTTGTTTTTTTTTTTTTTATAGTAGAGGGGGCAAACGAGCATGCGGCTCACCTGATGGTAAGTGACTACCGCCGCCCATGAACAACTGCAACACCAGGGAGGGAATTGCAGATGCGTTGCCGGCCTTTTAAAAAGGAGTACGCTCTTTTCTTGAAGGTCCCTAAGTCGTATCGGTCCGGAAAAATCGCTGATGGTAATCGATTCCACAAGGAAGTCGTGCGAGGAAGAAAACATCTTCTAAATCGCACAGTGGTGGACCGCCAATCATCCAGATGGTGTGGATGGTATCGGGAGTTCTGCCGCAATGTGCGTTCGTGAAATTTGGCGGCTGGGATTAATCCGAACAATTCCTCAGAGCACTCCCCATGGTAGATGCGAAAGAAAATGCAAAGAGATGCAACATCTCTTCGCAGCGCCAATGAGTCGAGCCGATCGGAAAGAACTCGGTCGTCGACGATTCGAGCCGCTCTGCGCTGGATGCGGTCAAGTGGAAGGAGCTAGCACTGGGGAGCCCCTGCCCAGAGATGGGAACAGTATTCCATGTGAGGCCGAACCTGCGCCTTGTAAAGTTGCAGGCGGTGTGCCGGCATGAAATACTGTCCCGCTCTGCTGAGCACGCCAAGCTTTTTAGAGGCCAATTTGGCCTTCTCTTCCAAATGACCACGAAACTGCACGTCACTCGATATGTCGACGCCGAGGATTCCGATACTGGCTGAGGCAACCAGGGGAGTGCCTTGAAACTGAGGAGATACGACAAAGGGGTTCTTTTTAACGGTAAACGCGCAAACTTGTGTCTTCTGAGGATTAAACTGGACTAGATTTAGTCGCCCCCAGTTCGAGACTTTGTCCAGCAAAGACTCGACTTCAGACACAAGTTTGTTTCGGTACTCGGAGACGTTTTCCCGAGAAATATTAGCACGGCCGGTGTATAAAGCATCACCAGTGCTGTCATCCGCATAGCAATGAATGTTACCAGTTAGCAACATATCATTGATATGCAGAAGAAACAGCGTTGGTGATAGCACACAGCCTTGTGGAACACCAGCGTTAATAGGCTTGTAGTCAGAACATGCACCGTCTACAACAACCTTGATGCTCCGATCTGCAAGGAAGCTGGTGATCCAATTGCACAATTTCTCGGGAAGCCCATAGGAAGGGAGCTTCGAGAGAAGCGCTTTGTGCCAAACCCGATCGAAGGCCTTCGCAATGTCCAGACTAACGGCCAACGCCTCCCCCTTGGACTCTACTGCCTCCGCCCATCTATGGGTCAGGTAGACCAGAAGATCACCAGCTGATCGACCCCCACGAAAACCGTATTGGCGGTCACTAATCAGCTGGTGATCCTCAAGGTACCGGATGAGCTGGCAGTTGATAATGGATTCCATTATTTTGGAGAACAAGGAGGTGATCGCGATAGGCCTATAGTTGGACGGGTCTGAGCGGTCGCCTTTTTTAGGGATCGGGTGGACAAAAGCTGTCTTCCATGAATTCGGGACTACGCCTTGGGAGTAGGAGTACCGAAAAAGACGCGTTAGGACCGGTGCCAACTCCGGAGCACACGTCCTCAGCACAATTGGGGGGATTCCGTCAGGCCCACTCGACTTCTGGATGTCCAGGGAGAGAAGTGCTTTGCGAACCGAGCGCTGTGAGAACAGCACATCCGGCATAGAGCACTCACACCGCGGGATGGTCGGCGGTGTTTTCCCCCCGTCATCAAGAGTCGAGTTGGACGCAAAAAGGGAGCCTAAAAGGTCGGCTTTGTCTTTTGCGTCATGGGCCAGTGAGTCGTCCTCCCTGTGCAGAGATGGTAGTGATGGCTTACAGAAATTCCCTTGGACAGCCTTGGCGAGAGACCAGAATGCACGGGTTCCCGAAGGAAGGCGAACTAGTTTCTCGCCAATTCTGCCTATGTGCTCTGACTTTGCCTCGGCAATAACTCTTTTGAAGGACCTGGAGGCGAAGTTATACTTCTTTTTAAGTGTGCTGGTGTTTACATCCCGAGTCGCCGAAGCCGCAGCCCAGGCTTGATAACACTCCTGCTTACTGCGTAATTCAGTTTTACAGGAGCGACCAAACCAAGGCTGAGATCTGCCTCCGATGGATACCACAGATGATGGAATAAATAGTTCCATTCCCTGTAGCACCACATCAGTGACAGAGTCAGCAACAGCGCTGGGATCATCCGGCGAGAAGCAAACCCGCCCCCATGGGTAGGATGCAAAGAAAGACCGCATTCCGTCCCAATCCGCCGACCTGTAATGCCAAACACGGCGGCAACCTGCAGAACGCAACCGCGAAGGGAGCGTGAGTGGCACCATACTCCGGATCAAACAGTGGTCCGAAGAGCCGAGAGGGGCATCGACGGAAACCTGATATCCGTCCGGATGAGAGGTCAGCAGAAGGTCCAACAGGGAAGGTGTATGATCCTCCACATCTGGAATCCGCGTAGGCGAAGTAACCAGTTGTGTCAGACCATATGCCAAGGCAAAGTCATAAACAGATCTCCCTGCATGATCGGTTAAACGTGAACCGAGCCATTCGGCATGGTGGGCGTTAAAATCGCCAAGGATCACGATCTCTGCGGATGGGACCTGTTGTAGCAAGGAATCTGTAGCCATTTGGACGTGGTCGATGAGTCGGTCTGTTTCGACATTACCGCTATGGGACCTATAGAGGCACCCGTAGACGCGCGGATGGTCGTCGCTGTCTACGCGTAGCCAAAGGATGGACAGGTCCGAACCTTCAAGACTGCCGAGGCGTCGAGAACAGATGTCCTCTCTGACATACACGCAAACTCCAGCCCGAGGCACAAAGGAGTGCTCCAATTTGTACCCAGGGTAGGAGAGATACGAAATATCAGCCGGAGAGGAAACCTGCGTCTCGGTCAGGAAGAGCAAGGCCGGCTTCGCCGTCTCGAGATGGTAGTGGACGGCGTTTAGGTTAGAGTTAAGTCCCCTGATGTTGCAAAAATTCACGGATAGCGTGGCAGGGGTCGCCTTGGTATTGTTGCTCTGTTTACCCCGAGCAGTTATGTTTTTGAGCGGAATTTTGCCCCCCCCCCCCCCCCCCCAGAATACGCGGGGCAGCCTGAGCACCCACGCTCAGGATTGGAGTAACATGGTCGTGGATGCTCAGCGAGGGATTCTCCAGTGGTACTGGTACCCTCCTGGGGTAGTCTATTGTGTAATTCCGCTACCATGTTGATGGGGGGGGGGGGGGGATTGGGCCTCCGGCCACCTGCACTCACCAGACGAAACGCAGAAGCAGAGCTTCTACTTCACGCCGGTATTCTGTGAGGTCGTGGTACTAACCCGGCTCGAGCTGGCCCATACGTGCAACAGCAAAAACTGCTGCATGGCTCTACCACCGTTAAACCGTTTTGGACGAATGAGTTACTTTTTATACAAAATTAAAGACTGAAATGAATTAACACTCCACCTGATTGAATTAAACGCGGTAAAATCCGTAAAAGTAGTTTTGTTCAATAAATCTTAATAACCTCAAATTAATAGATACCATCCAGACGAAACCAGGGCGAGTCGCTAGTTTAGAATAAAACACAATAAAACCAAAGCACGTAGATAATAACATTCAAGATTAAGTTTTGTGTTTTTTTACTGAAACACTAAGCATAAACACCGTCGTTCAAAGTTCAAAATACAAAGACAAATGTATAGACTGGAGGTAATGGACGCAATCAGCGTAATAATGGACCGCCGTGCGCCACCCGGAGACACTGCGGTCGATTGATTGCACGGAACGGTAATTGATTGCCGCGGATAGTTGATAGACGATCAATTTGAATTCACTTTGATAGTGACGTTTCTTTTTTATAGAAAAAGGTGACTAACGAGCACTGTACTTGACGGTAAGTGAATGCTATTATGCATCTATCCTCGAACAAGAATTAAAATGGAGATGTGTTGTCACTCTTAAGAACTAAGATGAAATGCCCAGTTTTCAGTGAAAATGGTATTCGGTTCTCTACACTACACGAAACACAGCTGCATTAAGCTGCTATTTCACGCTGTTGTTCTGTGAGATCATGGTTTTTGCCCGGTCGAGCCGACCCATTCGTACCGCAACCATAATATAGGTCCAACGTGGCTCCACCACGTAAAATACGTCTGTTTCCACTATTTTAAATTGATGACTGAACAGCTTTTATCGACCGACTTCAAAAAGGAGATAGTACTCAATTTGACTGTATGTTTTTCTTTTGTGTGTGTTACCTCATAACTTTTAACTGGGTGAACCGATATCGATGTTTCTTTTTTATTTGAAAGCTGGTGCTTCACATGTGGTCCAAGTCTAAGTCAAATTTGATCAAGATCTGACCAATAGTATTTGTATTATTCTTAATAATTTATATTGAAGTCGGTTGTACAATATTTTAAATTTTAAATTATACATTAGTTTATTTGGCATGACACAATAACAGCATTATATAAGAGCTTTTAGAAATATTTACTTCGTAAATATCCGCGTTATAAAATAAAATGATGTGTCTTACCTAGTATGAAGAGCACCTCCCGCCCTCCCTCAATTGCGTGCACTATCCCCGTCACCACTAATCCCAGCGCCGCTACTCCCAACACCACTACACTAGCAAAGACACACCACTGACGATAATACGACACGTATTTCGCCTCTACACGAGGCATCCTCAGGTGATACAGACTCTACGGTGGCTAACCGCTAAGTGCATTTATATATGTAGAGATAACAGCATTATCTCTACATATATAAATGAGAAAGTATATGTTGAGTTATGCTTCGCTGACTATTTATAGATTATAGAATAAGAGTGACACACGAACACTCAGTCCATATAATGGTAAGTTGACGCTGTGGCCCAAAGACTTCTTCAACTAGATGTAAATATAAATCAAAATGCAGATGGGTTGTCACAAGTAATGAAATAGATAGAATGCCTCGTTTTCAGTGAAAAGCGATGGCAGCAAAGTAGAAACGGACATATACATTTTTATGAAAATGCTTTTTTTACAAAAATGAGCTTAAATCAACCTTATCTACAAGTCTGTATTCAAATTATTTCAAATTTCAAAATAATGAAGAAAATCTGGCACGTAAATGAAGACACCTACCCTCGATTTATCGCAGTAGAAACGGACATTTGTATTTGTCCGCCTGGTAGGTAACTCATTTATTGATAATGAATAAAATGTTAAATGCAAAGTAAAGAAAGACATCTGCAAAGTTTCGTCAAAAAAAGGGGAATACTGTTTGCATGTTGCTTAGATTTTCTTTAAATATCCTTAAAAGTATTAATGTAGATTATTATCTTAGTATATTACATATTTTAAATGAAATGGACGTTTTTTTTTATCACAACGTATAAACGGATAACAGGCAGATGTCTTCTTCGACGTCAAAGTATTTAGAGTAAAAAAGATATCTAATTTTTTTTAGTAAAACAATGACATAGCAATAAAAACTATTACATAATTCATAATTTAGTTTAATCTGTTCATGGACAATTGTTTGACAGATTTAAAAGAGAATGAAAGTGGGTTGAGAATGAATGAGTTACTCGTCAAATGTTTTCTCTATGCTGATGACCAAGCATTACTTGCGTCTTCGGCCGAGGAGTTGCAGGAGATGGTAACTGCTATGAGTGGAGCTTTTGTTAGAAAGGGAATGAAGATGAATGTAAGGAAGACGAAAGTGATGGTGTTTGAAAAAGATGAGGCAGTGACAGACTGCAATATCGTGATTGAAGATGAACAAATTGAACAGGTGCAAGAGTTTGTGTATCTGGGGTCAAAGTTTACAAGAGATGGAAAGTGTGAGAGTGATATCGAAAGAAGAGTGAATGCAGGAAACATGGTGAATGGAGCTTTGCACTCCTTTATGAGCAGTCGGAAGGTGTTTAACAAGGCTCGTTTGGCTGTGCATGAGGGGGTGCTGGTTCCGACACTCATGTACGGAAGTGAAAGTTGGGTATGGCAGAAGAAACATGAAAGCAGAATAAATGCAGTTGAGATGAGAGCATTAAGAAGTATGATAGGAGTTAAACTGAGTGACAGGATAAGAAATAGTGAGATAAGGAAACGTTGTAGTCTGAAAGAAGATGTAGTGACAAAAATTGAGAAAGGTATACTGAGATGGTTTGGCCACGTCGAGAGAATGAATGAAGAACGATTGACGAAAAAAGTGTATAAGGCGAGTGTGAATGAAAGTGTTGGAAGGGGTAGACCTAGGAGGACATTTCTAGACCAAATTAGGGACGTCTTGAAAAAAGGCCAGGTTAAGAGTACCCTAAACCGTAGAGCATGTATGAAGGGAATAATGAAAGTGGACGAAGCGAAACAAGTATGTAAGGATCGTAGCAAGTGGAAAGAAGTGGTCTCTGCCTACCCCTACGGGAAAGAGGCGTGATTATATGTTTGTATGTATGTATAATTCATAAAGAGCGCTATTTTAATGCTACATAGAAAATTTCATGTTAATCGGTCCATAACTCTCAAAATGACCACAATTTTTAACTAAATCTGCTCTCCTGTAAAATTGCGATTTTGTAGATGTCCGTTTTAACTTTGCTGCCATCGAAAGGATCTCCAGTTCTCTACACCCATACTACTATACCATACAAAACACAGCAGCATTAAACTGATATTTTCTGCCGACTTCCAAAAAGGAGACGGTACTCAATTCAACTGTACTTTTTTATGTGTGTTACCTCATAACTTTTTACTGGGTGAACCGATTTCGATAATTCTTTTTTTATATGAAAGCTGTTACATTTCGTGTGGTGGTGGTTTGATCAATTTAGACCAATAGTTTTTGATTTATTCTTAAGAACTTATATTGATGTCGGCTGTACAAAATTTAATTTTTATTTTTTTTTTCATTTTTTTGAAGTTATGACATTGAATGAATTTAGATTTATTTTGTTACGTATTAAATTATATCTTAGGTATCAAAATAGCAAACACACAGGATACTTTTATCCCAAAGAAATGTACGGGATTCTGTGGGTTGCAGGATTATTTACAGATATTTAGAATTCATAATAAGTCTATACTCCTACATACTCGTATAATATACGAGATTGTATACGGTAGTCCCTTCCCCTTTTCACACTAAAATATCCCAACAGTATTTGATGAAACTTGTCATAGTGATTTCCTAGGTCATGAAATAACGTTTAAAATTCTTTTTATATTGAAATAATAACAGTTTCTGGGGATTTTAAATTTAGGCAAATATCTTTAAATTTTCATGTTTGAGAGTTTACTAAATATAACTATAGATATTATGTATAATGAAGTATATGTATAAAATAATGATATCATATAAAAGCGAAACGTTTATGTTTTCTCCTAGCCATGGGATAAATACAAGAACACATCATCGCACAAAGCCTACAAGGCACGCATCATTGATCAATCATCAATGAAACGTTAAAGTTATTTTGGTTTGCCGCCACTGCAGCAAAGTGGAGAATTGTCGAGCAATGTTGTAAAAGAGTTGAGCTACAATATAAATTCACGTGAATGAAATAGCGGCTGAAAATAGCGCCGTTTTTTTTTGTAACGCATATTATATTGGCGACGTGATTCTTCTTTCTTTCATCTGAAAAACATTCCTCCGAAACTTTCTACTGGCCCAACATCGTAAAAACCGCAATATAACTTTGACTGTTACATCCTCAAGCGTTGTAGCCTTTCTTAAAGGTGGATGGACTGTACAGTGGTGTTCGAATTACCATTTAATCTTGCAAACTAATAAAAACCACCCTGTAACATCAATAAGATTGGCGGCTGCAGTAGTCTGAATGATAGTTGACTGTAAACTGCAGCCTGAAGGACATCCGTAGCAACCAGGCCCTGGCTGTTGGGCGGTGTTGTCGTTTTGTTTGCAGGCAGCTTTAAACATACACTGCTAGTTTTTGAGGAAGACACAACGGTGGATGCCATGAACGCATATGGCAAGTTTTTTTATATTAAAAAGATGATAAACGAGCTCACAGTCTATCTGATGGTGAGTGGATGCTGTGGCTCATAGACATCAATATTTATCCTCGATTAAGGATCAAAAGCGGATTTGTTGTCACTCCTGAGGACTAAGATGAAATGATACCTTTCCAGCAAAAATAAGTGTCTCCAGATCTTTTCACTAATCATACAAAACATAGCAGCAGTAAGCAGTTATTTTATTGTGGTATTCTGTGAGTTCGTGGTCCTTTCCCGGTCAAGCCGACCCATACGCGCAACAACTATAATATAGTTGCAGCCTTGCTGCTACCATGCATAACATGTAGCCACCATTTTATACCACAAAGGTGACAACGTATTTGTAGCCTTCGTTGTTTGAAGTTGGCTGCAGGTGTTCAAAGGCTGCGGTAGCCACTTATTAAAGCGTGAAGAAGAGATGTAACATACCTTTGCATTTTCTATCGCATTAACCAGATGGAGGGCTCTGAGTAATTGTGCGGATTCTAAGTGCCAATTTTCACCAACGAACATCGCAATAAACCTCACTGTAACCCCCCTCCCGTTTTTCTTCCTTTAGTATCTATATCTATAAGATATATAAAATATATCAAATTTACGTGACCAGTATATTAATCAATCTTTCTCAAGGTAAAAATATAGGTCGTTTAATATATTTATGGCGTGATATTCTTAATTAGGACCCTATTTATACGTTGTGTTTGTGTAGCGACTTAGTACTTTTAGGTGTCTCTTAGAAGAATGAATATTCACTAGAGCAGTTCCATGTTGTTAGTAGTGCCTTATAAGATAAATAACCCCGTTCACGAAGACATTGCTCAAAAAAAGTTAAGGACATTAAATCGTCCCTATTCTACTTGTATCAGGTTCACATCGGTCAATTCCTTATTAATAAATCCCTTACCGCTAGAAAATGCCCATAATATTTATATGAAATACCAGATAGAAGGGCTTTGCTCTTCCACATTAAAAAAAACATGTATGGGAGGCACACGGCTCCACACACGTCGTGTGCGGTGAGCGCCAACCAACCAACGTAGTCCCCCCGAAGAGAACGTTAAATTGGGAACTGGACCGTAGTCTAAAGCAAAGTAACTGGCGTAGCAGTAAAAGAGGGCTTGACCAATTGGTAGTGCGTAAGCACAAACATCGACCGATGTCGCGCATGTCCTATATATGTGTAAACGTCATACAGACTACGAAATCCAGCCACAGTGAATATACGACACACGGATTGGGTAATAATAGACACACTGGCCAAGCCCTCCGTGAGCGCAACCACTTACAGCATCCCAAGGTCCCCCATAAAATCCTAGCAGACAGCACCACCCTCACCCACAGCATGGCACCCCCTCACAACACATCCACATGATCCCAAACGACTTTGGTAACAACATTGTAAACGTTGTTAACTAAAAATCCACTTATCGTAGCGCTATTGTACTAAGACATAGTATTGAGTATGCTTGCTGCACTTAAAAGTACTACCAAACACACTCACCCTAATCCGAAAGATAGGCGACGTATCATAACGCTATGCGCTAAGACGCCACTCACAAACGGTAGGGGTGTGCGATGTCCGTGGGCAAGTCGTATTGCTACAACAAACCCGCTTACCACCGGCACTAATATGATATGTCTAGGACTAGGACACATCGGTTAGCGAGTCCAAGTTTACTTCGGTCTTAGACGTTGTGAAGGACGCTTGTCTACGAGCAAGTCGTATTGCTACACGCCACTATAATAATCTTTTTCAAGTTTTTCATTTTTTCCATATAATGCTTTTGCATATTTGAGACCTTCTACATATTTACTTTATTTCATAAACGTTACTATTATATGTCTTATTCATATACATATGGGACTTCAAGTCAACACTGCTATCATAATGCTTATGCATCATAGAGACCTTCTATATTAATGATTTTATATCAAAGACCTTAATATACATTGTGAAACAGTATTAGTAGCAGTCAGTCAGCCGACTATCCCATATATGTACAACCATGGGTATGTATCTCCGACAACTCCTTCATATAAGCAATAATTTTATCACCCTCCAGTAATACAAGAACACACTCGTACATTTTTGACCCATTTTTCAATTATATTACAAATGTTTTTTATCTTTATTATTGCAATATTATCCACTTGTACTTCTATTATTTAATACATTTTGAATATTTTAAGCAGATTTTTAATAAATTTAAAGCTTTTTAAAGACAATGTTAAGCCTTCACTCTATATACTATAATACTAAATATTCAAGCAATATATATAATACTAAATATTTAGCAGGGATGGTAGATATGATAAGGATATAGAACGACGAGTGAACGCAGGAAATAGAGTGAATGGGGCTCTACACGCTATTATGAGGAGTCATAATGTGTCATATAAGGCAGGTATGGCGTTTCATAATGCTGTGTTAGTCCCTACTTTAATGTATGGTAGTGAAAGTTGGGTCTGGCAGAAGAAGCATGAGAGTAGAATAAATGCTGTAGAAATGCGGTCCTTAAGGAGTATGCTAGGGCTGAATCTGAATGACAGGGTGAGAAATAGTGTGATAAGAGAAAAGTGTGGTTTGCAAGATGACGTAGTGACAAGGATTAAGAAAGGAATGCTTCGGTGGTTTGGTCATGTAGAAAGAATGAACGAGGAAAGAGTGACAAAGCAAATTTATGTTGCAGAAGTGAACGGCAGGGTCGGTAAGGGGCGCCCTAGACGAAGTTTTATCGACCAAATCGGCGATACATTAAAAATGGGCCAGATTAGGAGTACCTTTAACCGACGAGCGTGTATGCGTAGATATATGGATGTAAAGGAAGCGAGAGAGGTGTGTCAGGATCGCGCCAAATGGAAGACCGTAGTCTCTGCCTACCCCTCTGGGTGACAGGCGTAAGTGTTTATGTATGTATGTATTATGTACTAAATATTCGAAATTAGTATATTTAAACTTTATGCTTATTAACGCATACTAATTGTTCAAGTTATAATATATAATATGATAATTTAAATGTGTCTATATTTAATTTACTTATTACTTATTAATAATAATAATAACGAACCGTCACATCACGTTACCATCCAAATCATCTGGATGCTTGGCGGTTCACTACTGTGCCATTTATGAAGAGTTTTATTCCTCTTCTTTAAAAAAAACTTAACATCAGGTAGACTATACCTTAGTTGGTTTACTACTACAGTTTTATTACAAAAATACATAAATAAAACGAAATTAATAAGAAAAATATGTTGTCCTTCTTTATTTAATCTGTGGAATAATAATTAAAAAAAATCTTTTGTTAAACCTAAATTATTTAAATCTACCAAAAGTGTGGCGCTCTCAATGGAGAAGGAATAAGAAAAAAAATTCTCTGATGTTCTTTTCTTGAACTCGTACATATACATTAACACATAAAACACGTATAATGAATGAATATACACGTATGGGAAATGAGGGTCGTAAAAGCATAGAGTTGGCACTTAATCAGCTCAAGTAAGACGCGGATCTGAAAATACGCGACGTCATTTATATTGTCACTTAACGTCAGCACAAAGCCTTTTAACAGGTGTTGATTGAGGTACGGAACGTGGTTACATAACTGACTAAAAATATATGGCGGCAATATTAAATAGAACCAGAAATATTAAAATAGGTCGCAAAAAGTTAATAAATTTCAAATAAGTAATATTATTTGCAACATTAACATTATAATTCAAAGTTTATGTAATGGCAACACTATCTTGTATACGTGTGCAAGAATAAACCGCGAGACTTTGTGGTAAAAGCAAGAGCTTCGCAAGGGCGAACGTTACCTTATTTAGTGTTTAATCTACAATATTTGTGATTGTTTTGAAATATTTTACTTAATGAAATAAAGTGCTTATTGCACTGAAACACAGTGAAATCAAGTTCTTTTTTGCGCATGTGTGAATTGCGTGAAGGATAACACACGTGCTTCCATCGACAACCATAATTATTATAATAATGTACTGTAGTAGTTAACTATTCTAGTACCAAAGTCCACTGTTGAACACAGATCTCCCCTAAGATTGCCTGATAAGGGCAATATTTGCCTTAGTTGCCACGCTAGGCAGGTAGATTGGCAACCGCAATTTTTTATTTTATAGTTGTTATTCCAAACGCCGCTGCATATCTTTTGACTTGTTTCCCTCTGCCACCGCTTACGACACTCACAGCACGATATTGGGTAGTGAATTTTCTCACACCGACACTACATGGTGCACTGTTACTACTATTGTATTATTATTGAAACCATGATAAGGATTCTTGCCCTTATATGTAGGTGTGAAGTGAACATGTTGTGTGCAAATGTTTTTAATATCATCCAGATCAAATCCGTATAAATATTATTATTTTTTCTATCTTTTTAATGCTTTCATATCTTTGTTATCAGAATGTTTATCAACGTGTACAACTTGAATTTTAGAATTAAGATTAAGAAAAGATAATGTTATGATGAGATAAAACATAATCTAGATCTTATCATTCGAAAACTAAACAAGTGCCATTACAGCAGTGGTAGAGCCAGGCGGCAGCTTTTGCTGTCTCATGGATGGGCCGGCTCGAACCGGGGTGGTACCACGACTTCACAGAATACCAGCGTGAAGTAGAGGTTTACCTATGCGTTTCGCTTGGTGAGTGCAGGTGGCCGGAGACCCTTTTTACTGGAAATGAGGCATTCCATCCTAGTCCTCACGGGTGACAACGCATCTGTATTTTGATCTGTAACAGAGGATAGATGTAGATGTCTATGGGCTGCAGCAACCACTTACCATCAGGTGGACTGTGTGTTCGGTTTTCACCCTTATCCTATAAAAAAACAGCATTTTGAAATTTTACTGCTGAGCATAGGCCTACTCCATAGATTGCCTCATAAGGGGATGTTTGCCATAGTTACCGCGCTTAGCAAGCAGGTTGACAAACGCGGTTTTTTTATTAAGCAACGCTAGTAGGATTCAAGTTTATTTGCCAATCTTTAAAAAAGATAAGACTCTTTTCTCGTAGTAGAGCCTTATTAGCAGTCCATTTGCATTATTACCTAATTTTGAAGCAAAATACACATACACTATTGTGTTTTGCTTTAAAGTTAAAGTAGCCAGTAAAATAACGGGCAATTTGTCGTCTTTTGTCACAAATGACATGTATTTAAATAATACAACATGTATGTACATTATATGTAATTACATGTAATTACATTACACACTTTACCACCTAACTACTAGGCACAGGCTTTAGAGTGCGAGTCTATCTCTCTTTCTCCATCTCTTTCTCCCTCTCTTTCTCTCTCTCTTTTTCCCTATCTTTCTCCCTCTCTTTCACTCTCCCTCTCTCTTGAACTCTTGATGAGGAAATATTAATTTTAATAAACTACTACTAACATGTTTGAGTCTATATTTGTGGCAGTTAACCGAACTTGCCAATTAGAGGAAAGACTAGTAAGACCTCGTGGCTTCCGTTTATAGTGGTATTTATTTTATTTTATTTTATAGGAGAAGGTGCAAACAAGCATGCGGCTCACCTGATGGTAAGTGACTACCGCCGCCCATGAACAACTGCAACACCAGGGGAATTGCAGATGCGTTGCCGGCCTTTATGAAAGGAGTAGGCTCTTTTCTTGAAGGTTACTAAGTCGTGTCGGTCCGGAAAAATCGCTGGTGGTAATCGATTCTAGAAGGAAGTTGTGCGAGGAAGAAAACTTATTCTAAATCGCTTATTCGTGTACCGCCAATCATTAAAATGGTGTGGGTAGTATCGGGAGTTCTAGTGCGACGTGTGTTCGTGTAATTTGGCGGCTAGGATTAATCTGAACAATTCATCAAAGCACTTCCCGTGGTAAACGCGAAAGAAAATGCAAAGGGATGCAACATCTCTTCGCAGCATCAATGACCTGAATGAATGAATCGAGCCGATCGGAAAGGACTCGGTCGGCGACGATTAGAGCCGCTCAACGCTGGATGCAGTCAAGTGGAAAGAGCTGGCACTGGGGAGCCCCAGCCCTGAGATGAAAACAGTATTCCATGTGAGGCCGAACCTGCGCCTTGTAAAGTTGCAGGCGTTGTGCCGGCATGAAATAATGTCCCGCACTACTGAGCACGCCAAGCTTCTTAGAGGCCAATTAGGCCTTTGCTTCCAAGTCACCACGAAACTGCACGTCGCTCAATATGTCGACGTCGAAGATTCTCGACGTCAACATGTTGAGGACGAAGAGGCTGAGGCAACAAGAGGAGTGCCTTGAAATTGAGGAGATACGACAAAGGGGTTATTTTTAGCGGTAAACGTGCAAACTTGTGTCTTCTTAGTATTTTACTGGACTAGATTTATTCGCCCCTAATCTGAGACTTTGTTGATGCAAAGACTCGACTGTATACATAAGTTTGTTCCGGTACTCGGCGACGTTTTCCCGAGAAATACTAGCACAGCCGGCGTATAGAGCATCACCAGTGCTGTCAGCCGCATAGCAATGAATGTTACCGGTTTGCAACATATCATTGATATCGTATCGTCATCGATATCATTAAACCCTTTCATACGCCCACCGCTAAACATATTTCTACCCAAGATATACACTCAAATAATGGTACTGAGCCAAATGTATATTTTTTATCAAGGCTTTCGTCTAGGGCATCCCTACCTCATTCTGCCGTTCACTTCTGCAACATAAATTGCCTTTGTCACTCTTTTCTCGTTCATTCTTTTTACGTGACCAAAGCACTGGAGCATTACTTTCTTAATCCTGGTCACAGCATTATCTTGCAAACCACACTTTTCTTCTATCACACAATTCCTCACCCTATCATTCAGATACAGTCCTAACATGCTCCTTAATGACCGCATTTCTCAGCATTAATTCTACTCTCATGCTTCTTCTGCCACACCCAACTTTTACTACCATTCATTGAGATAAGGACTAACACAGCATGTGAATTTCCATGCGTATGCATTTTGACTTTCCTCAAATTTCTCTATTTCCTTATCATGTCTACAATCCCTGCTTAATGTACATCCCAAATACACAAACTCATCCAGTTGCTCAACCTACTCCCCTTCTATTCTAATCTTCATATCGTTTTACTTTTTCATTTTTCATTCCCCCGTTGACTTTAATTACAGACGACGCAAGTATGACTTAATCATCCGCGTACAAAATTTTTTTGACACAAGAAGTATGTAAAACATAGGGACGATATATTTCAGGACTGCTTGTCATTTAAATTTAATGTAGCTGCTGCGACTATAAAAAATAGTACTCATATAATCATTTTGCCAATTTCACTTGAAAAAAGTACACAATTTTAGCAAAACAAAACAAGTTAAATAAGTGAGACTTTTTGATACTTAAAAGAAGTTAAGTTTTAAAAAAATAGCATGCGTGAGTGTGGTGGATCACTCGGTTGGAATGAAGTTCCTTTTGTAGTATATTATTATTAATAAACGTTTTATATTATTGCGTATTATTATTATTATTGTGTTTTGTGTTTTATTGTGTTTGTTCTTTCAGTAGAGAAACGGTTTTAAGAGGTGGCTCCTTAATATTAGCTAGTAAATTATTGTCATGTAAAGAACGTAAAGATATTGTGAGCCTCTCTGTTGAGCGAACTGTAGAAATGGCATGTGTTGAGTTTGAGCACCTCATTGTGGTGAGCGTCTACAGACCCCCATGTTCTATATACGATACTTTTGAAAAAAATATGCAGGAAGTTTTTGCTAAGCTTAATAAACGGAATAAATCTGTTGTAATATGTGGAAACTTTAACATCAATCTCCTAGAAGCTTCCTTAATCAATATTAAATTTAGATCATTGTTTAAATCATATGGTCTTTTTAATTTATTTTTAGAGCCAACGCGTATTGCTCAATCTAGTGCAACATGTATAGATAACATTTTTACAAATGTGAAGCCGTTGCATAAATGTATAATTCAAAGATTAAGTTCTGATCACCGTGGACAAGTAGTTTCGTTACCATATGTTCACAAAAAGCAAGTAGATAAGAAAGTTGTGTTTGTTCCAGTAAATGCACGTCGCTTGGAGAAATTTAGAAGTAACATAGTGAAAAAACTTCCATCACTTACATACCAAAATGATCCAAATTTTTTGTATGGAACATTATTTAAGCTTATTTGCAATGAATTTAATAATACTTTTACTTCTAAAACATTCTCCTTGAACAGTCGGAAGTCATTTAATGAATGAGCGACAGTAGGTGTCCATAAGAGCAGACATAGGTTATATGATCTTAGCGTCGAATTTAGGGAATATTTAAAAAAATATTCAAAAATATTTAAAAGAGTGCCACAGCCAAGTCTTTGCATTTGAGCAACAAAATTAAGACGGCTTCTAATAAAATTAAAATGACATGGAGTATAATTAATAGCGAAACTGGTAAGATTAACTCTCGCAATTCAAACTACCAGTTAAGTGTTAATAACAAATTAACCGAATCAGATCAGGACGTTGCAATGGTTTTTGAGAAATATTTTAATGATATTCCGATATTAACCACTAAGTCACTGAATTCTTCTCCTGCGGTCGCCGAATCATTACTTAAACAAAATGTAAATGCGTGTACAAAGAATTTTACATTTCATAAAGTATCATCAAAAGATATTGTAAAATATTTTAAAAGTATTGATGTTAAGAAAACTGCGGATCTGTAGGGGATTTCCGTTAAAGTTATTGCGTCTATAATATATACAATCGCGCCTCATTTAGCTACTATTTTTAATACTAGTATCGAATCTGGTGTGTTTCCTGATTTAATGAAGTATAGTAAAGTAAAACCTTTATTTAAATCTGGTAGTACATTAGACCCCGCTAATTTTAGACCTATTTCTGTACTACCAACACTTAGTAAGATTTTTGAAAAAAATATTCTTGATCAAATGTTAAATTTCTTTAATATATATAATTTATTTCATAAAAATCAATTTGGTTTCGCAAGGGGTCGCTCGACAACTGATGCCGGTTTTGAGCTGATTAAATATATATTTAATGCATGGGAGAATTCACAGGATGCTTTGGGTATATTTTGTGACCTATCCAAAGCCTTCGATTGTGTTCACCATGAAACATTAATCAGGAAACTTCAACACTATGGTGTAAGAAGTGATGCTCTTAAATTAATTATTTCATATTTAAGTAAGAGAACGCAAAAAGTTGTCATTAACAGTATGAATTCTTCCGGGTTGATGGTACAGATGGGCGTGCCTCAAGGCTCAATTCTCGGCCCCTTTCTGTTTCTTGTATACATTAATGACTTACCTTGCATAGTAGGAGATAACCATGATATAGTACTATTTGCAGATGACACTTCTTTAATTTTCAAATTAAGTCGACAATTGCTAAAATATGACGAAGTAAATAATGCTACATCTAAATTTTGGGCCGGCTCGAACCGGGGTGGTACCACGACCTCACAGAATACCAGCGTGAAGTAGAGGTTTACCTCTGCGTTTCGCTTGGTGAGTGCAGGTGGCTGGAGGCCCTTTTTACTGAAAATGAGGCATTCCATCTTAGTCCTCACGGGTGACAACGCATCTGCATTTTGATTCGCAAACGAGGATAGATGTAGATGTCTATGGGCCGCAGCAACCACTTACCATCAGGTGGACTGTGTGCTCGTTTGTCACCCTTATTCTATAAAAAAAAAGTAAGTAAAATAATATATCTAAATTAGTAAATTCGTTCAATGTTAATAATTTGCATTTAAATGGCACTAAAACGAAATGTATGAAATTTATGACTCCAAATGTCAAACAATTAAATACTAATGTAATTTTAAATGGGGAGAAACTGAGTCTTGTAGATACCACCATTTTTCTTGGAACCACACTAGACGCGAAGCTTCAATGGGGCCCCCATATATCAAAACTAGCAAGCAGACTTAGTTCTGCAGCATATGCCGTAAAAAAGATAAGAAGTCTAACTAGTGTTGAAACAGCTAGACTAGTTTACTTTAGCTATTTTCATAGCATAATGTCTGTCGTATGACATTTTGCTATGGGGACACGCAGCTGACACTGAAATTATATTTGTTTTACAGAAGAGGGCCATAAGAGCAATTTATGATTTAAAGCCTAAAGAGTCGCTGCGACAAAAATTTAAGGAAATTAATATATTAACTTTGGCCTCTCAATACATTTATGAAAATGTAATATACGTACACAAAAATAAAAGTAGTTTTACAAAAATAAGTGATATTCATTCTGTAAATACTAGGAACAGACACAAGCTAGTAGTACCGGTTACTCGACTCCATCGAGTCAGTTATTCATTCTTGGGGCGATGTATACGCTTTTACAACAAAATTTCAGAAAATATACAAAATTTGACCTGCTCAAAGTTCAAAAACTTTATTAAACTAAGTTTGTATAAAAAGGGTTATTATAGTATTATAGAATTTATAGATGATAATAACCCCTGGAAATGAGGTGATCGCTACCAAGCTATTTCTAATTTGTTGTGTTGTTAATTTGTGTAACATACATGATTGTAAGCTGTTATTTTTAAAAAAAAGTCCTGCTGGGTTTCTTGCTGGTTCTTCCTAGGACAGAGGTTTTTTTTTCGAACCAGTGGTAATTATACAAAAGAGTGACTTTCAATAAGCATTATTTATAATCTAAATTGAATAAAAAAGTTTCTGTTTTTGTTTCATGAAGTGTCATTTAAAATAAAGTAATATTTATTTTATACTAAGATAAGAAAAAGAGCGAGGGAGATGGATATAATTATATCTTGCTTCGTTATAGCCGCCAATGCCGTCAACACTACATCAGAAGGGGTCGTTACGGAAAAATCTTACACTTTTTCTCACCTAGCCCCATCCGCTAAATTCGTAGTGTCGATGAGGATTTTTGTTTAAACAGTCAAGCGATAAATTTTATACACGACAATCTCGCTACAATTTCGTTAGATATTAGGTTCGGTATTTATTACCTAACTTATAAAGATAATAACATTAAAGTTTAAATGAATAAATAAAACTCCAAGCACAACCCCCCTCCACATCTCGCTGAGCGACTTTAAATTTCCTCGTACAGCCAGCGTTAAGGGACCACATCTAATCTAATTATGTGATGCTCACAGTTTCTTTGCGTGACAAAATTTGCATCCATTATATTATACTCTTTTCAATGCTTTTTTTTGTTAATAATATAGCTAAAGTGGTATTTATCAGTAAACGAAGTAAGCAAATCTTTTGAGTTGAGGAAAATGAAAAAGGAAATGCTAACCATCGCAAAAATGTAGACGAAATTTAGAGTTCAAAAAGACACTACTTGAAATTGTATACAATTTTGAAACGGAGGGAAATGCTATTCAAACTAGGAACACATAATTTTTCACACATAATACGAGTATTCTTCGATTATAAATTTTCTATCTTTTTCATCATTTTTAAATGCAATAAAATCCAAAAAAATTTAAAAATAATGTTAACTGAAGTTAAGCAAAGTAGGAAATTATTCATCACCATCATCATCATCACCATCGCAGCCTTTTACAAATTCATTGCTTAACTGAATGTCTCTGATTAGGCATGTTACAAAACACGTTCCAAGCCACTGCATCATTCGATTTCCTGCATATCTTACCACTATGTGGGGGGATGAACCGGTAACCCTTTTTACTGGAAAAGAGGCATCATATCTTTATCCTCTGGATTGACAATGCATCTGATCTATATTTTAATTTTAGACCTAAAATAAACCTACGTTTATAGGCCACATCAGCATCCACTTACCAAATGAAATGTGCGCTCGTTTATCACCTTTATTCTATAAAAAATTATATTAAAATCTCTAGGGAAGTTTACATCAACGAGGCACAAAGAGAGACCAGCATAAACTACATTCCTTTACATACCCGATAGAGATATTCAATAAGTCTTTGTCTTAATAATTGAAACTGTCCCCAGGGCTCGTATTCAATATTGATAAATTGAGGTATCAGAACTATTTCGGTTATTCGATTAGTGATCGAAGATACCTGAAAATGATACATCACAATTAAACCTAAGTTAAAACTGTCTATGGAAAATTACGTTGTTCCTTTAAGTTTTTTAAGCGGTGGCGATCTGTGTGCTCGTGTTGTGTTGTTACCCTTATTTTATGAAAAATGTGAAAAAGAAAACAAATATTTTAAATCAGAAAATTTCAAGTCAAAACATAACGCACAGAGGCAGTCGTATGAATACAATTTAAATATCGATTTAAAAATGGTTCTTAAGATTAAGCGATGGCAAATGATAACGCAGCTTATGCTTGAATATCTTTTGCAATTGGATCTTTAGTTTACTATTGATACTCAAGCCACCAATACATATGCTCAACATCTGTGTTAACAGTGGTCCAAGTCACATTAAAATTGTTAATACATTCCTAAGGACTCAAGTAAAGTATAAATATGGGTGTAATAGCTAAAACTGAAAATGTACGCCCAAGTAAGTCAATTTTTTGTGCATTTTATTTCAGTTTGAATCTATCATAGAGGAAATTTTATTTAAGAAATAGCGATCTGCTCCGTATATATATATGTGTATAGATGTATAGATAACATCGTTACCTTTTATTAAAAAACAGATCAATCAGGGGTTTCATAACAAAGGCGGAAAAGTCCTATACAAATTGAAACGTCAATTTTAATTTTATTGGTTGTGGCAAAATCTTTTTTACAACATCACTTTAAGAGATTCGAACAAATCTGGCAAAATCCAATAGATTTCCACGCATAAACGAAACGTTTTGTAACAAATTCGGGAAAGTCGCTGACTATTATAACAAAATTAATAATGTCCAATTCGACCAATCAGAGACGAGCTGTTTCTATGGCCGTTTTTAACGAAACTGCATTATTTATGTCCTTATTTTTGTTAATTATAAGTCTTTAGACAATTTAATTTACTAAAATATATATATAAAAGTGAAGATGAACTGCCGGCCTAAAGTTGTGCCTAAAAATAAATCCAGGAATTGAGCGGTGAATCTCAAAAACTGAAAGCAAAATAAGTTAAAGAAACTAAATTCAGTAGCTACTTTCTTTAGAGTTGTACTCTCAAATAAATTTTTCGAATGCACTACAAAATAATAATCATAATTTTTAATTAAATATATTCATATTTTTGTAAAATTAAAAAAATTACGTTCCTCCGTAATACATTTTGAATTTTATCCTTTATGTATAATAATATTGTACACGTTTGGTGGATGTATGGATGTTTCTTACTTCTTTACAGCGTAACTAGTAACTACGCACTCGATTGAGGTGAATATATTTTTAGACGCAGAAACAGAATAAGGCTATTTTTATAGTCGAACAAAGTAAAGTCAAGTTGATAGAACTCGATAACTTTAAAGTGACTACAAATAATTATTTTTCGTTTTAGATATGAATCGTCCATGTTGCCCGAGCGAATTATTTGCTCGCATAACAAGAGATTTCAGTACAATTATTTTTATATGAATGATATCATAATAAGCTAACAGTGGTAGAGCCACGCGGCAGATTTTGCTGTCGCACGGATGGGCCGGCTCGAACCGGGGTGGTACCACGACCTCACAGAATACCAGCGTGAAGTAGAGGTTTACCTCTGCGTTTCGCTTGGTGAGTGCATGTGGCCGGAGGCCCTTTTTACGGCATTCCATCTTAGTCCTCATGGGTGACAACGCATCTGCATTTTGATTTGTAGTAGAGGGTAGATGTAGATGTCTATGGGCCGCAGCAACCACTTACCATCAGGTTGGCTGTGTGCTCGTTTGTCACCCTTATCCTATAAAAAAAATATCATGCAATTTCATGCAGAGTTTTACAAAATATTTACTAAACAAGCACATGATACCCTTATTTTTAAATATGCCAAGAGTGTTCCAACAAAATGTAAAAGATCACGAACAAATACACACAAGCCGAAAACTTTTACTACTAAGTTTTATATACCTGCAAATAATAAACCTGTGCTTGTTTGTCAAAAAGTTTTCTTAAATTATTTAAATATAAAAAAAACATAGAGTACAAACTGTAGTAAGAAAACTTCTACTTTTAAAAGACAGGGGAGTGCCCTATAAAGAAACGAGGTGGTGATCTTAAAAGTCACAAGTTTTATAGAAAGAAGGCAAGGGTAAAAGATTTTATTCACTTATTGATTTTTTTTTTTATAATAATACTGTTAATATTGAATTGCTCAAAATCACACTACTGCCGTGTTACTACATCTGTTCGTCATTATTTATCCGCAGAACTAAATATTAGTAAGCTGTATAAGTTGTACAAAAACGGGATATACAGCCTATTGCTACGAAAGCACTTTTCCGGAAGATATTAATACAGAGTTTAATCTTGGATTTGGATCTGATATTTGCTCAACATGCCTACAGTTTCAAGAAAAAATCAAGGTTGAGACTGATATCGCTAAAAAAACGAAACTGATGACTTCAAAACAAGTTCATTCTCTTCGAGCAAAAGCTTTTTTTTAAATCAATAATCAAACGATCCCGCACAGTCACTTACAATACATTAGTACAAGGAGAAAAATTTTATAAAAGTGATTTAAGTGCCCTTCATAGTGTATGTCGCCAAGAAAAAAATGTGTAATTTCGCTAAGTGTCACAATAAAACCATAAAAAATTCATGATGATACTTTCATGATTCTTTACTTGCAAAACATTATGGATCAGATTGGCAAGACATCAATGAACTGAGCTACTACAAAAATATTATCGATCAAAATATAGGAGACATTAATAATATAGACAATGAAGAAAATAACTATTGTGAATCTCGCACGGAAAACACAGCATTGAGAGTTTAAAAAATTATTACTTTTGACATTTCTTTATTTGATTGGTTTATAAAAGTAAAATAAAACATTTAAATTAAATTTTATGTTTTTTGACAACCTTGACAGCTTACTGTTTAAATTATATCCTAACAAATTTGGCTAAGTCCATAACCATCCATAACAAAAACGGTAAAGTCCTTACTTCACTACAAAATGTGGCAATGTCCATCATATTATTTAAGTTTCTTAGTTATCTGACTTGTTGTAGCATTAAAATACAGCTTTAAATAAAATACATCAAAATATCACTTTATAAAACAGTAATATATAATATCTTTTAAATGTTATTCGTTTTTTGTAAATGACTTAAAATTACTATAACTGGACTTTCCTGCCTTTGACATTAGACCCCTGCGAAGTGTATAAATCTGCACATTTAGCAGATATCTGAAAAAAGTTGTTTGACTCAAAATAATTAAAGAATTAATACATCTACGGGCAAAAGATAACGCTAGGACAGAATACCACCATAAAATAGCAGCTTAACGGTGCTGTATTTAGCAAGGTGACAGTAGAGAACCGGAGACCATTCTACTGGTGATGAGGCATTCTATCTTTTTCTGCAGGGGTGATATCAAATCGACATTTTGATTGTTAATCGAGGATCGTATATTTATGGGCCATAGTATCCACTTATCATCAGATGAACTGTGTGCTTGGGTTGTGGTGCTGGTGGATTATGTGTCCATTCGTCACATTTATTCTATAAACAATTTAGAAACTTAAGAGTCACCTAACACAAGCAATTTAAGCTTAGTGGGAGTGCTTAAATTTCTTTTTAATTTTACAATATTTCAGGAAAGCTTGGAGTTCGTCACGCTCAAACATTTCTATTGTTTCTCGCTGTGCTTCTTGCATACACCATGCGAGTAAACATTAGTATGGCAATAGTAGAAATGACTGATGTGACTAGAGATGACGTAAGTCTAAATTTTAAACAATTTGTTTAAGCTTGGTAGCTGTCATATCACCCCATAAGTGTCTTAAGACGTGATTAAGGGAAATGCCAGAAAGATCTTAAGTTTTCAAAAAGAAGGCGTTATAGCCAGACCGTTTACATCAGCCGTGTGATGAAACTCAAGGTCGTTTAGCGAGCAATGGAAAGGGTTGTTCTGGGAGTTTTCTACGTGATAAAATTTATAATGATGGATTCATGGATGGGTGCTGACATCTGCTTAGGATCTTATAATTAATAAAATTAAATACAAAACCACGCATACCACTGCAAGACTTCAAGATACTCTAAGCTCATTCTGCGTAGATCGGACCAAAAATTAATATTCAAAAACTAAAGGTAGCCGGGCTAAGTATGACATCGGGATGTCAAACACCTCAGTCCCCCCCCCCCCGTGACCATGATGCTGTAAAGCACCCGAAACTTCGGGAAATAAAAAGTTAAAAACGCGCTAAAATCCGTAACAATCTGTTTCATTTAATGTGTAGTCTTCGCGTCAATATTAGAAATCATTAAATGTTTTCATATTTAATTTTACAATATTATATTGTTAAATGTTGTCTTAGAAATATATTACGCTGTGTTTCTTTCTATGTCTTCCAAGGACAGATGTTTTATTCCGAACCATTGGTAAAAGTATAAAATGACTTTCAATATGTGTTCTTGCAATCTATATAAAAATTATTCTCTTCTCTTCTTTAAATTTTTAAATTTAGTCCTGTTGTAAAAAATGTATCATCTCACCATCTCATTTCACGAGGCTTATAAGGGTTAATGGATAATTACAAAATGATTTCATTGTAAATACTAACTATAAGAGAAAGAAATAAGTAAGTATTTTATCAAAATAATTATGTAGTCGTTAATTAAACTTAATTAAAATGAAATCTATTTTATTACAAACTTTTACATGCGCTACTAGAGCTAGCATCCGGGTCCTTCATCCGCGTAGATTATTATATGTTATATAATTAGATCATCCGGTACCATATTTTTGTATTTTCATCACAGTTACTTTAGTATGTTAGATTTACCGCAATCGGAATTCAGCAAGTGCTTCAAATATTGCGTACAAAATTTGAACCGGAAAAATGATATGATAAAAGCAAATTAAATTAAATAAAAGTTTGTAAAATTAGGTAAATAATATATATATATATATAAATAGGTAGGTATAATAAAAAGCATTTGTCAAATTTAAACAATGACAATGACAACATAAAGATAATTGACTAACAAAATTCGGATGCGTATCTAACAATAGGCATTATCACGTGTGTGTTACATAAATTGATCTCGGAGATTGATAACAATTTATGAGAAGTCATTACGTTGACATTATCTGTGATGTTTTATGTGCAATATCAGCTGCTATAATGTATAACGTTGGGAATAAAAGTAATGATTACGTATTTGTTATAGAGCCACTGTGGTTCTTTTATATTTAGTAGCATCATTATCTATTTTGAATGTTCCTCTGTCTTTGATGGAAAGATGCCTTAACCTTTACGTAGTAGAATCATGATTTAATGTATTATGGTTGCAGTACGAATGGATTGACTTAATCAGGAACGCTCAAAATAAAATACCATAGCATAACAGTTAATTATTCCTGTAATGCTATGTGCCCACTACATAATGTTTCTGTGTGTCCTATGGTGAGTGACAAGAACTGGAAACCTTTTTATTGGCAAAATGGCATTGCATCTCTTAGCTAATAACGGGTATTTTAAGATTCATTGCGTCTGCATTGTTAATCTTAATGACAGATAGATGTATTAAATGATATCAACTAAAGTATGGCTCCAACGATGACGTGTACAGCTGCCCATAGAACCTCTCAATCTTACTCAAAATCTCAGGTGTCCAGGAAACGATGCTGCCACACTCTGTCTTCAGCTTTGACAGTTGGCTCTTTCTGGCAGACAAATCTCTGGCAAATACTTTGGAACCTTGGTTGCTGTCAAATTTGTTGAAGAATGTAGCTTCATCTCCCGTCTAACAGCCATGACATTAAGAGTGTGATCGGAGAGTTTTTGTGTTCTTCTGCGGCGGGTTTTGCAGAATTTAGCTTCGACCGAATGGACAGTTTCCACCAGCTTGTCATTCATATCGTCCACTTTATTGCAGTCCTCTAGGCACTGAAAACAGTTTTGTAACTCGAACTGAAAGGTTTCGGGACTTTGGAACAGAGCACGAGGGGGACGGAGCGTTGACTTCGTTAGACGAGACCTCTCCAACTTAACGTTTAGGTTCAGTGTGCCTCTTACCATTCGGTGATCGCTACCAGTTTTCACCCTCGCGATAACGGAGACATCACTGAACAGTTGTCGTCTGGTCGTCATAATGAAGTCAATCTCATTTTTTGTCGAACCGTCGGGGCTCGACCAGGTCCACTTGCTGTGGGGCCGCTTCTGGAATAAAGAGTTCATCATAAAAAGTCCCTCTTTCTTCGTGAAGTCGGCTAGCTGCTGGCCCCTAGGGTTCCGTAGCCTTATTCCAAATTTCCCTACTTTCAGCTCACCGTTCTCTCTTGTGCCTAGTTTTGCATTGAAGTCTCCCATTAACACCGTATAGTGGGTTTTGGAGGAATGCATTGCGAGATATCCTCATACATTTCCTCCGCCTCCTCATCGGGATGTGCCGAGGTTGGTGCGTAAACCTGTATGACCTTCAACGAATACAGTTTGGTGATTCTGAGTATAAGGTACGCAACCCTCGTCAACACACTCTCAATCTTTAGAACGTTGTTAACGAGAGACTTGTGGACGATAAATCCGACACCTCCTTGGGACAGACGGTCCGGTACCGTGTCCTCCCCCTTTCTTCAGACTTCGGATAATCTCATAATATGCCAGCGTAACTTGTCTATCTCTTCTTCCAGCTCCACAATCTTCTCGTCAGTCCTCAGGGTGCGTGCGTTGCATGTTGCCAGGTCCAGTCACCTTAGGTGGCAACTGAACCTCTACCGGAAATTCTTAGCACCCCCTCCCCGCCGTTACCATGGTCGCCACCGTAGCCAGGAATAGCGGGGCTGCCGGGGACTGGGGGCCGTCTCTTTGTTGCTGTCACCATTGGGGGGGTATTTTTTTTTTTATAGGAGAGGGGGCAAACGAGCATGCGGCTCACCTGATGGTAAGTGACTACCGCCGCCCATGAACAACTGCAACACCAGGGAGGGAATTGCAGATGCGTTGCCGGCCTTTTAAAAAGGAGTACGCTCTTTTCTTGAAGGTCCCTAAGTCGTATCGGTCCGGAAAAATCGCTGATGGTAATCGATTCCACAAGGAAGTCGTGCGAGGAAGAAAACATCTTTTAAATCGCACAGTGGTGGACCGCCAATTATCCAGATGGTGTGGATGGTATCGGGAGTTCTGCCGCGATGTGCGTTCGTGAAACTTGGCGGCTGGGATTAATCCGAACATTTCCTCAGAGCACTCCCCATGGTAGATGCGAAAGAAAATGCAAAGAGATGCAACATCTCTTCGCAGCTCCAATGAGTCGAGCCGATCGGAAAGGACTCGGTCGTCGACGATTCGAGCCGCTCTGCGCTGGATGCGGTCAAGTGGAAGGAGCTGGCACTGGGGAGCCCCTGCCCAGAGATGGGAACAATATTCCATGTGAGGCCGAACCTGCGCCTTGTAAAGTTGCAGGCGGTGTGCCGGCATGAAATACTGTCCCGCTCTGCTGAGCACGCCAAGCTTTTTAGAGGCCAATTTGGCCTTCTCTTCCAAGTGACCACGAAACTGCACGTCACTCGATATGTCGACGCCGAGGATTCCGATACTGGCTGAGGCAACCAGGGGAGTGCCTTGAAACTGAGGAGATACGACAAAGGGGTTCTTTTTAGCGGTAAACGCGCAAACTTGTGTCTTCTGAGGATTAAAATGGACTAGATTTAGTCGCCCCCAGTTCGAGACTTTGTCCAGCAAAGACTCGACTTCAGACACAAGTTTGTTCCGGTACTCGGAGACGTTTTCCCGAGAAATATTAGCACGGCCGGTGTATAGAGCATCACCAGTGCTGTCATCCGCATAACAATGAATGTGACCAGTTAGTAACATATCATTGATATGCAGAAGAAACAGCGTTGGTGATAGCACACAGCCTTGTGGAACACCAGCGTTAATAGGCTTGTAGTCAGAACATGCACCGTCTACAACGACCTTGATGCTCCGATCTGCAAGGAAGCTGGTGATCCAATTGCACAATTTCTCGGGAAGCCCATAGGAAGGGAGCTTCGAAAGAAGCGCTTTGTGCCAAACCCGATCGAAGGCCTTCGCAATGTCCAGACTAACGGCCAACGCCTCCCCCTTGGACTCTACTGCCTCCGCCCATCTATGGGTCAGGTAGACCAGAAGATCACCAGCTGATCGACCCCGACGAAAACCGTATTGGCGGTCACTAATCAGCTGGTGATCCTCAAGGTACCGGATGAGCTGGCAGTTGATAATGGATTCCATTATTTATAGTTGCCACGTTTGGCGAGCGGGTTGGCAAACACAGGTTTTTTATTGTAATTTTGCTGTTATCAGAAAGATGCTGCTGCCCATCTCCTGCCTGTTTCCCTTTGTCGCCTTTTACGATACCCACGGGAAGATATGGGGTAGTGGATATTCTTGACCGCGACTACACTGCAACCCTAATTCTGTACAAAAAATAACATCAAATAGCTTAACATTTTACTAAAATAAACATTATATATAATATACAAAAATAAATTATAGTAATCACGCGAACAGATAATTATTTCGAATAAATTTAAAACTTACTTTTTAACAGCACTTTGACTGGAGCTACAGCGTACAATCCACGATTTTATCTTCTTTCTTCTGGGGCTATGTGATTCTTATGTTACCTTCGGGAGAGTTGGCGAAACGTTTTGGTGGAAAAGTTCTAATTACAATCTCAGTTTCGGTTAATTCACTTTTGTCGCTGTTGCTGCCTACTGGGGCCTATATGGTGAGAAATATATATTCTTCTCAATACTTTAGTTTTTATAAGAACACATACCCTAATTTAAATATCGATTTCTTAAATTATGTTTTTTAAAGAAGATGCTACAATTTTGATGCCTTGGCGTAGTAAATAAGAGACGCTTTGTTGATGTGTTGTGAACTGCAGGTTCGAGTCCTGCAAGTGACAATAAATATAATATCGTTGGTTACCTAACAATATTATTTTGTAAAGCGCCACCATGATACAAAAAATATCCGGCTGTGGGGTATACCTAAAATGTAACATTTAAAACCTTTGAATGCTTATATGTTAACGATTCTGAAGAGTACTGCAATGAAATAAATTTTTATTTAATATACAAAAAGGTGACTAATTTTAAAAATCTAATCAAAATTGAAGATTAAATATCAAGTAAGAATATCCACTAGGCAATATCGTTACGTGGGTGTCGTAAGAAGCGACATAGGGAAACGAAGCAAGAGGTGGGCAGCAGAATCTTCCTGATAACATTCCAAAAATATTAAAAACTGAGGTTGCCAACGCACCTGTCGTGTGAGATCTATGACAAAATCTCTCTTATGCTATAATTGGGGAAGCCTATATTTTAGAGTGAACTTTTATAGGCTGTAATGATGAATGAAAGCTTATTGATATTTTGTGTTAGTAATAGATTTGAAGGAAAAAACTATTTGCAAACTAATTTTTCCTAAGATGAGTATTACAAAAAACTTGAAATATCAATCACTTGGTAAAAATAGTTCGTTTTCGCTACTACAATAAGCTCAAAGCAAATTTTAGATAACTTATTTAGGTATTTATTTAGTAATAATCATTCTCGCGACGCATATTTAGCCAAAAGTTCTCGAAGGCATGATTTGGGAGCTCTAATTTGAATCATAAGTATACAGTTAAATGGCGGTGTAATAATATCCACTACCTCATATCATCTCGTGGGTGTCGTAAGAGGCGACAGAGGGAAACATATTAGAAGATCGGCAGCAGTGTCTTCCTAATAACGATTAAAATTAAAATCTTGCGATTGCCAACCCGCTTGCCAAGCTTGGAAACTATGGTAAATATCTCCTCTGTGATCATCATCATCATCATTACAGCCTTTCATAAGTCCACTGCTGAACATAGGCCTCCCCCAAGGATTGCCACAAAGCACGGTCTTGAGCCACCTGCATCCATCGACTTCCTGCATGTATTACCAGGTCATCGCTACATCTTGTGGGGGATTGCCATACACTTCCCCTTTTGGTCTCATGGGGAAGAAAGGTTCTTCGGTGATCAATCTATGGGAAATCGAGGGTAGCCTATGTTCAACAGTGGATTTTAATAGGTTATTTTGAATAAATAAATAACATTTCATTTCAGTAATTACGTCTATTTAATTTATACCGTTCAGTCTGTTCATTTGATTTATATTCATCTATTACAGGGTGGTTGGCAGTTCGTTTGCGCTTGCCGCGTCCTTCAAGGTATGACACAATCGTTCGTTTACCCGTCAATGCAGCATTTAATCAGTCAATGGATACCCTTAGAAGAAAAAGGTCGTTTGAGCGCTATAATCTATGGTGGTGAGTATCAACCTTATTAACACACACTAATAATATTTTTTTAAATAATGAGTCTGTCTTTTGTAGCCTTATTGCTGTCTGCAGGTGTTCACGGCCTGCAGCATTTACTATCAGGTGGACAGTAAGTTCGTTTGTAACATCAATTTCATAAAAAAGGGAGACAAACGAGCACAAATTTCACCTAATGGTAAGAGGAAGATGTGACCTATAGACCCGCACATCTATTCTCGATTAAAAATCAAATTATAAATGAGTTGTAAGCGCTGAGGGTTAAAATAGAATGCCTCGATACTAGTAATAATTTAAAATTAAAAATTATGTACAGTCGACTACAATATAAATTATTAAGAATAACTGAAGAACTATTGGTCTGACTTTGATCAAATTCATATGCGACCACATGTGAAGTACCAGCTTTGAAATAAAAAAAGAATCATTGAAATCGGTTCACCCAGTAAACAATTTTGAGCTAACACACATAAAAAAAAACATACAGTCGAATTGAGTACCGTCTCCTTTTTGAAGTCGAGAGAAAAGCGTCCGGTTATCTGCACTAACAATATAAAATACAGCCGCATTAAGCTGCTATTCTAAGTTGGTATTTATAATGATAATCACTCCTTATTATCACTATGAATATAAAGCGCTTAAAATACGTTAAGCAAAGTTAAATTGAATTATTCAATTCAAGTTATATCCTCTTTAATGCGATTAATTATTACTTTAGTAATTACTAGCTGTACTCCGCGACTTTTCCCGCGTGTAATTTAGGGTTTTAATTATAGTGCTCAGAACCCTAATTCTTTTTCTCAAATATAAGTAGCCTAAGTTACTCCTTAGAACATCATTCCCGTCGTAATTGGTCCAGACCTTTCGGAGATTATCCGGAAAAAACAGACAGACAGACAGACATAACAACAGACAGACAGACAAAAGTTTTTAAAAATCTGGGGGCACGGCAGTGCCCCCGCCAAGTCGAGCTAAAAAAAGCGGCACGGCCGTACCATCCTTTTCTCGAAGCAGTTCAGGCCATTTCCGAAACCCTATAACTTTGTCATGGATAAAACTAGAAGCCTGAATTTTTACTTACCAAATAGGCATTGTATGAACTCGGTAAATTTCAAATTTCATTAAATTGGAACCAGTAGTTTAAGAATTATAACTAGTCAAAGCTTCTTAATTTTGTCACTCACTGACTGACCGATCATCAAAACTCTAAGGCACTTATAGCAGACATAGAAACTTCAAATTTAGAATTTTATTATTGTTTAGTATATAAATCAAGAAAAAATTAAAATAATTTACAATTTCGGTCCAGTTTTCGAGATACACTAACTGCATAAATAACTTTGTAATCCCATATAAACATATAGTATTACAAAGTTACATTTGCAGAGAATGAATCAGTGTACCTATATATGTACATATAATGGAATAATAGGTGTAAATAGCTACTTAGATATAAATCTACAAAAAGATATGAGATGCCATCAAAAACATAACTTGTAAAAAAGCCAAGTCTCGCAACTCAGTTCTTCTACCGTAAAAAGTTGTGAGATCCATGTAATAGCAAGTCGGTTAATTTATTCAGTCCATAGATTGATCCATAGATTGACTTGGTAATCGAACTTAACAATCTAATTTAATATAATATGTATTACTTGTGAGATATATTGTGTTATCATGCGATTGCCAAGTCAATCTTTGTATCAATCTATGGACTGAATAAATTAACCGACTTGCTATTACATGGATCTCACAACTTTTTACGGTAGAAGAACTGAGTTGCGAGACTTGGCTTTTTTTACAAGTTATGTTTTTGATGGTATTATGTTTTTGTTATAAGTACCGTATATACACAGTCAGGTCATGAGTATTGTCACACAGTAAACACTTTTCTTTTAGAATGCTGGCCACAAAAAAGTTTATTGAATTCGAATTTCGAATTGTTCATGAAAATAAAACTGTATACTTTTTAGAATTTTACTCATTTTTAAATATGGAGTGGACGCTTAAAGAAGACCGTGTTGCTGTTATTGCGTTACATCGTTGCGGTTACGCGCCAATTCAAATTTTTGACACACTGAAAAATTTGAATATAACCAAAAGATTCGTTTATCGTATCATCAAACGATACTATAAAGACTCTAGTGTAGATGACAGGTCAAGAAGTGATCGCCCTCAGTCTGTTAGGACTCCAGCAGTGATAAAAGCTGTGAAGGCGCGAATTCAAAGAAATCCCAAACGTAAGCAGAAACTGTTGGCCCTTCTTCTCTTGGGTTAAGCAGAACCACGGTGAAAAGGGTGTTAAATCAAGACTCAGGGAGGACTCAGCTTTGGGCA
This sequence comes from Parnassius glacialis, assembly GCA_033319125.1. Taxonomy (NCBI): domain Eukaryota; kingdom Metazoa; phylum Arthropoda; class Insecta; order Lepidoptera; family Papilionidae; genus Parnassius; species Parnassius glacialis. Next base: position 766,776 of record JAVANC010000027.1, read on the forward strand.
TATCGAAGAAAAACAGGACATCGTTTGAATGATCTTCTAATGGACCTGAGACTGAAGAGATGTCGCGCTTTGTTGAAGCGGCACGCGGGAAAAAATATCGGGAAATTCTTTTTTCGGATGAAAAATTTTTTACCGTAGAAGAGAGCTATAACAAACGAAATGTTAAGGTGTATACACACAGTAGTGAAGAAGCGAGCAACCGTATTCCGCGTGTCCAACGAGCTCATTTTCCATCCTCGCTCATGGTATGGTTGGGAGTTTCTTATTGGGGCTTAACAGAGGTACATTTTGGTAAGAAAGGTGTAAAAACGAATGCAGTTGTGTATCAAAATGCAGTCCTGACGAACTTTGTGGAACCTGTTTCACATACCATGTTCAATAACCGGCATTCCAACAAAATTCGACGCCAGCTCATAGAGCGAAGAGCACACAAGAATGGCTGGTGGCGCGTGAAATCGACTTCATCCGGCACGAAGACTGGCCCTCCTCCAGTCCAGATTTGAATCCGTTAGATTACAAGATATGGCAACACTTGGAGGAAAAGGCGTGCTCAAAGCCTCATCCCAATTTGGAGTCACTCAAGACATCCTTGATTAAGGCAGCCGCCGATATTGACATGGACCTCGTTCGTGCTGCGATAGACGACTGGCCGCGCAGATTGAAGGCCTGTATTCAAAATCACGGAGGTCATTTTGAATAAACTTTAGTGTCATAAGAATGTATGTTTTGTTAAGTTTATTTTGGTATATAAACGGTTACATAATGAATAAAGTTGTTTCGATTATTTTATATTAACCATGTGACAGAATTTATGACCTGACTAGGTACATTCATATGCATTTAGTAAAAAGCTGTTATTTTAACATTACAAACAGACTCTTTTGTAGATAGGACTATAAAAGGTCCACTGCTTATGTAAAGAAGAAAGAAACAAGCAAGTATTTCTTTTACACAGACGCACAACAAAAATAATTTAAACAAAAGTATGAAAGTTTTATAAATTTGGCTTTGTACGTTGAAGGCATGTCACAAAAGGTCATCATTATTCAGCGTTATTATTATTTGTGTAGCGAAACCCTAACCATAACTTTCGTTATTGATAAAAAAAACTGGAGAATACAGCTGCGAGAGTTATTATGGTGTTAAAATTTTAAATATGAAAGAAAAAAAATCAAACAATAGTATAGTTTTATGGTCTACGGATTATTGTTGTGGAATATGTATGTAACTGAAACTGGAGATGGACAGCAGCAGCTTACTAATAACAATTCAATAATAATAAAGAACTGTGGTTGCAAACGGCCGTACTACATCTATGAGGCAATCTATAAAAAAATACTATAGATGTTCAATATATACTAGACTTGTGTTAGGCAACAATAAATGAATAATAGGAATGAATCTTGAATAAATGAATGATTTTTTATAGAAAAAGGGTGACAAACGAGCACACAGTCCACCTGATCGGAAGTGGTTGCTGTGACCCATAGACATCTACATCTATCTTCGTTTGCGAATTAAAATGCAGATGCGTTGTCAGCCGTAAGGACTAAGATACAATGCCTCTTTTCCAGTAAAAGGGGTCTCCGGTTCTCTACACTCACCATACGATACACAGTAGCGTTAAACTGCTATTTTATGCTGGTATTCTGTGAGAGCGTGGTTCTTCCCCGGTCGAGCCGAACCATTCGTGCTACAACTATACTATTAATATAGCTGCAGCATGGCTCTATCACCTAAAAATGTTTTCAAAAATCAAACTAGTGTAAAAAATTTGAATTTAAAATTATACGCGAGCTACCATAGTTTCCATTCCAACTCCATCACAAGAAATACTATCACTGTTAATTAAATCCCATAAAAACATATCATTTTCATTGTCAGCCCCTAAACCATGTCCTATTAATAACAGGAATTCCTTAAAGTTGGTAAAATAAAAATTTATTTGGAAGCAACACATACAACAGTCGATTATTTTAAGTGAATTCACATTGCGAAACAAGTAAACAATTATAAAGCAAACAAATCGTAAAACTCTTATGGTTATTATTGACACAATAGACAGTTGTGAATATTCAATATTCTTTGATTCATTGTTTTCTTCTTCTAGGAAGTCAGCTTGGTGTAGCACTTCAGTTTATTTCGTCAGGATTTCTAGCTTCTGCTTGGGGTTGGAAAGCAATATTTTATACGAACGGCGTTCTTGGAGCTTTGTGGACAGTTGCTTATTTAATATTCGGATCAGCGTCACCCGAACAATCGAAGCTAATCTCACGAGACGAATTAAAATATATTCAGACGTCCTTGGGACGAGTTGGGGAGCAAAAGGTGATTTGACGTAGAAAAAAAACTAATCTTATAAAATTTAAAAGAAAATCTTAATATACCAAACCATTGGATCGCCCCGACTTCGTACGGATATGAATTCTGATGGTGAGGGTTGATGATGTGATTCTTGAGATGTGACTATTGTGTTATTCTTTTTTAAACTTGATAAGAAATTATCCACATTTTCTGATCAAGATTACGTACTTCACACAAAAATCTAAGAGATAATTAGTATAGTTTATTTAAAAAGAAAAGTTAATTGTTAATCGGTATAATAACTATGAATGAGTTGGCGATGAAGAAAATTATCATCGGACTTCCACGTTTGACATATTATGCAGGATCTGTGAAGTTACCTAAGCTTCTAGAAAATAGGGAAGCCCTATGCCTAGCCGTGGGAGATATTTTAGTCGACCCAATGGAATGATGTCATTTTTACCTATCTTAAATTAGAGATCTTATTGTGTCTTATTGTGTCGTCTTACAGTGTCAGTCGAAATAGTCAGATATCAGATAAGTATCAAACTGACGACTCGCCTTGGCTTCGCACCGGTTGTGTTATCTTTATCGGTTGGATACACAGTGTTTACATTTTTTTGTTGTTACAAATTTTTAAATGATGATAAACATCGCATCAAAAACTATCAATTTGATTTTGTTTTAATAAAATTTATAGACCGAAGCGTTTAAAGCAACATCATCATCATTACAGTCCTACATAATAACACAACTGAACAAAGGCCTCCTCCAAGGAATGTGACAAAATACGATCGAGCTACTTGCATCCATAGACTTTCTGCAAGTCTTACCAGAGCCATCTACTGTTATAGTTTCCCTCTTTTTCTCTTACGACAACTACGTGACGGTACGTTTTTCGTAGGATAGGGTGACAAGCGAGCATACATTCCACCTGATGGTTAGTGGTTGCTGTGACCCATAGACATCTATATCTATCGTGAGGAATTGTTTTTTTTTATAGGATAAGGGTGACAAACGAGCACACAGTCCACCTGATGGTAAGTGGTTCCTGCGGCCCATAGACATCTACATCTATCCTCTATTACAAATCAAAATGTAGATGCGTTGTCACCCGTGGGGACTAAGATGGAATGCCTCATTTCCAGTAAAAAGGGCCTCCGGCCACCTGCACTCACCAAGCGAAACGCAGAGGTAAACCTCTACTTTACGCTGGTATTCTGTGAAGTTGTGGTACCACCCCGGTTCGAGCCGGCCCATCCGTGCGAAAGCAAAGCTGCAGCGTGGCTCTACCACTGTTAAAAAAATGATATATGATCAAGATGCGTTGTCACTCCTGAGACCAAGATGGAATGCCTCTTTTCCAGTAAAACCATACGAAATACTGCAGTGTCAAGCTGCCATTTTACGCTGGTATTCTGTATGAGCGTGGTCCTTCCCCGGTCGAGTCAACCCATTCGTGCTACAACTATATTACTGATATAGCTGCAGCATGGCTCTGCCATGTATAAAACGTGTTTATACATATTTATATTATAATTTAATAAAAATAAGTTTATATTGCAGAAATACCCCACGCCATGGATGAAGATCATCACGTGTATTCCATTTTGGGCGGCAGTGGTGGCCCACTGTGGACAAAATTGGGGCTTCTTTACGTTGATGACTGAGATGCCAACCTACATGGCTCAAGTGTTGGGTGTGGATATAAAACAAGTATTATATTATTTTTTGCATCCCTACATATAAATAGAATAGAAGTGTTTAATATTTAACTAACTGACTTTTAAGACAATTTTAAAATTTTTTGTCTGTCCACGATAATAGATAGAGAGCAATACCACGAAGGAATTCAGATTATATGTTAGCAAAAAACCTTGAAGATTTTTAGTAAAAATCCGAAAAAATTATAAAATAAAAAGTCTTTGTTTATCTTTAATTTAAATAAGGGCTCTTTAATATATCCTAACCATACGAAACTGGGACGGGTCGATAGTATTGAGTTAGAGCGAGATCCACTTACGATGAGGTCGACCACGTGCTCATTTGTAACTCTTATTTTAAAAAAAAAGTACTGTAACTTTTTTTATAGAATAAAGGTGACAAGCGAGCACAAAGTCCACCTAATTGTAAGTGGTTGCTGTGGCCCATAAACATCTACATCTACTTCTCGATTACGAATCAAGATGCAGATGCGTTGTCACTCGTGAGGACTAAGATGGAATGCCTCGTTTCCAGTAAAAACGGTCTCCACTTCTCTACACTCACCGTACGAAACACAGCAGCATTAAGCTGCTATTTTACGCTGGTATTCTGTAAGAAAGTGGTCCTTCGCCGGTCGAGCCGACCAATTCGTGCTACAACTATACAACTAAGATAGCTGCAGCATGACTCTACCACGTTAATAACTCACTTGCAAGAGAGGTGAGTTATTGAGTGCTCCCGGCGGCGTCTTATAGTAAAAAATCATTTAAGAGCCTTTTACTAAAACAAATTACTTTAGGTACGTCATAAGAGACGATGAAATAAATGGAATGTTACATTGGTGATATATTGGTACAGTATGAGCGAACAAAGATAAGGGAAAATGAGGAATAGATGGTAATAGACACAAAACGTAGTAATTTATTTACTTTCTGCTATAACAAAAGACTTCCTGTTATATTATTATGGTATATGCATAAAATATAGAACCATAAGATAGAGCGGAGTAAAGGCGTAGGTACGATAAGTGTTTGTGATTGAATTTTATTTCGTTTTGTTATAAATACTTAATATTAATATATAAGTAAATTGAGTAAAAACGACATTTATTGGAGGACCCATTTTCATATTACTGTACTCGTTGCGTCTCGTTTAGGTCTGGGATATATAGGTCTAATATTTATATAGAAATTAGATGAAAAAGAATGTGCCAAATGTGTTACCTTCCTAGCAAGTCGTCGAAGACAACTAATGGGATACTGGGTATTTGATTGTTTTAGCGATGAGCTAGCCAACTTTCACATCTTTCACAATATTTCATCTGAGCTCATATTTTTTGTACTAACGTGGTCCGAGTAGCTCGCTGCTCTTTAGACGCTGCCTGCCTCCTTCCAAAACTACATACGTGACGTTATGTTTATGTATATGTTTACTGTTCTTTATATTTAAAATGGTTCTCTTACTATGAAACCGGAAGGCACGAGCAAGTACACATATATCTGACGGTGTAAGTACGTGAGGGCGTGGTCATTCCCCTGACGGACTTATGTCTCACTTGCTATTCTCATTCCTAAATTTTTAAATTGAAAAGTACTAATAAAAGTAAATATTTTTATAGACTAAGGGTGACCAACAAGCACACAGTCGAGATGGAAAGTGGATGTTGTGGCCTATAGATATCTACATCTATTCTTCATTAAGAATCAAAATTTAGATGAGTTGTCACCCCCGTGGTCTAAGATGGAATTCCCCGCTTCTATTTAAAAAGTCTTTATATCTCTTCACTCACTATATGAAACACAGCAGCGTTAAAAGCTGCTGTTTTAAGTTGGTGTACTGTGAGAGCGCGGTCTTTCCACAGTCAAGCCGACCCATTCGTGCTACCACTATAAAACCACGTATGAATTGTTTCTAAACTTCGGAGTATATGGCACGTTCATTTTTTTTTGTTACAGAATGGTGTTTATTCTTCACTCCCATACTTGGCGGTGTATCTGTTGATTTACCCATTTGGCGTCGTTACAGACTTCGTTATCAAACGTAAATGGATCAGCGTTACTAATACTAGAAAATTGTTTAACTCCATAGGTATTTGACGTAATATTTTATTGCTTATTGAATTTTTTATCTACTTTATTCATTGCAGTCCATCACAAGTCCACTGCTAAACATAGTGCTTCATCTTTTACATATTGCTTCATAATATAAATACTTAATAATTTGCTATAATAACAACGCTCGACAAGCGGGTTGGCAACCGCAGTTTTTATTATTATTGAGTTTTGAGCCGAGCCATTCGTGCCGCAATCATAAGATTCCGCAGTGTACCTTTCTCTATCACGTTATTTAATACAATATCTTGTACACATACAAAATGGTTTTACCGATTTAAGATCATAAAATCTTCCCAATATTTAAGCTCCTTAATATAATACCCACGAGATGAGACATGGAGTGATGGATTTTCTTCATTGACTCTCATATTATTACTGATGATAAGCTGTGTTACAATATGTGGATTTTTATATAAGAGGAGGAAACGAGCATGCGGCGCACCTGATGTTAAGTGACTACCGCCACCCCAGATACAGTGCCAGCCTTTTAAAATGGGTAGGCTCTTTTTTTAGGCCCATAATCACAAATACCCAAACTATTTAATTTAAGCTGAAGGCAGCTGTGCTTACTATAATATTGGAAAGTTAAGCACCTCAGTCCCCCATGACCTAGGTGTTGTAAAGTACCCGAAACGTCGGGAATATAATGTAAGTTAATATACGCGATAAAATCTGTAAAAGTTAATTTCATTCGAATAAGTATGGATTTTCTTTAAAATTTTAGGTCTCTGGTGCCCTGCTCTGGCTTTAATCGGATTATCTTATGCGCCAGAAGGTAACATGTTGATGGCGGTGGCAATGTTAACAGTCACTGTTGGTATTAACGCTGGTGTATTTTCCGGGTACATGGTAAGTGTTTAATATAATCAAATATCTCTGCATATTTATATACGTGGTTAGATCCATGCTGCATCTGTATAATGGTTGTAGCATAAATGAGTCAGCTCGACCGGGGAAGAACCGTGCTATTACAGAATGCCAGCGTACAAATAACAGTGTAAAGCTGCTTGCATGTGTTTCATGTAGTGAGTGTAGTAAAGTGGAGACCATTTTCACTAGACATGAGCTATTCCATCTTGGTTCTCAGGATTAGAAATAAAATACAGATATCCGTTGTCGGTTATGTATTTTAATTCTTAATTGATTATTGATGTTTTTTTTATAGGATAAGGGTGAAAAACGAGCACACAGTCCACCTGATGGTAAGTGGTTGCTGCGGCCCATAGACATCTACATCTATCCTCTGTTACAGATCAAAATGCAGATGCGTTTTCACCCTTGAGGACTAGGATGGAATGCCTCATTTCCAGTAAAAAGGGCCTCCAGCCACCTGCACTCACCAAGCAAAACGCAGAGGTAAACCTCTATTTCACGCTGGTTTTCTATGTCGTGGTATCACCCTGGTTCGAGCCGGCCCATCCGTGCGACAGCAAAAGCTGCCGCATGGCTCTACCACTGTTAAAATGTAAATGTAGATGTCTATAACGTAAAAAATATTGGAATTTAGACCGTTATATAGATAGTTGGCCCTGCTGCCTTCATCTTTTGAATATCGTGATAAAATCCGTGAAATTAGATTTATTTAAGACAGTAATTTGAACAATGATGATGAAATATAATGTTTTCGGTGATTAAAAATTTTTCTTTTTTTTTCAGTTAACTTTAATTGACTTGGCGCCGAACTTCAGTTCGACATTAATGGCTATCTCGAACTTCTTCTCCAATATCATATCAATAATTGCACCTTTGGTTTGTGGATTTATTATTCAAGATGAGGTAATTTGAATATTTATCTAATCCATTTCACTAACATAATATACCTATTAAGTTTCTTCGTCAGCTTATAGAATGTTCCAATGGAAGCACCTTTCAACATGTTACCAACATTTTCTTTGACTCCTTTAATTGTATAGCAGGCATAATTGGACGAAGGATTGTTGTTTATACGTGTAAGATTATTATTTATGACAACATGATATATCCAGCACAGAAAAAGGTTGTCCAAAATTATTTGTTTCGATGCACAGATATCGTTACAAATATTGATTTTTTTAAAACGTTACCCCCAAATTAAGATTTTCTCGTGTATCGTGGAGACAGTTTACAAACATTGATTTCACAAGGACATACATCCAGACCCGAAACAATAATTTATAGGCCATGAAAATAATTGATATATAAGAAATATATGATTGATATATAGATAAATAATCAAAACCTCATTTTGACATACCGATTTTATACACATACATAATTAAAATTGAAGTATATATCTTTAATTTCGGAAAAACTGTTTTATTGACCTGAAGGGGTTATTGACCTGACGGGGTTATTGACCTGACGGGTTTATTGACCTTACGGGGCTATTTGTATGCTATTAAGACATTGATAACTATTTTTTTAATTGTCTGTCTGTCTGTCTATCTGTCCGGGCTCTGGGCTAATATTAGGAATTGCTGAATTAATTGTAATAGTGGAGTTTAAATAGTGTAATTTATATATTAGACAAACATTTACTACAATTTTAACTTTAAGTGATGTTGACATTTCAGACCGATCCATTGGAGTGGCGAAAAGTTTTCTTCTTAGCTTCAGCTATATACTTCTGCACCAATTTATGTTTCGTCTTATTTACTACGTCGAACCAGCAGTCATGGAATAATCCAGAAGAGAACAACCCTGGTTAGTTTATGCTTTGACTTGTGCCAATTTTTACAGAAGTAAGAGTGCAAAAAGTAGCAATCCAGAATACATTTCTCTTGATAGTAAGTGAATACTGTAGCTCAGATACCTATCACGCTGATCTAGCCTCGTAGTGACGAGGTAAAAATATCCACTACCTCATATCGTTTCGTGGTGTAAGAGGCGACAGAGAGAAACAAACCAGGAGACGGGCAGTGGGGTAGGCAAAGACAATAGTCGCATATAAAAATATCTTCCTGACCGAATTTCACAGCGTCCAGTCTCAACTGAGATTAGCCATCTGTGCAAGTTGCTAATCTCCGTTGTGCAGTGAGTGCGCAAATACATGTGAACTCTATTCCCTCATTCTAATGGTCCGATAGATCGGAACGCCGATACGGCCGGCGAGAGATCAGGTGCAAGGTTTACGGCTTTACGTGCTTTCCGAGGCACGAAGGTGGAATACCGCCAACTTCCTGACTCCAGGCTGCTACTGAGAATTACTTGAAAAACCTAATAACTGTTTTTGGTCCAAACCGGAAGTTGAACCTGGGACTTTACGATTAGCAGTCGTGATTACGTCTAGATCTCTACAAGGCTGTCCGCATACATATTATATAGTGTCAATTATAAATATTATTAATTATATGTTTTTTTCAGAAACGATAACGGAAAAACCAACATCTAGTTATACGTAAATTTTTAGATTACTGTTTAAAGAAAAAATTAATTTTAATAAATATTAAGGCTCTTTTTTTACCTGATCTATTTATGTGATTTTTCGACATTGAGCACATCTTTCCATTGTTAACTATTAAAATATAATAAATGTTTTTGTTTCAATATTTTTTTATTTATTTATATTCACTTTTTATTGTTACACCTGTAAAACGATAACATAAAAATAACAAAAGAATGGTCTTTCAGCCAACCAACAGCACAATGAGCTGTTGCGGCACGTGGAAAATTTGCTAAAATCAGTCAAATAAATAATTATCCTTTAATTTGTCAATACATACAAACTGTGTATGTGTTAATATGCCTATAACAATATATCTTTATTAACAAAATACTTATTTTTATCTACAATACTAAAAACTATAATAATAATTAAACAAAAAAACTAAAACTAGAAACTTAAATATCCTATTCCCCGCGGTATCGTACCAAGAACGCTGGCTGCCTATAACTAATAAATATATATTCACATTTGTCGCATGAAATGTCTGTCTATAATATTAAAATACCTGACTTATTTTAAACAAAAGGTACTGTTTACATGCCATTACGACATAAATAACCATTTTAAAAAAAAATGTCTGTCATCAGTCTGTCCAGGCTAATCTTTGAAGTTGAGACGATTGTGATAAAACTTTACGAACAGATATATTGCTGTACCTGGAAGGATCTAGGCTATTTAAGGATATTTTTATTCCAAAAACTTGGACAACAAAAAATTGCAAATAGTTTATATCCAAGTGAAGCTGAGACGGCCCGCTAGTCTCACATATAATATCTTATCTTATGATTTATTTTTATATGATAAGGGTGACAAACGAGCACACACTCCGTCTAATGGTAAGTGGTTGCTATGGCTCATAGACATCTACATCTTTCCTCGATTACGAAACAAAATGCAGATGCGTTGTCACCAGCGAAGACTAAGATGGAATGCCTCGTTTGCAGTAAAAAGGGTCTCCGGTTCTCTACACTTACCATGCGAAATACAGCAGCGTTAAGCTGCTATTTTACGCTGGTATTCTGTGAGAGCGTGGTCCTTCCTCGGTCGAGCCGACGCGTTCGTGCTACAACTATACCAATAATATAGCTGCAGCATGGCTCTATCAAATCTACCGACATTGTAACATGATAACGTAACAGTATACAATGTCGTTGCCCTTAATTATTTTATTTATTTATTTCATACATTATATTTATGTGTAATTACATTACGGTAAAATCATAAGCTTATAGAAACTTTACCGAGCACCGGTATTGCCGATAATAATAAATATGAGGGTGACTTATAAAATTACACTTTTTATTTATTAAGTACGTAACCTGTTATTGCATGATGCTTTGCTTATGGATTGTACCGTTATCGTATTATTATTAGTAATTCATAATATATATGTGAGACTAATTTTGTAGTTAGGAATAATATTAATTCGTTGACACGAATTAATTATTCAACGAGTCAAGGATAAACTAGTAACGGAATACGACAAGCTCACCGTTCCACGTCAGAGCCAAGACTGCTTTAACGGCGGCCGCTCCGTCAGGACATGCGGCACCGCAGGTGCAATGCCGCAGGTGTGCGGTACACGTGTCGTTTACAAGAATTCTGTCTAGGTAAACCAACGCCATGGCCGTGACGACACCTGCACCGTTGCAGGTGTCGTCACGGCCATGGTGACATGCGTTTGTCCTCGCAAGCGCTCCATTACAATCTTACTTATCTGTAGAAAGAAAAACATCGTTCGATCATCCTGATAAAACAGCGTCTGGTCCGGTCCACATTGACCCGTCAGATTTAGGCGACAATCAGTTTTGTTCCGGCAGTAAGTCCTACAAGACTTTAATCATCTTTATGCTAGATCGGAATGATTAGTCTGTAGCTTTTTCTTTCTCTTTTTTTAAAAGTACTGTTTTCGCTAGTCCGGAATCACTATTCCCTATAGCCATTTCATTGGACAGCACAAAGCCCTGCAATGATAGTAAGAACATTTTTTTTTTCTTACGCTTTATTTTTCAAGTACATTGGGTCGGCAAACGCCCTGCAATGATAGTAAGAACCACTTTTTTTATTACTCTCACTTTTTTTTCAATTCAGTATAGAACAATTACAGACTAGCCGTACCGCAAACATGTCCCTGTCACAATCACACAAAAGTGTATCGTGAGGGACATAGTGACATGATAACACCTAAGTATGCAAACCAACAGCAACACAACACATCCCAGTACAGCACAAACCAGCCTCCACGTAACTCCATCTTCCTTTCCAGCACTAGAATAATTACTTCGCTAGAGTGTTGCAACGTCTCTGTATTTTCTAGACGCACAGACAAGGCTACCTCCAACTGTCGCGCGTCCTCGTGCGCTTGACAGTGAACAGCATACGGTCTATCAGTTATCACTACCTGCTAACAGATATTAACTCTTGGACTTCATTTAAGTCATGAACGCGTCGATATGGCTACCTCCAGGCAAACTCACTCCAGCTTTTCGTTCTGCTGATTCCGTGTCACATTCGCGCCAGCGAGACGTCGCGCCGTACTAGTGCTAGCGAATCGTCGTACTGCTTTGCAAAATTAAAAGAAATCTAGATAAATGTATTACGAACCATGGAATTCAGAGCTTCCAAAATTCATCACATATTCTCTTAAGAAACGGCAACTGTATGACATTTGAAAACTTACTTACTTATTTTCACGCACAATTCCTGACATGGTAGCCAGAGAGAACACATCGCCAAGTATCACAAACATTACATTTGAAAACATTGCAAAAAACGGAAACTATGTGTAGAGACAGATACTACAACATATTTCAAAGGGAAGGAGGCAACTGCGCAAAATCTACGAAAGCCGAACAAGACTCAGACGTCCATTTATAGCGCCAAAGCACCATTTGTTCGGTGGCCGCTTGAATTGCCTGCCGTAACATCAGCCGATAAGTTGCCGGCTGTAGCGGTGTAGGCTCAATCTTACCAGCGCTTGGCCGTACCTGACCATGTTCGATTAGCTGTCACAACATATTCCTCATTGATCATTCTTGTAGAGACTTCTAAGTATCTCTCGACATCAAACCCCAATCTTGCCAACCACACAAAATTCGGAGCAAACTGCAACACTGATCAACACATTAGAACACAAAAATATCACTTATTACTTTCAATTCTTAGCATGTTAAAGTTAATCCTTTATTTTGGTAATTCGCTTAACCGTTTTGAACTTCAAAATATAACAGATGATAATCATGTTTCGCATGAACTATCAAATTACAACAAAACTTGAACAAGTTAATTTTTCATTGAATGTAAACTATGACTCGTCTAGAAAGCCTCCAACATTTGTTAACATATTTATGTACGGAAGAAATTATGAAAATAATTGAGGGTACTTTAAATACAAATCGAAAAAAAGGATTTATCTTTTGGCTTAAATAATTTCACTTAATCTTTTCTCTACACTTTAATGATACGACAATATCGTAAGTAGGACAGCAAATTTCATTTCGGTATTTAACATTAAAAGAGATCCATCAATGCGATATGCATTATAGCCTTTACAAATGTAATAATTCTCATACTATTCGAAGATTATATGTACTGCAATAAGGGGGACTTTATCCCACTTCTGATGTAGGAATGTGTAATTGAGTATAGTACAGATACTAATTTTGTAGTTAGAAATAATATTAATTCGTTTACACGAATTAATTATTCAACGAGTCAAGGATAAACTAGTAACGGAATACGACAAGCGCACCGTCCCACGTCAGAGCCAAGACTGCTTTGACGGCGGCCGCTCCAACAGTTTTATACAAGCAAGACCGGCGGCACCGCAGGTGCAATGCCGCAGGTGTGCGGTACACGTGTCGTTTACAAGAATTCTGTCTAGGTAAACCGACGCCGTCGCACCTGCAACGGTGCAGGTGCCGTCATATATTTTAAATTATTTATGATGCAGACCATAAAGTAGATTTTTAATTTTAATTTCATATTTTTTGAGTCAGTTCTGATTTTAAAGATCCTGGTACCTGTTTAATTAGGTTAGAGATTATATATTCTAAAATAAGTTTACCATTTTACCATTACCATTACCAATTGCTTGGCTTCAGTGTAGACAGGACCCAAACAAGCTTGTCTGAAACTGTTATTCAGCCAAACCCAGCCTATTGTAGCGGAAAAATATATGTTAATAGTGAACATCAACATTTATCGTGCACTGACGGTGAACCACAACCCCATATCATCCTGTGTGTGTCGTAATACATGGTGAGAGAGGGAAACAAACCAGGAGATGGGCAGCAGCGTCTTCCTAATAATCCGCCTTATGAGACAATATATGGTAAAGCAGTAGACATTTATAGATTGTAATGAAGTAATGATGGGAAAGATAAATGAATGAATAAATAAATTAATAAATTTAACTACTTGCGTAGCAAAATCTTCACCTCATTTCGTTCCGCGAGTGTGATAAATAGGCGAGAAATGCCAAATAGACCTCATGGCTTCCGACTAATGGTGTAATAGTCATGTTGTTAACGTTTGAGACAGAACACCAGATCACTACAGGGAGCATTATCATAGGGGCAAGACGTCTGGATATAGATCCAATATCATCCAATATACATCCAGGATACAGTCCAAATTCGGTAGGTTTTTTTCATAGGATAGGTTGACAAACGAGCACACAGTCCACTTGATGGTAACTGATTTCTGTGACCCATAGACATCTACATTTATACTCGATTACGAATCAAGATAGTAGATACGTTATCACCCGTAAGGACTAAGATAGAATGCCTCGTTTCTAGTAAAAAGGATCTCCGGTTCTCTACTCTCTCCATACGGAACATAGCAACGTCAAGCTGCTAATTTACGCTGGTATACTGTGAGTGCGTGGTCCTACCCCGGTCGGGCCGATCCATTCATACCACAACTATACTACTGATTTAGCTGCAGCGTGGATCTACCACGTAAATAAAATACCGTCAAAAACATAACTTGTAAAAAAAACCAAGTCTCGCAACTCAGTTCTTCTACCGTAAAAAGTTGTAAAATCCATGTGTAAGATTAATGCATGAAAACAGAATGTATCTCACAAGTAATACATATTATATTCAATAAGATTGTTTAGTGCGATTGCCAAGTCAATCTATTTAATTAAAACATAAAATAATTTTTAATATTGATATGGTCACTATAAGATGTTGTTTGGTTAGTTAATTACGTAATAACTTAAGACAGAAGGACCCTTAAATAGGCACTAAATAAATTAACCGACTTGGTATAACAGAAGAGAGTAAAATGTTATGCGAAATAAGAATAGAAGGGGAGTTGATTGAGCAAGTGGAAAAGTTTGTATATTTGGGATGTTTATTTAGCAGGGATGGTAGATATGATAAGGATATAGAACGACGAGTGAATGCAGGAAATAGAGTGAATGGGGCTCTACACGCTATTATGAGGAGTCAGAATGTGTCAAATAAGGCACGTATGGCAATTCATAGTGCTGTGTTAGTCCCTACTCTAATGTATGGTAGTGAAAGTTGGGTCTGGCAGAAGAAGCATGAGGGTAGAATAAATGCTGTAGAAATGCGGTCCTTAAGGAGTATGCTAGGGCTGAATCTAGATGACAGGGTGAGAAATAGTGTGATAAGAGAAAAGTGTGGTTTGCAAGATGACGTTGTGACCAGGATTAAAAAAGGAATGCTTCGGTGGTTTGGTCATGTAGAAAGAATGAAAGAGGAAAGAGTGACAAAGCAAATTTATGTTGCAGAAGTGAACGGCAGGGTCGGGAAGGGACGCCCTAGACAAAAGTTTATCGACCAAATCGGCGATACATTAAAAATGGGCCAGATTAGGAGTACCCTTAACCGACGAGCGTGTATGCGTAGGTATATGGATGTGGAGGAAGCGAGAGAGGTGTGTCAGGATCGTGCCAAATGGAAGTCCGTAGTCTCTGCCTACCCCTCTGGGTGACAGGCGTGAGTATTTTATGTATTATGTATATGTATTACATGGATCTCACAACTTTTTACGGTAGAAGAACTGAGTTGCGAGACTTGTTTTTTTTTTAGAAGTTATGTTTTTGACGGTATCTTATTTCTTTTTATAGATAGTTACATCTAGGTATCTATCTTCACTCATTATTCCATTATATTATACATATACAGTTACACTGATTTATTCACTGCAAATTTAACTATGTAATCCTATATATTTGTATGAGGTTACAAAGTTAATTATGCAGTTGATATATCTATAAAACTGGACCAAACTTGCAAAATATTTTAATTTTCCCTTAGTTTATACACTAAACACTAATTTTATTTTAAATTTGAAGGTTCTATGTCTGCTAGAAGTGCCTTAGAGTTTTGATGATCGGTCAGTCAGTGAGTGACAAAATTAAGAAATTTTGACTAGTTATAATTCCTAAAATACTGGTTTAAATTGAATGAAATTTGAAATATACCGTGTCTATAAAATGCCTGCTTGGTTACTGAATTCAGGCTTCTAATTTTACCCACAACGAAGTTATAGAGGTTCGAATATGGCCTGAACTGCTTCGAGAAAAGGATGGTACGACTGTGCCGCTTTTTTGCTCGACTTGGCGGGGGCACTGCCGTGTCCCCAGATTCTACAAAGGGAGAGGCCCACATCTAGCAGTAGACGCCTCCCAGCCGCAGAAAAGATGAAGAAATGTATAAATTGCTTAGGTTATTTTTTTCTTTAATATAACTAAATTCACAAAAGAACTTACTACCAATTTACCAACTTTAAAGGAAGAACGCTGCAGATTCATTGTCACCTTTGAGGACTTTAATGGAATTTCTTATTGCTTGTAATGCTATATTGGCTCTCTTTACCCTTCAGACATCAACAGTAGGTACTATCTAATTGGAGCTAGAAAACATAACGACTATATATTGCAATCTATCTATTCTCTAGAATATAGATCGTCATCATCATCTATGTCATCAACATAACAGCCTATAAAAAGCCCATTGCTAAACATAGGCTTCCGATATAGGTATAGTGACCCATAGATTTTCCACTGGTACCAATAGATCGCATTCAGGCCGATTAAGATTTATGGACCTTCAAGAAAGTTATATTTTTAATAGGCTGGCAACGCACTTGCAATTCCCCTCGTGTTGCATTTGGCCATGGGTGGCTGTAGTCGCTTATCAGGTTGACCGCATGGTCGTTTGCCCCCTAGATACTTGTTACATCTTCTACTTCCGGTAAAACTTCAAATGTTTAGAAAGTGAATATTTTTAAATTATCTGTTAACTAGTAACATAGTAGAATAGGAATTTCATTTATGTTCTACAGAACGATATTCAATTTTGAATAATTCTTGCTCATTTAGGACGTCCGTTCATAATAAAAAGTATGTGGTACACTGTATATTCCGTATATGGTTCGTATGTTTTGCTCACTTCATGTGTCCGTTCATGACAGAAATGATGTGGCACGCTGTATATTCCGTAAATAGTTTGTATGTTTTGCTCGCTTCATGCGTCCGTTCATGATGGAAATGATGTGGAACTCTGTATATTCTATATAAGTATAATATGTTATATTTTATATATAGTGTAATTGTTTTGCTCACTTAATTGACCTTGAGATCGTCCCTATCCCGTAATATGAAATCATAGCAGTTTTCGTAGCGCAACTGTTATACTTGATGAGCTACCGGGAGTAAGATTCCTTGCGAAGAAATTTTTGTATTTTTTTATAGAAGAGTGGGCAAACGAACATGCGGCTCTTTTAATGGTAAGTTTCCACTGCTGTTCATGAACATCTGCAACACTAAGGGACCGCAGGTGCGTTACCAGACTTTTAGTGAAAGATTAGGCTCTTTTCTTGAAGGTACCGAAGTCGTATCGGGTCAAAAAAATCGCTAGTGGTAGTCGATTCCACACATAAGTTGTGCAGGGATGAAAAAAATTCTTCCTGTGAATAGCATAGTGGTGGACCGCCAATCATCCAGATAGTATGGACAGTATCGCAAGTTTTGTCCCAATGTGACTTGAGCGGCTGCAATTCCTCATAATACTCTCCGTGATAGATGCAAAAAAAATAGGCAAAGAGATTCAACATCTCTTCGCAGTGCCGGTGAGTCAAAGCGATATGAAAGAGCTCGGTCACCGACAATTCGAACCTCTGCGCTGGATACGATAATTTGAAAGGAGCTGGCACTGGGGAGCCCCGGCCCAGAGATGGGAACAGTATTCCATGTGAGGCCAAAACTGCGACTTGTAAAGTTGTAGGCAGTGTGTCGGCATGAAATGCTGTCACGCTTTGCTGAGCACGCCAAGCTTTTTGAAGAGAAGAAGAGGGGCCATATTGTCCATCTCTTCCCTGCACGTTATTCGATATATCGGCGCTGAGGATTCCGAGACTGATTGTGGCAACAAGGGGAGTGCCTTGAAACTGAGGAGATATGACAAAGGGATTCTTTTTAGCGGTAAACACGCAAACTTGTGTCTTCTGAAGATTGAATTGGACTAAATTTAGTCGCCCCCAATCCGGGACTTTGTTCTACAAAGTCTCAACTTCAGACACAAGTTTGTTCTGGTACTTGGCGACGTTTCCCTGAGAAACATTAGCACGGCCGTTGTATAAAGCGTCAGTAGGTGTGTGTCTGCATATTAATGATATGTTTGCAACATATCATTAATATGCAGAAGTAACGGCATTGGTGATAGCACGCAACTTTATGGAACACCAGCGTTAATACGCTTGTGATCGGAGCATGCACCGTTTACTACAACCTTGATGCTGGGATCTACAAGAAAGCTAGTGATCCAATTGCACAACTTCTCGGGAAGCCCATAGGAGGCGAGCTTCTAAAGAAATGCTGTATGCCAAACTCGATCGAAGGTCTACGCAATATCCAAACTAACGATCAATGCCTCCCCTTGGACTCTACTGCCTCCGCCCATCAATGAATCAGGTAGACCAGAAGATCAGCAGCCAAAGCCTCAAGCTACTTCAAAAGCTATCAGTTTATAATGGATTCCATTATTTTGGATAAGAAAGAGATAATGGCGATAAGCCTGTCTCAGCGATCGCCTTTTTTAGGCAGCGACGAACACCTATATCCGTCCGGATGAAGGTCAAAAGAAGAGAAGGTACATGATTCTCCACATCTGGAATCCGCGTAGGCGAAGCAACCAGTTGTGTCAGACAATATGCCAAGGCAAAGTCATAAACAGATCTACTCGCGTGATCGGTTAAACGGGAAACAAGCCATCCAGCGTGGTGGGCATTAAAATCATCAAGAATCACGATCTCTCCAGATGGGACCTGTTGTAGCTCAAGTCCGGAGCATTTGGACGTGGCCGATAAGTATGTCTGTGTCGGTATTACTTATATGAAACCTATAGAAGCACCCGTAGACATGGGGTTGTTTGTCGTCGTCTACGCGCAGCCATAAGATGGATAGATCCATACTTCCAAGACTGCCGAGGCGGTGAAAACAGATACCCTCTCTCACGTTTACGAAAACTCCAGCTCGGGGAACAAAGGTGTGTTCTAATTTGTATCCCAGGCAGGGGGGATACGAAGTATAAGCCGGTTAGGACACCTGCGTCTCGGCAAGGCCGGCTTTCCCCCTCCCCTCATCCCCAGAGTAGGGTAGCGTGGGCGTGGATGCTCAGTGGGGGATCTCCGTCATTAGAGGTGCTGGCAACCTCCTTGTGTAGTGTTTAATTTAAATCCACTACCCTGTTTAGAGTGGTGGATTTGCACTTACCAGGTGAAACCTCTACTTCACGCTGCACGCGTAGTCTATGAGATCGTGTACCACCCCGGATAAAGCCAGCACATCTGGGCATCAGCAAAAGCTGCCGCGCGGTTCTAACACTGTTAAAAACACTTTTACGCCCCATCCTAATGCTCTCTGCACGCTTCGCTGCTCCCAATTTGCAGGCCTACCTTAGTTACATACAAGCAATTTCTCTATTTCACCAAGATTGCAAGTAGCTTGAATCTGAGGAGAAATTTAAGGAGTTTGTAAGATAAATGCTTTCTAATATTTTTGTAAACGCATTTTGAAAAAATAAAATAAAAGTAGTTTTAATCAAATATTGTTTTGTTTAACTTTTTTAATAAAATCAGTACATTCAGTAAATCTCAAAATTCTCACTTCACTTTTATGACTATGCAGCGACCATTCCAAACTGACTCCAAATGTCTGACCTGCAATCAAAGGTTGGTTACCTTTTTGGAGTTAAATAATTTTATTTCACCCAACCAATTTCGTTTCCGACGCGGCGAGACTACTAGTGATGCTGTTCATGAACTTATTTACTCGACAATACATAATTTAGATAAAAGAAGCAAGTGTCTAACAGTGTTCCTTGATTTGTCGAAAGCTTTTGAAACAGTCTCTCTATTCCTCATCCGCTAAAAAAACTTGAAAGGGCCGGTATAAGGGGTATTCCACTAGAATTGATGGAAGATTTTTTGACCGATAAAAGGCAGCAGGTTCGTGTAGATCATTATACATTAAGTGACGAGTTACCTGTCAAATTCGGTGCGCCTTAAAGTAGTATTCTCGGTCCGACACTCTTCTTGGTGAATATTAATGACCTATGCCAGCTTCAACTTTCAAAAAAATCAAATATCTTGGCATTTTAATTGATCAAACCTTAACATTTAACCCCACGTTGTGGTTTTAGTATACCGACTGCGAAAGCTCACATATATATATATATATATATATATATATATATATATATATATATATATATATATCGACGACGCAGTGCCAATATCTCATATCTTCAATATGAAAGTTTTACAGGAAGCGAAAAAAACTTCTCATAATATTATTTTATTTTTGATTTTGATTTCATTTGATAAATTCACTTTATTTTTGAATGTAAATACGGCCTGGTTTTTCCTGTAAAACCAGTATTTACTAAAATATTTATACATAGTAGGTACTAGTTTTTGTTTAGTTACATTTTGGTAAATCGAGAGAATAATAGGAGCAAATAATATAAGTAAAATAATATAAATACGTAGCTTTTTTTTACAAAAGAATGAAGATTTACAAAAAAATATACCTACTTCAACTGTTTTTTATGTCTTGGTATTCTAAAGTGCTTATTTGGATATTATTATATGGACAAAACGAGAAAAAAAATAGTAGTAACTTAAATAAGTATAACTTTACGACAACAAAAATGAACTTCTAACAACTCAGACATTTTCATGAACGAAACTTCAAATTATGAAACATTAGGGTCTTATCGCCTATAAATAAAAAATAAACAACATCATCATCATCATCATTATTACAGCCCTTCACAAGTCCACCGCTGAACATAGGCCTACCCCAAGGAACACCACAAAGCACGGTCCTGAGCCACCCGCATCCATCGACATCGAGAATCTTCTTTTAACCCAATACTAATACTTTTAATTTACTCAGAAACGTAAATCACTCTTATCACAATCTTTAAAAATCTCTGATAATGATACTCCAGGATTACTTATGTACAATCATTAAACGACACATACACACACCTATATATATACATACACACACGCGCGTACAAACACACACACACGCGAGCGCGCGCGCTAATACATATAAACCTACACATGCACGCTTTTATATACTCACCTATACACGTCCATATATCCATTGAATAGATTCAGCAATTCGCCTTATGATGTAACTTTTTATCATCTCTTTTATGATATATTTCCTCCCTGTATTATTTTTTTGTATTATATGTAACCTATCCACGAGGGGGGCTAATGACCTGTAACCCAGGATTTTAATATAAAACCTATAATAGGCACCAGTCTCTCACAACGCTAGGTCCTTACTATGTACATCGATATTGTTAACCAGGCAGTAAGTTGTGAAGAGATAAATAAACTGAATTGAATTTAACTGAATTGAATGACAATGATATGTTGCAAACTGGTAGCATTCATTGCTATGCAGATGACAGCACTGGTGATGCCTTATATACCGGCCGTGCCGATATTTCTCGGGAAAACGTCGCCGAGTACCGGGACAAACTTGTTTCTGAAGTCGAGTCTTTGCTTAACAAAGTCTCGGATTGGGGGCGACTAAATATAGTCCAGTTCAATCCCCAGAAGACACAAGTTTGCGCTTTTACCGCTAAAAAGAACCCCTTTGTCGTATCTCCTCCGTTTCAAGGCACTTCCCTTGCTGCCTCAGCCAGTATCGGAATCCTTGGCGTCGACATATCAAATAGTGTGCAGTTTCGTGGTAACTTGGAGGGGAAGGCCAAATTGGCCTCTAAAAATTTTGGCGTGCTCAGCAGAGCAAGACAGTATTGCATGCCGGCACATCGCTTGCAACTTTAGAAAGCGCAAGTTTGGCCTCGAATGCAATACTGTTCTCATCTCTGGGCCGGGGTACCCCAGTGCCAGCTCCTTCCACTTGACCGCATCCAGCGCAGTGCGGTTCGAATCGTCGACGACCGAGTTCTTTCAGATCGGCTCGATACACTGGCACTGCGTAGAGATGTTGCATCTCTTTGCGTATTTTATCGCTTCTATCACGGGGAATGCTCTGAGAAATTGTTCGGACTAATTCCAGCCGCTCAATTTCACCATCGCACATCGCGACAAAACTCGCGTTACCATCCATCCATCTGGATGATTGGCGGTCCACCTATGTGTGATTTAGAAGAAGTTTTCTCAATCGCACAACTTATTTGTGGAATCGATTACCACCAGCGAATTTTCCGGACCGATACGACTTAGGAACCTTCAAGAAAAGAGCTTATACCTTTCTAAAAGGCCGCCAACGCATTAGCAATTCCCTGGTGTTGCGGTTGTTCATAGGCGGCCGTAGTTACTTACCATCAGGTGATCCGCATGCTCGTTTGCCCCCTATTCTATAAAAAAATAGATGGAGAAAAAAGTTGAATATACACAGCGCTGATATAC